>JAGFMF010011611.1:4258451-4278433 GCA_019455555.1 Galemys pyrenaicus
TCCTTCTAGTTCCATCCATGTTTCTATAAATGCCCCTAATTTCTCATTTCTGATTGCTGAATAATATTCCATCGTGTATATGTACCACATCTTCTTGATGCAGTCCTCTACTTTTGGGCTTTTGGGTTGTTTCCAGGTCTTACCAATTACAAATAGTGCTGAAAATGGGTTAGTTATAAAGCAAGGTAAATCAAGTATGGCAAAATATTAACAGTTAATTTAGGAGAAGATATGTGAATATTCATTTTACTATTTTTTAATCTTTCTTTTGAGTTAAAATTTTTCACAATAAATGAAGGGTAAATTTATAATAAATCGGTCAAAAAATCTAAAAATTCAAACTCAAATTTATTTGCTAATTTAATGTTATCCATTCTTAGTTGTTATATATCAATGCTCTATGAGTTCTACTTCAGTTGTTTCCTCATTAGAACCCCAAGAGAAGAAGCCAAAGAATTGTCATGATACTTGGATTGCATTTTCCCTACTACAGAATAAACTACTGCAAGCAAATACTATGGCTCTTGAATCTGGTTAGCATTTTTATTAAATAGTCTATAAAATATGTCATCATATTCCATCTATGACTAAGTAGATATGGAGAATTACAATGTTCAGACATGTTATTTGTTGTTATTTATTTGGGATTTCTTAGGCCATTCTCTAAGGGGATATATGCCTTATGCTTTTTAACTTACATCGCCTCCAATGAGTGTAATAAATTAAAACAGACAACTAAACTCAATATATCTGCTAAAATATACAAAATGCGTTATCTTAATTTGTTAAGTATCAGTAATATATAACAACTATATGCAAAAGAATGAAACTACACCAATACCTCATAAAACTTAACTCAAAATGGATTAAAGACTTGGATATAAGACCTGAGACCATAAACTACATAGATGAAAACAAAGTCAGAACACTCCATAATATTGACTTCAGTAATGTCTTTGTGGATTCATCTCCAGCAACAAAGAAAATAGAATATAAACTATGATGGAGGACTATACTTGTCTTGGTGGCAGGTGTGGTATAGTGACATATATCTGATGAGATTTGTCCTATCCTTCTGAATTGCATACAGAATAGTAAACTAATGTTACTTCAATAAAATTAAAATAAATAAATCAGCAGTCTTGTTTTCTGCAAATTTGATAAGCATGTCTAAGTCTTTTTTGACATAGAAATAAAAAGATTGAATGCAATAGTCATTTCTGTTAGTGATAAATGCTTTGGTTAGTGATAAATGCTACCAAGAGACAAAATACAGTAAAGGTTGTGGCAACTTTAAATAAGAGAACAAGGGAGACTTCAATGAGTCCTAAATAATAACCATGAGATGAGCCTACACATACCTGATAGAATAGTGTCCCCAAAAGAGGGCAATGGTAAGTACAAAACTTTTAAAACTGGAAAGAGCTTTGATTTACTGGCAGAAAAGAAAGACAATTTGGCTGGAACAGATGATGCAAGGGGGAAAATAATAGTTTATAAATCTAGAAATGGAAGCAGAGATCAGATTATGTAAGAATCTGTAGTCTCTAGCGAGGAATCTGAATTGTATTCAATCTGCAATGCCAGGTCCTATGCTGGCACTGATTCCACTGATCTATTCATGAATGTAGTTCTAGAACAATAAACTTACTATACTAATAATCAGACTACTTAGAATCAAGACATCATGGAATCATTCACAGTGACATAAACAATGAAAAAGTCTCTACCCAGACAACTTAATTTGGCTGAGAAACCTATTAGTTACTTTAATCTGATTTACGTATTAGGGTTCCACATAAGAACCCTAATCAGAAGAGAATCACTCTCCCCTCTACTTACCTACTTGCATCTGAATCTACTGACTCCTTCTTGTCTGCTATTACTATGGATGAATGAATGATCTTCCTTCTGAGACCAATTTCTCCACTGTGCATTCATGTATAGCACTTCACTCCTAATCAACAACACATTTTAACTTTCTTTTCTCTTCTGCCTCTCAATTTTTTGCTTTTTAATAGGCTTATACTCATCAATATTAAATATGCAGTGACTGCTCCAATATTAAATATGTATGTACACACTTATATACATACAAGTATCTCTTGGCCCATACATCTCTCTCCAGTTACCCCCTCACTTCTCTTCTAGGTGTTGAGAAAAAATTTCCAAAAGAGTTGTCTACCCTAACAGCCTTAATTACTCTCTTTTCATTCTCTGTAGAATGCTCTCTAATCACATGTCTGACCCATGGATTCTGTTCTTGTCTAGATAGCAATCAATTTGCTTCTCATATTACCAGTAGTTAACCAACTTCCTTACTCATAAAACAGCCATATGCTTTAGAAGACTTGGACCTTTCTCTAGCCTTATGGTCAGGAATCACAGTTTTAGTCTTTAGTCCAGTCACCAAAAAATCTTTGCTCCTCCTATGACCTGGCTTAGGAAGGGCAGACATCAACCACAAATCTAGTTAATGAAGCCTGAGGGAGCTTAACTCTCACAATGAAGTGGGTGTTCTAGTATGCATATTATTCTGATAGTGACTATTAGACAATACCAATTTCATCTTAATTTTTAATCAGATAGTGACTAACATCTTTTTGAAAGTAGGATTTCTCCTTCTATTTTGTTAATTAGACAGGATTCTGGAAGTTGTCCTTTCAAGAATGACTACCCACTCTTACCTCCATTTCACCACTCTCAAATCAAGTTAATTTCCTACCCTCATCATCTCATTTTAATCAAGTTCTCAAGCAATATATTCCTATCCTTTTTGATATTCATATCCAATCTAATACAATGGCCAATATCATTATTGGAGATTTAGAAACTGTATAAAATTACAAGTCCTATGAGGACAAGGACCATATCTGTTTTTCTTATCACTGGGTGTTCAGCGCTAGTCAATATTGATGGGTTGAATGCAGGAAAGTAAGCCAGAAGGAAGGAAACCCTCCACACAGTAATATATGAAAATGTTCCACACATAGAATGGTGCTGTATTCAAACATTCTGTTGCTGGTAATGTGAATGAATCCATTTCATTTAGATGGTACATTAACTATGATTTTTTTTATTCTAAGTAACATAAATGAATTCTGGATAGCTTAAACAAAACAAAAAAGTGGAAATAAGCTTCTTTTTTATTCTAAGTAACATAAATGGATTCTGGATAATTTAAACAAACAAAAAGGGTGGCAAGGATAATCACTGGACAAATACTGAAGCATTTCACAGGATCAGTGGAAGAAGAGGACAACCAAAGTGCAAAAATAACAGGGAGCAGGCAACTGGGAAACCTCAGAGCAGGAGTCTATAATCCTTATCTTCGGGCACTGCCATTAATACTACTGATCTCCAACTAGATCCAGGCTGCATGCTCCTCTTCTGCAAGTTTCAAATTGTCAGAGGAGTGGATATGATTGGCCCAGCTCTCTCTGGAGTGGCTGTGTCAATAGCTTAGGAATGTCCACTAGAGGCCTGCTTCTGTGTTGGATCATCCCAGGAATGAGAAAACTATCACGACCAAAGTGGTCATCTTAGATTTCATCCCCTTTCAATAAAGACTGGGCAGATATTTATAGTGTCCAGTAAGCACACAAAGGAAGGTAAGTGGTAATTTCAGGGGTCAATTCTGTCAACAAATAAATATTTTAACATAAGCTTATTTATATTATGCAATTTTTATATTTACTTGTAGATATATATTTATATATCATTTAACATCTATTATGAAAATTTCTAACACACAAAAGTACAGAAAAAATATAATGATCCCTAATGTACCATCCCCCAGCTTTGATAATTATCGACATTTTATTGTTCTTACTTATCTTTTCTATACACCAAAACTATTTCGTAGGGTATTTTAAAATAAATACCAGATATCATATTTTACTTTATAAATGTGTCAGTATGTTTCTCTATTAGGTAAGGAACTTAAAAAGCATAACCATAATATCATTATCATACTAAATAATGCAACAATAATTCCTTATTTAGGTGCTACTTGTGTATGTCCAGTTCTATAAAACTTGCTCCCTATAATCACAGAGCTGATAATCCAGAAAGAATGATGACTTACTTAAAGAGAAAAAAAATGCCATATGTAGATAGTGCCATGTGATGTTCAGGGAAGGGAGATATGATGGAGACTGAAGTCAAAAATATATATCACAATTTGATCAAGCATCCAGAAAAAAAGAATATGACAAAAGGTTATAGATAATAAAAATAATACTGAAAATTTGGCTTCAGACAAGACCAGGTGTCTCCTCTAAAGCTGCTTTGAGAAGAATGTATAAGTTGTAGTTTTTGCAATTTTTTAAAAAAGATTTATTTATTTATGCATACAAGAGCTGGGGTACAGGCCAGAAGTGTGGGGGGTGAGAGGATCCACCAGAGACAGAGCGGGGAGCAGAACAGGCAGACTGACTGAAACACACTGCTGAGGGGAGCAGCGGGTGAGGCAGGAGAGGTCTGCTGCGCCATGTGGGTCCCCTCCCTGGCTGGTGGCAGGGATCGAACTCATGCTGCAGTGGCTGCGGTTTGCTTCATAGTGAGTTGCTTAACCCACTGCACCACCAGGGAAGCCCAGTTTTTGCAATTTTTATAGATAATACAGGAAAAGAAAACTGCAGAGCGAAGATGGTCTTTGGGAGTGATGGCAAGCAACCATCCTTAGAAACACAGTGGTAGCAGCCTGGAAATTTGCCCAGCCTATTTTGCTGGGTAACCTGTTCCAGGAGAGAAAAAGAGATTGAAGAAGGAATGACCCATTCTTTTTATTTCCTTCACATGTGTATTTCCCAAAGAGAAAATGTTGACAGTTATAATAATAGCTGTTTTCAATATTTGAAGGACTACCACATAAAAGTCAAACTGAGAATCAACTGGGGAAGGTTGTTCACTCTAACTGAAATGTATTCCCATGCTTCTTCATTATGAAAATGCCTATTAATTCTTTAAGACTCCACTCAAACATGAACTCTACATAGCTTTTTGTAAATATCCCTGAGAAAACCAGACATTTCTCTGAGCTTTAACTAAGAAAATTTTAAAAAGAGTTTAAATTTAAAAAAAGTTTAAAAAAGAGTGTAAAATTCTTTATTGTATAATTATTTTTGAAGAAGCAACCTAGTATTTTCTTTTACTACTTCATTCCAGTATTAAAATTTCAAAGGCTATAATATCACAAGATTTGTTCAGGATCAAAAGCATTGCCCAGAGAGATCCTTTTATGGTTAGTAAAAATGTTGTAAAATGAGAAAGTAATAATTTGCAATAATTATCGTACCTTCTAAGATAAATAACTCCAAGTTGGAACATATGAAGACTTTTAATATACTATTGAAAAAAATTATTGTATTAAATAGCTCACACTTTGTTGAATAAAAAGCTACTATCCAACCACCATTGATTTATCTTTTATGGATTTTTCATAATGATGATTAAGTTTGTTATTGTTTTGTTCTCTAAGCACATGTATGGGTTTAATGACTTCATAATTTAATAAGTCATCATTTAGTTTGGCTAATTTTGAGAGGGAAAACAGAATTACTTGAACATGCTCTCAACAAATACCTCCCTTTTTATTTAAAGCCTGAGATGAATTATGTCTTGAAACTACATAAAGCAAAATAATCTAAATGGAATTGAGAGAGGCTAAGAGTAGAAAATTTGGGGTAGAGGCATCAAAATACCAGAAATTGGAAACAGGGGCAGAAATGATTAATATTGTCATTAAATAAGCTATAGAAATACAAAAAAAATCCTATGGCTTCACTCTTAGGAGGAATGTAAAGGAATAAAAAATACAAAAAAAAAATAACAAGAGAGAGCTCAAGGAAATGAACAATTACAGCCAAAAACAAACAAACAAAAAACACAACAAGAACAAAAGGACAAAGACAAACCAAAGGGATCATGGGGGAGAGGGGTAGACACCAGAATGAGGGCAGAAAGAGCAAAGGGACTGAGGTGATGGTGCATGGGAAAAATGGTGGCAGGAATTCCCTGGGGAAATTCCATGGGGACTAAAAATGATGTAAAATATAATTAAATAAATCTAAAAATATATATATAAAAAATCCTTAAGCAAGGCCAGGAGATGGGGATGTGGGAATTGTCAGTCATGACAAAGAACTGCTGCAGGAAGTATCCTGGTCATGTAGACCAGAGATAGATATGGAGATTGAGGGCCATTATAGAAAATCACTAGTTCTTACAAATTAACCCAGTTACCTCTTAGAAATGATTAATAACAGATAACAATTCCAAAATGGAATGAGTCCCTACCTCCAAAAGGAACGCTCTATCAGCAAATGAGCTTTTATCCCAAGCCTGCCCGCCTGTGTTTATGCCCGTGCCTTTTTTTTTCTTTCTCCTTTCCCTAAAAAACCTGTCTTTTTAAAAGGTAACCTTCCCCTGCCTGTCTTTGTGCAAACGTCTTTGTCTCTGTGATAAATTAGTTGTGTGCTGCTGAGAGAGGAACTATGCAAAAAGTTTTCCCAGAGGTAACCCAAAGACCTCGCTCAGTGATGCCTACAACCTTATCAAAACAATATCATAATGAAAAGCTAAAGAAAATGGCTGCAAATATGAAGCAGCCAGTATTTTTTCATTTTAAATTTCCATTTTGGATTCTAGAAAGTATGACCATTTGAAATCCAAAACATTTGGAGAAGAGGAAGAGGTGAAATAACTGCGACTTTGTCCAATTTTCCACTTGAATCCAGTATGTCTGGTTCGAAAACGGAACTATTCAAAGTAGGTTAAAAAAGAAAAAAGAGTCAACTTCCAAAGAAATGTGGAAAGAAATCACATTCATTCATTTACTCATCAAAGATTTATTGAGTGTGTAGTCTGGACCAGACACTGCTACATCTCTCTCTGTGCCAATATAATCTAGTGGGAGATCTAAACATGTTTAGTTTTACATGTCATAAACTTGAAAGGGAAAACAAGGAGCATTTAGTAATGGGCCAGGCACACTGTATACAGAATCCTATTTAATCATCACAGTGACCCAATGAGCTAGATATTATTTGTCCAATTTTAAAATGGGAAATTAAGGTCAGAGAGACTCAGTGAGTCACCTGTTAATTACCCTGTTAATGAATAGTGGTGTTCAAATGCCATATATGAGCTGTCTAACTACAGAATTCATTCTCTCTTCTCTTCAGAATGAAAGGTGATACTTTAGACACCTCTGCATAATTACCTTACAGTGTGGATATATGAAAATAACATGGAACACCATG
Source organism: Galemys pyrenaicus (assembly GCA_019455555.1). Lineage (NCBI taxonomy): Eukaryota > Metazoa > Chordata > Mammalia > Eulipotyphla > Talpidae > Galemys > Galemys pyrenaicus. The sequence goes on from JAGFMF010011611.1 coordinate 4,265,717, forward strand.
TCTACGGCATAAAATATGATCGAAAGAGCTAGGAGTGATCGATTCTTTGTTGTAGAACCAGGTTTGTCTTCACAGAGAAATTGAACTGGTTAGGAAGGAAAAAGGAACTTCCAAGAAAGGAGGAAGTATAGTGTCCACTTTTCATAAATATTAGAGACCACAGCTAATTTGGGGAGTGTAGAAATGATCATCTGGTGTCTAGAACATAGAAGACTAGAATACAGGAAGAAGTAGCAAATGGTATGAAGGAAAGTGAAGTTGGAGCAAATTGTAATAATTTAAGAAGCATTTTTAACCATGCTAACCAGAAAAATGATGATATATTCTGTCTCTGAATTCTAATTTTAGAAAATAATTAAAAGATTATAAAATATTAAGAAGAAAATATCGATGTGTTTTACAAAGATCAAAAATATCAATGTGTTCTACAAAGATCTTTCTTTTAAAGAAAATCAAATGCCAAGGGAGTTATTGTCATGAAAATTACTGTTTTGTTTCTGTTAATAGGGCTTGTACTCAGTGAAAGAGGAGAATGCTTTTATCTTTAAAAATGGAAATTAAAATAATGTTTAAATTATGCAATGAAACAACAAAATTGCACAGCGTGTTTTTCTATTATGATTAATACTTTTCAATGAGTGCATTTTTAATTTTGTCAGTGTTTCCACAATTTGTATTGTATTTTCTATCATTCATCAATATTCAGTAACTGACTGATTTTGTCTTTCAGTAATGGTAAATGACCATCATTGTTTAAAATTTGTACAAAAAGCAAACAAACATTCACATGCAAGATGAACAAGCATCTAACACTTAGAAATTCCTCTCAAGCCAAAATGGAAGGGCAGGATTAAAAAGCAAAAACAAACAATCCAGGCTGATTCGGTCTATAGCTCTGCTACTTAAGGTTGGAGCTTAGGACAGACTTTGGAAGGCTGTAACCCTTAAAATGGAAGCATTCCACTCAAGCTGAACAATATCACTTAGGTCTACCCTCCCACTTCCTGTCTCCCCATCAAGACTGGAGCCCTACCTTTGAATCTTTATAGATGGCAAAGCATGGATCCCACTTAAGAAACTGAAAAGTAGAAATCCTTGGTTTCCCAGTAAGTGTGGTAATTAGGACATGGGTATGTGAGCATATTTCAGCCAAGCATCAGAAGCAAACTCATTAGGATGTTGCATCTGGAGCTAGTGACCTAAAGATTAGGGAGGTAGTGGATTCATTTTATAGTGATGAGGTTGGCCTTTGGTAGCATATTGGATGCAGGGATGTGGTGTTAGTTCAAGTAACACCTGCATTGCGAATGTCTGGTGACACCACTGGCACTGGTGATGCAAGTTATAGAGCTCTTCACCTTCCCAGAGTGAAATTGCCTGTTCTTGATCATAAGCAAATGAGATTTATTGCTTTAAGTAAAGTGGAAAATACAACAACTCAAAATAATTTTTTATTCACTTTTACCATGTAAGAGAAAATATTGAGAGTTCAAATAAAACATTTTATCTGCAGTCATTTTTTAGATAGCTTGGAACTTGGAACTAATCAGGCCATAGACACTATTTCAAAGGCCAGAAAGGTAAATCAGCTGTCCTGTCTGGTTTGGATACACACCACTGGTTAGATCATGGAGGTGACAAATGGTCATACTGCAGTCCCAGGAAAAGAGACTATTTGGATCAATGTCAATATTAAGATCACACTTTAAATATATGGTCCAGTGAATGAGTTTCAATGACTTCATACACATTAACTAGAGTCTATTGACCAAGTCTGTCCTTCAAACTTAAACTTGCATAAAATTTTATTTATTTCATGACATTTGAATTGGCACATTTTCCCCTGCTATTTATATCAATGCATTTGGGGATAGAAACATCTTCCTTGATGAGGGTCACTGGATGAATAGCATAAAAAGATACCATATCAAACACTGTTGTCTGATTTCTTTCCAGAGGGCTAATGAGGTAGTCATTAGTACCTTTACTAATTTCTCTCATGTCTTAAATTTGCTTATTTACATGAATCAATTGACCTCTGGATCCTATAAATATATATATGACTCAACACTGTACAAACAATAATACATTAGAACATCTGTAAAGTTCTGCATGGCAGTTTTGAGCAAGATCATTACATTTAAAATTTGCTAGTAAAGGATGTGAGTAAAGGAGTTTAAAAGACAGTTTCAGAAATTGCAAAGGGCTCTTGCATAAATTATATAAAACAATTGTTCTCAGTCCCATATAGTAGATAGAAATTATAGTAGTGAGATTTTAAACCAGACATGCTAAGAAATGGAGATATCCAAAAGAACATAGAGTTCTGTCTATTTTTTTAAAACAAGATATTTTCAAACAATTTTTTAGAAGATTTATTTATTTATTTATTTATGCATACAAGAGCAGGGGTATAAACCAGAGGCGTGAGTGTATGTATGAGAGGATTTACCAGAGACAGAGTGGGAAGCAGAACAGGCAAATCTACTAAAATATGCTGCTTGAGGGAGAGCAGTGGGCCAGGCAGGAGAGGTCTGCAGGGCCATGTGGGTCCCCTGCCTGGCCGTGATCAAACTCATGCTGTAGTGGGGGTGGAAGTCCCACAATGAGGTGCTCAACCCCTTGCGCCAATTATTTGAGGGAGTTCCCTCAAATAATTTTAAACAAACAAACAGGATGACTCAACTCAGTTTCTTAAAACAAAAATTCACATCAAGACTTGCAGGGATGGAAAGGTAAGACACATCTCTACCCTGTGGAACTTGCAGTATTAGAAGGAGAGTGAGCAGAATTAGTCAAATATAAAAATAATGGCAAAGTAGAACTGATAAATACCAAAACCAAAATCCAATTTCTATATGACTATAGTCCTATAGTCTTTGTAATCACAACGTATTAGATTGTATCATAGTTGGCAAAAACTGTACTTCAGATGTCTCAAACTATAGGGCCATGTTTGTTTTTCAAAGTTGACCTGAGTAGAACTCACTACAGAAAATAAAAAGAAGTCATTTGGCCCTGATGAACAGCATATCATTTAATACAGTCCGGTAACCAAGGTTGAACATTATTAGTTTTCTCATTCTATCTTTAAGAATAGTGAGAGGTTTCAACTTAGCAACGTGACAATAGAATGATTTTTTTTTAAGATTTATTTATTTATGCACACAAGAACTGGGGTAAAGGCCAGAGGTGTGTGTGTGGGTGGGGGAGAGGATCCACCAGAGACAGAGTGGGGAGCAGAACAGGCAGATCGACCGAAACACACTGCTGAGGGGAGCAGCGGAGGTGAGGCAGGAGGTCTGCCACGCCATGTGGGTCACCTCCCTGACCAGGGATCGAACTCAGGCTGCAGTGACTGTGGTTTGCTTCATAGTGCATTGCTTAACCCACTGTACTGCCGTGGAGGCCCCTAACCTTAAAGAAGAATATTTACAGTTCAAAATTCTCCTTTCAAAATAGGCCTAAAAGTAATTTAATTTAAATTTTTCTATGGTATGTCTATGTATATATGAGTCTGATAGTTGAAAGCGTGACTATATAAAAAAATGCAATAAGGAAACTTCTACAAAGTCACTGAGTAGCAACGAGTTCTCGAATCTATTCTCTGTTCAGTGTTGTACCTTGGACACTTAATAACTACATTCAGATACATTGTTGAAAAATTACTAAAATCAAATGTCCTTTAGGAATTGCATTCCCATGTTCACTGCAGCACTATTCATAATAGCTTAGATAAGGAAATAACCTAAGTGTTCATCAATGGGTGAATTGATAAATAAGATGTGATATACACAAAGTGGAATATTACTCAACTGTAAGAAAGGATATCTTGCTGTTTGTGGCAATATGGGTGGACCTAGAGTGCATTACCCTAAGCAAAATAAGTCAGTCAGAGAGAAACAAATACTATTCCATGTGGAATTTTTTATAGTCAAACCCATTGAAAAAGCGATTAGCTATTGTGGGGCTCTAGGTTGAAGGAAAGGGGAGATTCTGACCAAAGAGTACAAATACAAATATCCAGTTACAGGAAGAGTAAGTCACGGTGATTATAGTTAAAAATATTGATTCATGTACTTGAAAGTTACTAAGAGACAACATCTTTAAGTATTCTGATCACAAAAAAAAGAAACGTTAATTACTTGATATGATATAGTCATTAACACTATGGTTGTAACCATATATATTAAAACAACTTGTGGTATACCATAAATGTACACTATGTTATATCTAAATTATATTTCAACAAATGTGTGGGGAAGAATTATATTAAGGAGGAGGATCTAGATTCAGAAATATTTGCTATTTAAATTATTTCCATAGAAAAAAATAACTAACAACCCTTTGCATAGGATCACCTTTGCACTGTAAAGAGAAGGGGTGGGGGAGGAGGGAGAGGAGTCGAAGTTAAGATTACTGTTAAAGATTATAGAGGAAATAAGGAAAGGAAGTGGTTTATAGAGTAATGGTTCTTATATACAACTTATGATTTTTACAACTCTATTGCTGGGAAACATAGGAGTCACCATAAAAAAATACAAAAACAAAACTAATACACTGAGAACAAACTGTGAAACCATAAAGTAATTATATTTTCTTATTTATCAGTTTCCCTTGGTGGATCTAGATGTTCTTTGTGGTTTGATTTCTAAGGATGATAGAATGTTGTACACCTATTATGTGCTGGATTCTTTATGTATCTTCGATTCTCACCAAAAAAAACCTCCAAAGACAAGTTCATACTTTCCAACTTTTAATTGAATTAACTGAGGCTCAAAGAAGTAAATATGGATAAATACCAAAGAACTTATGACAAAAATAAATTTTGAGCTCAAGTTTCTCTGGCTCTATCTTAATGCTTTTTATTTGCTAGTTTAAACTGCTTCAGTGGCCTAAAGAGGTATTTACAAGTTAAGCCTACCTTTGTAAGACATGAGATTTCTGAGCTATTAACAAATGTAAGATTAGACAATTTGAGTATTATTTAATCAAACCTGAAAAAAATAAAACTTAATAGAACGACATTTTAAAAATTGCCAGGGAGTGGATATGCTATGGTGCCTACCATAGAGGGGGGTCCTATAATTCCAATATACTAACAATGATGTAAATCAACATTACCCTACTAAAAAAATTAAATAAAAGATAATTTTTAAAAAAATTTCCAGGGAATTTAGAAAATGAATAAACAATTCTCAGAAGGTAAAATATGGAAGGTATATATACTTATTTATATATATAATATATATACACATGCATTTTAAACTGTATGTATATACATGTGTATATTTTTAAAAACAGTATTTTAGTAAACAACAAAAAAATGACAAAGCAATCACATATCTGTATTGCCTATTGACTTGGTAAATTTATTTTAATGCTAATAAGAGTACTCTGACATAGGTGCTTCTATAATTGTTGTTAAGAGCTAAAAACTGACATTATCTTTCTTTTTTTTTATTTTTTATTAAAATATTTTAAAATTTACATATACTTGCCATTAATTGTAATCCCCATGTATTCCCCATCACCATCTCACCAGTGCACCATCACCTCAGTCCCTCGTGCTCCCATCTTCCCTCAACCCTCCATTATCTTTCTTGAAAGCAATGGACAGTACAGAAAAGCCTTAAGGAGAAAACCTGTTCATCCAGTGTTTTCAGTTCTAGGAATCTAGTCTAACAAAAAACAACTGGAGATAAGATTGTATAAATATTGGTTGTTCTACTGCAATGAATAATCAATAATCACACTAGGTACATATTTTACTATGTACTTAGTTTATTGAGGAGTCACAATTCAGTAGAGATATAAATATACAATGGTTTTATTTTCTTTGATCATCCTTGTTCTCTTATCATCTTAAGCAAATTCCATAAGATTGAATCACTTTTTTCTGCCTTTTTTCTCTTTCTCTTTCCTTCTCGCTTACCCTACCCAAGCCCCAACATAAGGTGCTTTCTCCTTGTTCCCAACTGTACAGGTTCGCAAAAGGTCTAAAATGTCAAATGAATGCTTACTCATTCTTCTCCTTTCCTCCAAGATAAAGGCTTGATGAAGCTGGGGGCAGAAAATTGGATTAAAGGAAACTGACCAGTTAGGGGTGATCCCCTCTACATAAATTTTAATTAATTGATTGGTCACAGGTATTCTCTGTCCCAGGCAGGTAAAACACTGGCTCTCTTATACAGCACACGTGTGAGTTCTTTGGCACTCTGAATGACTTACCAGTTATGCAGTTTCCTAAAGTGTGGGAGACCTGACCAATTCAATCTCTTTACCTACCCCCAATCCACAGCTCCTACCACCTAAAATGATTCATCCACAGTTTCCAGCTACTAGAGTCCCTTTCCTGGCAGGAAGTGATCCTAAGTGACATTCTGAATAGATGATTCAAGTCCAGTTCTGATCTACCCTGACCATATTGAAACTCACATATTGTTGTCCCATGGGAAATTGTATAAAGAATCCTAATTCTTTACCCCTTCTGTATCCACACTCTTTAACATGACTTTGCAGATTCTTTCACCAAAGACATAGAGTTTTGGTGTTTCCTTATTCTTTGATCCTGAACTTGCCTTGGGATTTCTCTGCACCAAGATAGTTTTATTTTCTTTAACCGGTATTGTTTCTGGGTTTATCTTTGGCACTGAGTTATTAGCAAGTGTTGACACAAGCAGGAACTTGGAAAGTGTTGGTACAACTGGGCTGACCATGTTCTTGCTCATCATCATCACCATAAGAAGCTCATGTTTCTGTTTACCCAGTGATACTGGATCTGAGATGCCAAAACTATCTACCTGAATCCACCGTAGGTCATTCAAGAAATATCAACCCCTGGAAAATTACTGAACCCAGCCCAAATCAGCTGAGTCTCTCAGACTTTTGGGTGAAATAAAGGTTTGCTGTTATAGCCACTAATTTTTTTGTTTATGAAGTGACATTGTTGTGACAGTAGGTCACTTGTAGACTCCCCCTATGGTGCCTACATGCATGGTGGCCATACAAACTGGCCTGTTCCATTTCTTCTTTCCATTGTCTATCCATCTCTAATTCTCTTTTCTTATGTTCAGGTAAGCGCACATCACTCTATAAGTGGATTGTGAACAACTGTAAAGACTTTACCTTATCTGCAAGCTAACACATTTCAAGTCTATCACAGTTTCAAAGGATGCTGGTAGGAAACACCAGTCTCCTGGGTAAAAGAAGCAAAACAGTTTACTACTCACAGTAAAAGCATTAGTTACAGTACTAATAGTTTTGTGTTTCTTCAAGTTTCAACTCTTGGGTCATGAAATGCATTCTATATCGAGAGGAACTGCCTGAGTTTAGGATTCTGAATCTTCCGAGACAGACACTGAGTCTGCCCATTGAGCCACAGGAAGATTTTTTTATTTTGCAAGACTTCAAGCATTATTGCTTTGTGCTCTGATAGAATACACTACCCTTAAATCCCAAGACTTTTTGTGTAGAGATATCCTTGGAGAAGATAGACCAAAGGGTAGATATGACTCACCCCTAAAACATGTGGCTATGTGAGAGACTTGTGAAGAACGGGAAGAATTTTCTGACAGCACAGATGTCGACCAGGGAGCAGAATTCTGAACAGTTGTTCCTAATTTCCAGAGGAGGTTCTCCTGGTCCTTCTCCTTACCACTTCCAGCAGGCTGATGACCTCTATTTTATTTATCTTGACTCTCAAATTTCTTATTTAGACTGGGAAAGAGTGGCGGGCTGTAGTTATTTCAGAGGTAATTTCTGCAGTCTCTAAGCTATTCTGGACTTAGTTCTCAGGCAACAGGAAAAGTCCTCATTTTTCTTACAAATGAACTGTATTGCTCAATGAATGTGTGGACAACTGACTCTCCTAGAAAATAATGCAAGCAGGCAGAATTCAAAAGCTCACAAACATACAAATTTTTATATGTAGTATAGATGTATACTATTGGAACTTGGCAGTAGATGCCATATGAACAAGTCTTACAACAATCTTGAATCGAGAAGTTCATTTTAGAATATACCAGATTCCCCATAATATTGTGCAACCTATGAGGCAAAAAAGATTTAGACTGAATTCAGCAAATGATAAATATCTTTCTTGTGAATGACATCTCAAAGTTAATAAGCAAGTCACAGATATTGGCAACTTTAAAACTAATTAATTCTTTATTGCAACCAATAAAAAGATTATTATTTTAAATATATAAGAGTTCTTTACCATCCATAAGAAAACAATAAGCAACACTGTTGGGCCTGGAAGTGTATTATTCAGCTCTCCCTTCAAGAGAAACTGTAGCAATGTGGATAGTTGGCAGGAAGCTACAACATCTTTGGATCTACATCAGTGTTCATACAAAGGCCAGGCTGAACTTTTAATTTAACCAATTATTTTCATTCTTCCTCAGCTATATATTTATGCAAGCATACATGAATGTATCCCTGAAGATTTTTGAGAAAGTATGTATTTTACCATAACTGGCAATACGTAACTAAGTTTAACTATCACTCCCTTCTAACTTCACTCTCTTGGGAAAGGAGCAATAACAATGAATCAGTTTATTTACTTTCTATTTGACAAATAATACTTCATATTCATAAAGTATAAGATGTCCTAGTAATGTTTGTGTTGAATGGAATGGGCAGGACTAGAAGGAAATGTTGTATCATTGATTCTACAAAGTTCTGCTAAACCTCTAGTTATCTTTATGCCCCATCCTCTCTTTCTAATATAATTGTTTCATTTTAAAAACTAGCACTACTAATGTTAGCAATATTAGTGTGGTTAAATAAATTATATAATACAATGGTCACAAAAGTATTTTTGCTTATTAATTTATTAATAGGACTATACCAATAGCCCACATAGTGACAAATACATTTTATATAAAACAAACTGTTACTGTGATATTCTCTAGCTGTATTGTATGAACACTTTATCAACAATGACAAAGTATGGAATCATAGCAATAGGATTTAATAGTATAATCAATAGTTTTCTCATCTGTGTAATTATGAAAATTTAATAATTATAATAAATGAAAAAATATGAAATCACCCTAATATTTTGAATATTGGAATTGAAATACTACTAATGACTGATGTATTTATTATTTTTAAAACTATCTCATACAACACTTGGAATTGAGAGATGTGTTTTTCTTGGACAGGATAGAAAGTTGATTCTTTTTTTGGTGCTATTTCATGTTCTTATGTCAGAGTAAACAGAAAAATTTAGGGGTGCTTCTCAATTCTGTGATGGTGGCTAGAAAGTTGATTCTTGGAGCATTAGACACATACACATACTTTGAAGCAGTGCTTCTGTATGTCAACAATTAATTTTCTCTTGCATTTGTTAAACATTTACTTTTATCTGTTTTTCTAGTCTTATGCTCTTTGGTGCAAAGATTAAGTAAACTTTTTAATCTGCTGGAAAAAAAGACTTTAGGATAGGTGGGAAAAAAAAGGGGGTAACAAAGGAGATGAGTACATACAAATTGTAATAGCTTTCAAAATTGTATGTACCTAATGTTTTCATAACTAAAGGTTAAATTAGTCACTATTTGCATTTTTAATGAGGTCAGATTTCTTTTTCTCTTTCACACTACAGTTGAGGTGACCTAGTTCCCTAAACTTTTTAAAATTGAAGTAAAAACAGTGGGTGGTTTAGAGGGGATTTTCTTTCTGTGGTCAAACATTCATGAGGTTCCTGTATCAATCTTTGGTTTTATAAACCATGTAGATAAAACTTAATGCAAAGGCAGATTTCTCTTGCCCCTCTTTGAAATAGTTTAAGAAAGAAAATAAGTAATGTTTACTTGAGCCTATTGTAGCAAACAAAGGTAGTTATATCCTCTCTATGATGTATTTGTCAGGGGCCACGCCTGTCTTATACCAGTGATACCTAATGGAAAAATCACTTACTCTATTTGCTGAGAATAGCTGATGATTTATAAGACTGTTAGTTTCAAATCTTGCTTCCCTATTGTTCTACCAGACTGGAAGGGCAGCATTCTGACTACTACACCAGGAAAGCATCATCTATCTACTAGACATGAAGGGCAGCCTGTGTCTACCTAACCAAGATGGCAAAGTCAGCCTGCCAGACACAGGAAACCAGACCTGAGCACTTGACCAGAGGGTAGCACTTATCAGAAAAGTATCTTGAATGAATTATTCGATTTTTAGATTTGTCTACTTTGGGTTAAAAATCATATTGTGGGAAGTGCTGATAATTTTAATAATCAAAGACAAATCTATATATTTTGTTATGTAACTATGGATATCAGAAAACAAATGCCTATAGAGAAAGGTATTATACTTAGATAAGCAGTAGGATGTCAAAGGAACAGATTATAAGTACTTATAACTTCAGAGAATTTTTTGGCAAATATTCGAAGTGTGGTATTTTTTCAACTTAATGCATTAAAGAAAGTTATAGGATGAGATGACATTTAATTACACCAACATTTTTATATAAGCTCTTTTCACTAAAATATTTATTAATTTTTCCCTAAGAATATCTTAATATGAGATGAAGTATTTTGCAATGTCAGAAATCAAAACAGTTATGTATTATTTCAATGTTATTAAAAATTGTTATGTTGAAGATAAATCAAGAAACTTCATAATAAGGTATACCAATGAAATATAAGTGTTGATATGACACCTATATAAACATTCTTATTAATCTGCTACAAGCTAGAAAATACAAAGAACTATTTATGTGGAAGAAAAATCAGTCTTGAAGATAAATAATAAATATTCTACCAGAATTACAAGTTTTAATATTTGGGAAGAACATCAACTTGATACTTACTCATTTCTTCATTTACTTATATTCCCCATGTTATTGCTAAAGATTTGAATTCATTTGTAACCATAAACATAATTTGAGATAACAAAATATAAATCAAAGTAGAAAAATGAAGAAGTAGGCAAACCAGGAAACCAAATGGGCATGACAAAAGTATCAGTTCATTTCATACAGATCAGTGATTTTCAACCCTCTACTACAGCCCCTCCTTATTGCAAATATTGTGATGGTTTCTTTACCATCTGATACAAAATTTAAAAATAATATACCCTTTATATGTAATTAAAACATCACAATGCCTTGATATAAAGGAAAAAAGGTAAAAGTTTGTTTCTAACTATCCTATCTATAAATATTATAGTGATGTGTATATATATGTATATACATATACCTATTATATAAAATATATTTAATAAACATCTTAATATATTAGCTCATAAAATATAATTATTTAACTTCTTAAAATATATGCTACAAATAAAAAATATATACATATATGTATATCTAAGAATATTTTGGCAAGAAAACAGAGAATTAATCAGACACTTCAATCAAAACATTGACTCACCATGAATGTGACAATAGACACACTGATGCAGGCATGTTATACTAGTAACTCAAATACAATGAATAAAATTCCAACAAAACAAAAGTTAGATTTCTTTTGATTTATACCTTTGCTCTATTTCTGAAAATTCTTAACATGGAACAAAAGTCTTTTAGTGTCTGAGACAGCTACTCTTCAAAGGCAAGCTGCCTCTCATATCAAGAGGTGGAGTTTATTTTCTTCACCTTAAGTCTGGATGGCCTTGACCAATAAAAAAGCCCAAGTGCTCTTCTGGGACTTCTGAGACCAAGCCTGAAGATCACTGGCAATCTCCATTTGTCACCTTTTGTAACCTAGCTGCTATATTATGAAAATCCCAAGCCAAATGGAGAATCCATAGGAAGGAGGTCTGATGTATGTAATTGACAGCTCTAGATCAATTCCACTTTAAGAGCCAGCAGATGAGTAAATCATCTTGGATATTTAAGATAGGTTGGTCAAACTTATGACTGCAGCAATAGTATCACATAGAATGGAAGAACTGTCTTGAGTTAATCTATCCGCAGGATCCTAAGAAATAATAAACTCTTCAATTCCCTAAATTTTGTGTCGTTTTATTATATAGCTATAGACAAACAAAACAACATTTGTATGAAAAACTGAATTGAAATCTAAGTTCAGACCTAAATAACCACGTTTTTCATGTATTTTAAAAATGTAATGGGAAATAAGAAGTATTGAAAGACAGAGCATAGTTTTTCATCATGAGGGACTGTCCTATATAATTCAGGATGTTTATTAATTGTAGCCTTGACTCTAAATGTCAGTAGTGTTTCCTGGTTATTATGACAACTAAAATGCTTCCACAGTTTTTTAAAAAGCTCTCTAGGAGGATGGCACTGACTTCGTTAAGAACTAACTAAAATAAGCATTTGTATAGTGACCACAGTTGCAGATACTGGGAAAAACAGAAACGAAATATAACATATGCCTCCTAAAACTCACAGTTCAATGGACGAGCTAGAGAAGTGAATAATATTATAATACAGAACGATACATGTCATAATAGAAATGGTTTTCTGTCACTATTGTTATACAGAGAACCAGTAGCTAAGTTAGCTTTGAGCAGGGTTAAGACAAGCTTTCTGAATTCCTTACTGAGCTGAAGTAAGCCAGGTGGAGAAGGGAAAAGAGGAGCTCAGGTAGAAGAAAGAGTTTGTGAAAAGTCAAGGCAGTAGCAGCCATAAAAGTACCAAGGTAAGGGCCTCCCTGGTGGCGCAGTGGGTTAAGCAACGCACTATGAAGCAAACCACAGCCACTGCAGCACGAGTTCGATCCCTGCTGCCGGCCAGGG
>JAGFMF010011611.1:4278483-4316631 GCA_019455555.1 Galemys pyrenaicus
CCCTGCTCTCTGTGGTGATCCTCTCACCCCCCTACACCTCTGGCCTGTACCCCAGTGCTTGTATGCATAAATAAATAAATCTTTAAAAAAAAAAAAGAAGTACCAAGGTAAGCTGAGGCAGGATGGAGTCGTGCCATTTATGCCATGCTAAAGGATTTGTCTAAACTTGAAGGCAATTTTTTGGTATTAGCCAGAGATAATGTCATATATTCATCACAATACTACTCCAGCCTCTTAAACATTTAGCTCGGAACCCCGTAACTCTTTCTGGGCCATGGATGCGGGTGGAAAAATTGTAAAGCAGGTCTGGGCTTTGATAGCATCCTCTGTAAGCTTCCAAGTCATTCTTTTCCTGCCTTGTGTTGGAGGCCATGTGATGCAGACAGCAGAGCTTCAAGAGAAAGAGGGCTGTATGACCTGTATCAGGTGAGTGGGGAATAAACTTACTGTGTTAAATCACAATATCAATGGGATGTATCGTTCAGAATTAAACTGGGGATCAAATCACCCGGTGGTTTAAGCGAAGAGACTTATATGAAGGAAATCCTTTCAGAGGTGTATGTAGGGAAAGGAAAGAAAGATGGGAAGCAGGAAACTATGAGCACTCCTGGAATTGAAGGGCAAAGAAAGGAAATAGAGTCATTAAGATTCTGAGAGCTGGTGCCAAGGAGGACAGGGGCCAGCAGGAACATTAATCACAAAGGGACACAGCCATTGCCAGAAAATGGTACCAGTGAGGCAAAACCCTGACCTGCTCCTATCCTTAAGTCTTCTGAGAGGGTTTTCCCACTGGCCACAACATCAGAATGCGGCCTCCAGGGAGTACAGGAGCCAGCCTCTTGGGCCACAGAGCAGTTCTGCCAAGGGAGGAGAGAGACTCTGGGGGTAAAGAGAATAAGCAGTTCACAAGTTCTTGTCTGTGATGGCAACTAACTTTAATTGCTCTAATACTCATGAAAGATTTTAAACAGATTTTTAAAATAAAATTTTACTGAAATAAAATTTATATAACATAAAATTCATCCTTTTAAAAGTATGCAATTTAGTGGTTGTTAGTGTATTCACTGTTGTACAATTATTCATACTATCAAATTATGATATGATTTCATCACATCTTCCCACAAAAAGTTCCACACCCAGTAAATAGTCCTTCCCTACTCCTTCCCTACCCCTCACTTCCCAATCACTGGCAACCACCAATCTACTCTCTTTTTTGATGAATTTGCCTACTTTGTTTCATATGAATGAAACCAAGCAATAGAGAAGCCTCTTGTGTCAGGTTTCCTCATTTGGCATACTATTTTCAAGGTTCCTCCATGTCATAGCATGTATTCCTTTTTATTTCTAGATACATCATTGCATATAATATAGTTTTAAAAGGCAAGAGTTGATTAGAACCAGCCAAAAATCAAAGGTAGAGAAATGCGTATACGCGGGAGGGTGATCTGTTGTCTAAAATATCTCACATTATTTTGAAAACAAGAAATAAATTAGGGAAGATAAACAGCACTCTTCATTTCCTATCCTGAAATGGTCTCCTTTTCCTATGTTACCCATTTCAATTAATGATACTTCTATCCACTCAAAATATGGGAGTCACATTAGGGTCCTTCACGTTAGATCTGTCACTTTCTCCTGTGTGTCCTTCATCCTGAGGTGCCTCTCCCTTCTATCCTGATGGCCTTAGTTGGGGCCTCAGTAGGGCATACTGAAGCACATTAATAACTGGTATCCTTTGTTCATGGTGTGAAGCATCTATCTATCAATCAATAAAAGCAACAGTAACAGAAGATGAACAACTAGAGGTAATGCAGTACTGTATCTCACTGTTGACTTAGGATGTAGAAATTGGGTATTTATAACCTAGTGCCTCCCCCTGTCATCTAACTGGACTTCAGGTGTTTGCAGGAAGTGTACGATCTTTTCCCTGTAGAGTAAGGAGCGCTGCCCTGCAAGTGTTAAGGTGAGCAGAGGGCTAACATTCCTGATATCTGGGGTTCAGAGAAGAAAGCTTCTTGGCTTTCTATTAAGTTCTGTCCTCTTACTTGACCATTGCTGTAATAAATTTTGTGGTTTGGTTTTTTTTTTTTTTTTTTTTGGCTTCCAATTGTTACAAAACTTTTTTTTACAATTTTTTTCAGAATATGGGAGAGAAAGAACTGTAGCAACTAGCAAATTTGTTCTGTTCCTTAGTAGCCAAATGTAAAGGATTCATGCAACTATTTAATTTCTACTACTGAAAAGGAAAAGAACAAGTTTTAGGGAAATTATTTTTCTGAATACTTAAATTGTAAAATAAAAATTGAAACATGGCATGATGTTACAAATAATGCTCTTAACATTTCAAGCAAATACAATGACACATTTTTATGCCTTTTGATCATAATAATCATCTTAGATTAAGATCCCCAGAAAACCAGCTGTGAAATAAGAACTTTCTTGCAGAAAATTTTTATCTAGAGTTCACTTAGGAACAAAATATATGAAGTGAGGGAAAAAGATTAGGTAGAAGGAAAAGTTAAATTGAGGCCCAGCTAAGAAGCATCAGCCAAATCCATAGAGTTTGGACTTGGGGTGGACTTAGAGTTGTCCCCATATTAAGACAACTGGGCAGGCCCTTATACCACTGCAATATCCAGTCATGTCAAGCAAACCACACCTCAGGCAGAGGATTCATAGTCATACACTGAACAACAACCTTCCATGGAGAATGACGCTCAGAAAGGGCTCAGGTGTGAGCTGTCCGCAGCCAACACTTCTGACAGCTGGGAAATAAGTGCTTTATCCCTGAAGGGATAATCAATCAGGGCATGACACTAATGTATCCACTACACTCTACCCCTAATATTGTTTAGATTCATTTGCTTCCCATGAGTTCACCCCAAACCCAGTATACTGGGTAGTCTTTTATTTCTGCAGAGAATTAAAAGAGGACCTCAATACTAGGACTGAAATTTGTAATGACCCTTTTTACACCTGTCCTAGATTGATTCGCCTTCAGCTACAGCCTCTGCTAATCTAGGTAAGCCTCATAGTGTCATGTACAATCTCATACCTGAAAAATTGAAGCCCCTAGACTGTTATTTTCAGGTCAAGGGGACTGTAAATCAAAACTATGTCATACCAAGAGACACAGCCATGACTCACCTAAATGTTAGACATACTCTTCTGATCTGTAATAGTAGCCTATCTACGTCTGATGATAAAGATCAGTTACTCTGGTGAGGATAGGTACTCCTTTTTTAGTTGTTTGGTCACTTGCAGTGAGATCAACCATAACTTAAAGTCCAACGTCACTGTTCTTGAGTGGGTGCTCTGAAGAGGACCTTTGAGATACAGGAGCTCTAGAACAGGACAGAAAGTTCGTGTTTCCTAAGGGGTTGCTAGGATAAGATCACTACTACTTCTAGTATGAGTTCTTGAATTTATTTATTCTACCTATTAAGGATAAAGCACTATGTAATAGTTACTATTGTTTTTTATGTTTGGCTATACATGTATTTTAAGATTATATTCATATATTATAGTTCTGATATAGTAGGTACATATAAAAGAATATTTATAATCCTTATGAAACAGATAAAATAGAATAGATCTTAACTCTCACTAATTAGGATACTTCATATTTTCATGTAGTATCTTATACATAATAGATGCTTATGTGTACTAGATACTTATTATGTAATAGATACTTATTATGAATTGCACTGCATAAAACATGTTATTTATTTCAAGTAACTTCAATAATTTTGAGCTTCTCCTCATTGACTGTTAAAATGTGTTCTGTGTAGTTTGTGTCCCAAACTTCATTTTCAAGTCTATCAACAGCTGGTTCTAGGTAGTATTTGTTTGTTTGTTTGTTGTTTAGAAAAAGAAAAAGGTTATCAAAAGGAAAGGAACAGAAATAAAGTGGGACTCCCAGGCCAGTGGAACCAGGCCAGGGAGGGGCAAGGGAGCCCTCTAGGTGGTATTTTATAAGAAGATAGGATAAGTGAATTCAATGGACATTGTGTTAATTTCTTCTTACTGCTGTAACAAACTGTGTTAAAATAAACCAAATTTATTATCTTGTATTTCTGGTAGTCAGAAGTCCTAAAATCAAGGGGTCGGCACAGCTATATTTCTTCTGGAGATTTCAGGGAAAAATCACTTTCCTGGTTTTGTGTTGTTATAGGTCATCTGCATTTCTTGGCTCACAGGCCTTTCTATTAAGCCAGCAGCATGTTATCTTCAAATCTCTCTACTTCTGTTAACATCATCTTTGACTTTGCTTCCATTATCATGTTGCCTTCTCTGAGTCTGTCCCTCACTCTTATAAGAATGCTTGTGATTAGATTGGGCCCACCAGAATAATCCAGATTCATCTCCTCATTTGAAGATCTTGAGCTTAATCACACTTGCAAGGCCTCCCCTGCCATATGAGGCAATATGTTCATAGGTTCTGAAGATTACAGCGTGGACAACTTTGGAGAAGGGTTATTATGCAGTGCACCACAGACATGTATTTATGCCATACATCATTTATGATTTATGATTGGCTTGAGGCAATACTTCTTAGGACCTCATTTCTGTGAAATACAACTCTGCAAACCTTCACAAAATTAGTTTGGGCAATGTGAGAAGGGAAGACAAATCCATTACAGGATAGTATCAATCCCAGACAAGTTGAATCACTGAAACTTTCAGGGTGGAATATTATCAACTATCCAGCAAGTAGATGGCTGGTCTCCCTGATTGTGCTCTGTTGGGGGCTTAGTTTTGTTTTCTTTTGTGGCAGTTTGTACATTCTGCAATGATAGTAGCTAGACAGACATAGTTTCGAGTTCTCAATGTAAGTTCCGCATACAGCCTCCATCTTTGCCACCATGCAGAGACCCCCATCTCCATACTATAGCTACTCTGTGTAAGTGCTACTGAGTTACCCTCTGTGGGGACAGAGATGAGCTGATATTAACTGGAGGAGTCATCCTGTCTACATGGTCATTTACCATGATCTCTTCCAAGGTAGAATATTCTCTGATGGGCATCATCTTGTGATTCAAAGACAGTCATCCTTTGTGCCTACACCCATAGCCCCTTTCACGTGCTGCTAGGCTTGCTTCGCCCCCAATCTCCAATCTTTCTACTCCCGGCTAGAAATAGCAAAGTCACCTGCTACTACCCATGGCTCTTAAATATTTTTACTTAATGCCATTTCTATTTATTTGTAAAATGGATGACCATGTACAATGCACTGGGCCACTGGAATGATTTTGCTATATCACTATCAGATCATAGGGTAGCAGTGGTTCACTTCAGCTTGTACCTGCTTACCAAATCAACCTTTGCTTGAATCAAGCTCCATGTTTTTCCTCCTCTTCCAGTCAATTATCAGGGATTGTCCCAAGCCTATGCAGGCAGGTAGCAGTGTAATAATGGTTATGACATAGGAGTCTGGACACATACGCATGCAACTTACTTGAGCTATGGCCCTGCTCATGCCTCGTCATGGGTAGATCACTTCCATTTTACTACAGGCTTATGCTGAGCCCACTAAAATTTATGAGTTGGTAGATCTGACGAAATGCAGCTCCTGATGGACTGTTCTGGAAATTTGACATTTCATAGTAGGGTGTTCTGTCACTGCTAGGGACCAAAGTGCTTATCAGGAGTCATTTTTCAATAGTATATACTAAAATTTTCTCCTTTGCTCCAGAACCCTTAGTCTTTCCTTTTTGATTTTCCATTGAATCTTCCCATTCATTCCACAGCATTTCCCCCACCATGATACATCTGATATTATGGGCTCTCTTATGTTATATGGCCCAAGAATAGAACTGCTTTCCCCACATTTAAGAGGTTTTGCAGAGCCCTTTCCTGCTTTGGGCACCTCTTAAAGCTGGCCATCTGTGTCATCCAGGAAATGTGTCAGAGCAATAGTTTTAGGTAAATATTATGCCTACAGAACCCAGAGAAGCCCAGCAGGTGTTGTGGCCTTTATGGTAGCAAGTATGAGATGTGATAATTTATCTTTTACTGAATAAGAGATGCTTGCCTGCCTGGACCACTAGGCCCCTAAATCAGCATTTCATTGTCTCTCTCCAGTGTATCTATGACACTAAGCAAGAGTGATCTAGTTCCATTGTCTTTATAATAAACACTTTCTTTGATCCTCTCACAGCTTGAGTTTTTGCACCTGCAAGTGCATTCCCATCTGCAGGTATCCCATCTTAGTTTGTCTCCAGTGAAAGTGTCAGCAATGACACAGTTCCACACACTACACATCAGGGAGATCAATGCTACATTTGGCATCAGTGACGGTCTACTGGTTTTCTATTGCTGTATAATAGTATCACTGCAAACTCAGTGGCTTCCAACCTTATATTAATTATCTGACAGTTGCTGCACACTGGAAGACAGGGCATCGCTTCTAGCATAACACTCATCTTGCAAGGATTCAATCAAGGTGTCAGCTGGGCTACAGTGTCACGAAACCATTTGGGAATGGAACTACTTCTAAATTCATGTCGGTTTTGGCAAAATTCAATTCTATACAGGCTGTTGAATTAAGAGACTCAGTCTTTGCTGGTGGTCAGACAGCGCTTTGCTGTGTGATGTCTCCATAAGGTGGTTGATAACACGGCAGCTTTCTCCTTCAAAGTTAGCAAGAAAGAGAGGGTTCCAGGAAGATTAAGAGTATATAACATGATGTAACTTATTCATGTATGTGTAATCATGTAGGTGCTATCTCTTTTGCTGTATTCTAATGGTTAGAAAGAATTCTCAGATTTACCTATCCACAAGGGGAGAGATTTATATTAGGGTAGGGATAGAAGGAGGTAGAGATATGAGGACACCTTAGAAATTGTCCAGTACAGGTAGGATCCTCATTGCCACTTCATCAATAGAAGACCCAGCTCCAAATCCCATTTTATGGTCTGTTTCTTCAGACCATTTCCTACAGCACCAAAACAAGATCTAGTCCCTGTGAACCAGACTCAGAGATGGAATTGGAATGGAGGAAATTTATTGTGGAGTGCTTTCAAAAATACTGCTTATGGAATGAGTAAACTTTTTGACTTGAGGAAATCAAGGAGCCAGGGAAATGAACAAATTTTTATGGTTTTGATTATTTTCATAAATATTTCTTTTGTCAGACTACTAGAGAAGCTAGATGGAATTATATACACTCTTTGAGAAGATGCTGGAGCTGATTTATCTAGTGGGTTTTTTGGCTAGAAATAACAAAATATTTCCTTAGCAGTAGCTGAGACAATTTGGAGTTTATTTTTTTCTTGCACAAAATAAGTTGGAAACTGTGTTAATTGCTCTAGAAGGTCAAGGGCCAATGTCAGTGACGCTCAGTGTGTTTATTTCATGCCTCTTGTTTCATCACTACAAAGGTCAACCATCTTGTTCATCTATGAGGAGGGAAGGGACAGAAACAGAAGCAGTACCAGCAGATTTCCTTTCGTCTTGCTGAGATGAATTATATCCTAAAGCCAACCCTAACTGCAGGAGAGGCTCACAGAGACAATATTTCACTTTTTCAAGTCTGGAGTAGAGGCAGTCAAAGAAGCAGGGTATTTGAGACTGGTACAGATGAGTTAACCAATATTGTTTTCAATGTAGGCTTCTGTTTTGCTGATTGAGGTTAGATCCACAAAAAGATCAGATACAAGAAGATAAACTGCCATCATTTAGATGAGAAGTGAAATCAGGTCTATTATTTAGATGGAAGACTTATTGACATCATTCAGGGTCCAAACAGGAGAGCACAAATACATGGTAGGTTATTAAGAAGGAAGTGAGTATGAGGAAATAACTGTCATGGCAGTCAGGGCTATTAAAAGCTAAACAAAGTACAGAAACAGCTTAAGAATTAGTTTCAACAGGAAGACACTCAAGATTGAAGAGAGCAAAGCAGGGGCTTTTCTAGTAGCGGGGCCTGCCCAGTGAGAACAGCAGAGGTTACCTGACTGGAACGCATCATGGAAGAAACAGTCCACAGGAGCTGGAACCACAAGGGAGATGTTGCTCAAAGCATTAAGAGAGGCAGAGGTAGAGGGAGGCAAGTTTCTCCCCCTCTTTCTACTTTCCAATCACCCATCTCACCACTCAAGCTGTCAAGGGAGCCTAGATAATTAGTTTGCAGGACCATTCCCTTGCTGTAGAGAATAGAGCAGGGAAATAAACAAATTACTGGCTTGCATGTGCACATAAAAGTGGATGTTAGGAGTATCTATAATAGAAGGCACAGATTTTCTCTGAAGGCAATGTTGTCTAGGCTTCATTACATTGTTAATCTAGTTCCCAACATTTGAAACCATATGGATAAGATTATTCTGTCTAAACTAGAAATATAGTCACCACAAATGAACTTAGGAAAAGGATGAATTATTTTTCATGAATTATATGCTCTAAAAATGTTTTAATAGCTTCTGGTCTAGTTTGAAGATAAACACGATCACGAAGGAGAGGCAAACTATTTTGAAGAGAATAACTTATGAAAAAGTAGTACACTGACACCTCTTTTACTTTCAAAATATGAATGTAAAAGTATTGATCATAACAGGAAGTTGAAGTCGGGCTGAGGTTTGATGTTAATGATAGATAAATTAATAGAGAATGTGAACCAGAGATGATTTTAAATTTGTCACCCTACAATTATAACATAGTTAACAGCCATTTGGGGAAAAACTATAATCTGTTTTGACTGTTATGTATCAAAATGCAGCCATCGGTTAAAATTCCAAAAATTCACTCAACTTACAAAAATAAACAATATGTTTCCTGAATAACGTCATCCAAGAGCATGGTTGGTTTAGGGAAACAAGTTTGGTCTCTGGATTCTATTCATGTCAAATCAGGATACAGTTAAATCTATATCTTGGATATATATTTTAGATAACTATGTTAAAAAACAAACTTCCAAATCTAAGTGCATTTTTGTAGCTCAAACTGAATAACTATTTTTTTTATTTCCTCTAGACAAGATTGGGAAACACCTTAAATAAGGGACCACACATAAGATTAACACTAATAGTTATTGCCTGCCAGATAATGTAATAAGCAAATCCGTTATATATCTTATTCAGTTTAATACTCAAATAATCTAAAGCAGTTGCTTTTATCACCCTCATCCTACTGATTTAAAAACTTGGCCTGAGAGAGGTTAAATGTCCTTAAAGTAAGACAATGCTTAGTATAATCATTGTAGAGCATTTTTTGAGACACATCTTGACATCTGAATTAGTTAAGAATTCTTTTAGGAAAAACAGTTCAAGGAAACTTTCAAAATATGATAAAACTGCTATTCTATGTAAGAATTTTAATAGTTTTTTAGTGTTTGAGGAAATATGACTTAATTATTAAGCAATTTATCCTTAGTAATACAGCCAACCTAATAATTTATAAACTCTACTGATGTGTTTAAGGTTAAACTGTGATTCTTACATTATTCTTTTTCAAGTTATACTTTATCTGGCCTTCTACATCAATTCTGAAAGCTTCCTCTGGTCTAAAATGCTTAACAACAATGACTTTTTTTTCAGACGTGATTTACATTCAAATGCCATTGCATATATACACTTCAAAGAATATACTCACTAATACATATTTCATATTAATTTTTCAGGGATGAAGATGTCTATGAAAAATACATAACTCAGACCACTTAGAAATCTAATTTTTATTTGTAAAAAAAAGTTGGACATACATGTTTTAAAACTAACATGAATAAAAAGGAAAATGTATTAACTTGTTGCCTTCAAAGTACTGACCCTTCCAAAAAAGTCTAAAAATACTCTGTTTAAAGCAAAAAGGCAAGATATCTATGGGATCCCACATGTAATTTTGGTTTAAAAGAATTTCAGTTGCCATGTTAATTTTTTTTATTCACTTTGGAATACTTTATATGAGATGCCTTTCACTTTAAAGTTCAATATGGTCATATTTGAAAAAAATGCAGAATTCTATGATTTTAAAAGAAACAGTTACAAAAGAGAAAAGCCTTTCTGCATACTTCTGCCTTAACATTTTTTCCCTAAAACTGTTCTGTTACCAAGCTTGTTTTCAAATGCTCTCAGCTACCAATTTTGTTTTCAAACACTCCAACACATTATTATATAAATTCCAGAAACAAGACTTGTCTGCACCACAGCGTTTTCAGCAGTCTTGATAGTCCCTATTAGTATACATGCTTCTTGTGCTTGTGACCTTGTAGCACTAGCATAGTATCAACCTTTTAAATGAAACTAACAACATCAATCTGTCGTCTTACATAGACTTTAAGGTTGTCGCCTTGCTATTTACTACATCAGCAGTGAGGGCTTCCTAAAAAAAAAAAAGTCCATAAAGCTACTGAATACATAAAATGTAAATCTGGCAAGAATGCAGAAAATTGTAGAACCACGCTTGCAATTTCAAGTAGAAAAGAGCGACAATATCTGTTGTCATAGGCTGAAAGGTGAAACTATAGTTTTATAGGATTGTGGACAAATGATGCTTTGGAGAAATGAGCACATCAATCACAAACAGTAAAAAAAAATATTTTGCGTTTGTTTCACTAATAAAATGGGCAAGTCAGAATTTGCAGTGATTCAGTGTTATTCTTTCAGGGTGAACGTGTCCTGAATTCCTGTCTAGTCAATTCTGACACCCAACCCACAGTAATCTCCGCTCTATCCCACTCCTCCAGCCTGCTCTTCTAACACAAATGCACACACGCCCAGCCAGGCCAGAAGATAAAGCTAAGATGGCAGCGCGGAAAGTATAGGAGCCACGCTCAGTAGGCATGGAAAAACAACAGCAAAAACCCCCTATATTCTTTCACTCTGCACATTTCCTTAAATAACTGGCGTTCTTTCATTTCACTACACAGGCATCCTAAGTGGCAGTGCGCACTAGGTTGGTGGCAGGAGACAATTGCTTTGCATTTGGCAAGAAATCCACATCTGCCATCTGCTGCTATGGTTCAGAAACCCTCACGACCTGCCTTAGGGACCACCCTCCCTTTTATGTCCCTCTACAGTGGAATTAAGGGTGACTCCAAACGTCCTTTCCTTCCTGGCACGCGCCACACTCCCACTCCGCACGAGAGCTTCTAGGGTATCCAGCTGCAGTAGCTGTGGCAGTTTCAAGGAGCAGTCAGTACAGAGGCAGTAAGAGGAGGAGGAGAAACGCTGCATAGGCTATCAATTTAGAGTACAGCGGCTACTGCCGCTGCCGTGGAAGGAAACGCTGCCAACCGCAACAGAACACCACCCTCAGATACCTAAGTGAGCATGTGTGCAATTCTGCGCACGCCTAGTTGGGCTGCTCAATGATAACGGGTTTCTTCGGAAATTATCCAGTTCCTGGGTTTTGTGTGTGCCCTGTAGGCTCTGGAAAGGGCCTGAAGGGTGTAGTGAAGACTGAGGTGGAAATTAAGAAGGGGCTGGGGAATTGGTATAAACTTTAAATGGACTATGACTGCATTTGTCATCCCCTGAACTTGAATTTGGAATAATTTTTGTGTAGACAGCATGGAAATGAATTAATTTTCATTCATTCATTCAGCAAGATCCATTTCCCTCCTGTTTAGGACTGAGCCCATCCAATTGCTGGGAATGTAAAGTGAGGACACCATTCCTGTTCTTATGGAAAAGTCTTAACAATTTGTTGTGTGTGTTACCATTGTGTTAGGAAAAGCCATGTGTCAAGGAGGACATACTAGATGCTTTAAGTCACAATCTCAAGGAGTATTATTTCCATTTCTGGCCAGAGGATGAAACTTGGCCAAAGATAGACACTTATAGTAGAGTCAGGATTCAAATCCACATCTGTCTGAGCCCTTTGGCTACCTCACCTCACTGGCTCTTGCAACAGAAATGAGCTCTTGTAGCTTCCACTGTACTTGGTCAGGACTTTAACTCCACCAGCCTTTAGCTGTGTGGGGCTCTCACTCTTGGGTTGAGGGAGGAGCTGCCTTTTTAACACTGAGGTATATAAGTGAATGTGATAAGGATTTAGCCCAACAAATGCTTCTCAGAGACCTACTATCTGCAAGGTTCCAGACTAGGGGCTGAAGAAGACACAAACACAAAACCTCTGAAGGAGTTTATCCCAAAGCTGAAACAAGTCTAAAATCTGTATAACAAGGCAACTTAGTTATAAAATACTAATTCCTCCTGTCTTTATCCTATTTCTAACTATCCTTTTAAGTCAAAATAACATGCATCTATCATTTAAAGTCTCAGATAAAGTGTACTTCTTTAGTGCTCCCTCCTCTCCCAAGCTAGACTTAATTTTATTTTTGATTTATAAGTCTCAAAACAGTAAGTAGGACTTTTTTTTTTTTTAAAGAGAAATAGGTTCAAAGAAGTGACACAGATATATGGGCTCTTAAATAGCTAAAGGATAACTGTTGGGGGTGAAAGGACTTACACATGATTTTGTCTGGTTTATAAATTAGGCAAAATTCAACTTGATAATCCAAAACCATAGGACTTAATAGCAACCAAATGAGATTTGTGCACATATTTTTAGAGCATTTACTCATAGTAGGTAAGTGCAATATCTTGGAACAGGGGAATCAGGAAATGTACATTTTTATTTAAAAAATGGATAAGATCTTTGGTAGGGCTGACAATTTCACAGATTATAAAGTCTTAGTCACAATTATAAAGGACAGATTTAAGAATGTTCTTTAATAAAGTCTGGGCAGGAAAAGATAAGCCTTTAAGTGACCATGTCAAGAGGAAGAGTGCACTCAGGGTGAGTTACAAGTCAACAAAGGGATATTTAAGGACAATATTACTGTGTTTAGTTCTGAGATGAATAGCTATCGAGAACGGGAATTTAGGAACGCCTCTGGCTTGTGCATATTCACTAATCTGTGAATTTTACTTGCATGGAGAAAAAATTTAGTAAGTTACTGTCTGCCTTTTGCAAGTAAAAGCTCTGTTAACACACTTAGGTCCCAAAGTCAAAAAACGCAAAGGGACTTTAGGTTCGTCTTCTCTGACTTGAATTCTGAATGAAGAAGCACCATCACAGTAAGTCTTCATGTTGGCAGCACCCATTTTGAAAAAAGGCAGCAGGCGTGGGTAACGCTCATCCTCAGATCGCTGACACATCCCCTCTTACTTCCAAGTTCTAGTTTTCTCATCTGAAGGGAACCCAAACCCATTACCTGCACGCCCGCAGTTGACAGCCTCCCCAGCACTTTCCTGACTCTTCCTCAAGCGGCTAGTAAAACCCGGAGAAGTGGAGTTCCTCCAGATCCCACGGGCCCCAATCGCCTCACACCCCAAACCCCGAGGCGGAGGGAGTGGTGGCCGAGAGGGGGTGGGGAGGGAACCGGGCTGGGGTTACTGAGCATGTGCGGGGAGTGGCGCATGCCTAGTGCGGCCGGCAGCTTCCCATTGCGGGTAGCCCCGGCGGTGGCAGCGGTGGCGGCGGCGGCAGCGGCGGCACCGCCTCCTCCTCACACTCCCGGCGTGGCGGGGTTAGATGAGCGGCCCCAGTAGCGGCGAGGGCGGCGCGGGGGGGCGGAGGAGAAGAAGGCGGAGGAGGAGGAGGTCGCTGTCTTTGTAGTCTCTCTGCTGCGGGAGCGGGAGGCCGCTGCCGGAGCCGTCGTCGTTGGAAAGGGCTGTGTGTGCGCGCGCGTGTCTGCCCGCCCGGCCCGCGGGGACGAGGCGGCGGCGGCGGCGAGGATGATGATGTGCGCAGCGACTGCCTCCCCCGCCGCCGCCTCCTCGCGGCCCGGCGGGGACGGATTCTTCCCAGCCGCCACCCTCTCTTCCTCCCCAGCGCCGGGGGCGCTGTTCATGCCGGTTCCCGAGGGCTCCGTGGCGGCCGCGGGGCTGGGGCTGGGGCTGTCGGCCCCGGACTCCCGGGGTCACTACCAGCTGCTGCTGTCAGGCCGGGCCCTGGCCGACCGCTACCGGAGGATCTACACAGCCGCGCTCAGTGACAGGGACCAGGGGGGCAGCAGCGCTGGACACCCGACCGCCAGGTGCGTCTCTGGGTGCCCTTGCCTGCGCCACGAGAGCCGCATGGGCGCCCGTTGGGTGTGTGTGTGTGTGTGTGTGTATGTGTGCGTGCGCGCGCGCGTGTGCGCGCGTGTGTGTCTGTGTACGTAGTTACTGAGCTGCCTTTTGGAGACACTAACTGCGATTGGAGGGTGCGGTGGCCGCAGTTTGTGCTGTGTGTGTCAGTGTCTTTGTGTGTGGGGGGGTGCTTACAGGATGGCTTGTGATCATAGAAAAGGCGATGGGTTGGTTATGACACGTGTGTGTGTATTGTTAAGGAGGAGGGATGAGTAAGAGGCTAAGGGTGTAATACAGAGAGAATTTGCTGGTGAGGATTGTGGCTTTTCCAGTGTCTCTGCGGCAATGGCATTTACACGTATTTCTTTTCCCCACCTTCTCTCCCGCCCCCCCGACCCCACGCCCCCCAGCTATGACATTCCCTCCTACCCTTTCCACCTCCCTAAACAATATCTGCCTATCCCTAAGGGCAGTGATGGTATAGATTAAGGATAGTGTTGTTTGTCGGATGAGTAGGCTGTTGGATGAGGCAAGGGGTTTCCATTTAAGAGATTATGCAAAAGGTATGCAGATGGAGATTTACGTGTGCATATATGTGAAGGGTGTCGGGGAGAGAGGTTTTTATTGCTGTACTTTGATACCTGAACCTTTTGCTCTTCTAAGATGTGGATGCTTTTGTGTTTTGATGTCCCATCGGTCATTTCCATCATCTTCTGTCTTATTTCCTCTGTCACTTAAGGACTTTAGAGTAGAGGGTTTGGGGGGAGGAGGGGGGAAGGGAAAGCTGCACAACTTCAAATATGACAATTGGTGTAGTGTCCAACTGCCACCACCTACAAAAATTTGAGTGGCTCCTAGATCTCTTCCTCACTGCACCTTCAATTTCCTTAATTAGATGATGTTAGATCACTTTCATTTTCTTTTTCTTTAAATGTGGGTGTCTTTTTGCTAAGGGTTCTGTTGTTTTCTTTTCCATGCCCATACACGCCACATACCCTGCAGGGTGATTGACTTGTTTCACCAGCTTCACTTTGACAGTGGTAATTGGGAATTGGCTTTATCTTTTTTTCCTCACAGCTTCTTGCGATCCATAGGGAAAGCATAGTAGGACTTTTTCTTTTTTAAATAGATTTTTTTAAAAAAAATATAGTACCATTGGTTTACATCATTGTTATTATTTTGAAAGTATAGGATCTCCCCCTTCAGGTTAGTTTCCTTAACATATCCACCACCAAGGTACCCATAGTCCTCCAGGATTTTACTGTAGTTATTGAATGTTCTGTTTTTTAAGCAATAACCAGATATCTTTTGCTCCTATTATCAAAAGAACTAGACTGTAAATTAGGTATTTGTAGTTTTATCAGTATATATAATGGCTTTTACTCATTGCAGGGAGTTAAAAAGGTGGAGCTATGTTCAAACTTTGTCTGGATAAACCAGTCTTATGATGTCTATAATTGTTTGCAGAATTTGACATTTCAGAAGTTTCATTATATGGATAAAAATGTATGTAACTACCTTTTGCTATCTAAACAGAAGGCCATAATAGCATGTTTATTTCCTACTAATGTTTTTGAAAATAGTGTAAAACCTCCGTAGACAGCTCGTTCTGATAATTACCTGTGCTTTTGAACAGTGCATCTCTAAATTATAGCACTATAGGTACATCTTTACCAACTTCTCTCAGACAATCTGAGTTTTGCATTGTTTTTGTTTTTATATTTATGCAGTGATTTATGACTGGTATATTCCTGTTTTAACTTTCTACTGATACTTGTGTAATGCCATTTCTGTGTATTTCTAGAACACAGTTTCAGACAAAGTTAATATAGATTATGCACATATAAAAAATTTTTAGTCTTTACTTTTGTACAAGTTGTTAGTAGAAAGTAACAAAGAGTTCAAGTACTTCAAGAAGTAGCACAGAAATCAAACTCTAGTGAATTGAAATTGAAAGGGTGTGAGAGGAAGAGGCAGTGAATGAAGCTGAAGACAGATCAGAAAATTAAGAGAAATGTGACACAGACATGCACTTCAAGTGGTAAGAAAGAGGGTTGAAAGTCCTAAGCACTGTGAAATACGGAAGAAACTGAGAACACTTTCCAGGTTACTGATGACTTTTGAGGAAGTGATCGTAGTAAAGAAATGTGAAGAGTTAGTGAGAGATGTTGGGGTAATAGGGAGATGCAGGATTTAGCGAAGGGTATGTGAATGTGGAAAGGTGGATGGGAAATGATCAGAAAGTTGATAAGGAGAAATTAAAGAAGTGAGTGAGGGGATACTTGATGGGGAGAGGCACAGGTTTAAGATAATGGGTGGAGAGTTTAACCACTGGCAAAAATTAGGGGTAAATCTTATTTTAATATACAATTGGAGGTCAGTATTTAGAATGATGAATTTGTTGAGGGTAAGAACTAAATGCTATTTGTTTTGATAATTTCAATGTTTAGCATGATTTTTGACATCTATTCTGTAAGCATCAGTTATATCAGACATAGTTTTAGGTGTTGAAGTTGTAGCAGTGAACAAGATAGATAAGGCTTCTATTCTATTGGAACTTCTGCTCTAGTGGGGAAAAATTAACAACTGATAATTTCAGATAGTGATAAATAACTGTGAAGGAAATTTCACATGATAGATGATTTGTATTGAGGGAGCTATAGAGGTTGGCCAAGAAAAGGTTTCTGCAGGAATTGAAGTTGAATTACAATGGGAAGGCCTATTTAGGAATATTTTAAGGAAAATATAAGAACTGAGGTGGGAATAAGCTTGGTTTGTTGAAGGAACAAAAGCAAGGTGAGTGAGTTATCAGTCTTAAATAAACTAATGTCGATTATATTTTAGGTGTATAGTAGAAAAGTTGAGGGATTTAGTTCTAATGGAGTCAATGACTGTGATTGGCATTTTAGTGAAGTGGTTAAGAACTTAGACTTTGAAGCTGAAGTGGTTTTAAATCCTGGCTTTTCCACTTTTTAACTTTGTGACCTTCGACTCATTATATAACTTATGTACCTCACCTATCTTAATTTAGGTAAAATTGACATATAACATTAATTTCAGGAATGTAATATTATGTTTTGATATTCATATATTGTCATATTATCATCACAATGTGTCTGTTAACATCCATCACCACACATAGTTACCACAATTTTTTGTAATGTGAACTTTTAAGACCTATTTTCTTAGAAACTCCTAAATACACAATATTGTTAACTATAGTTCTATTCTATATATTACAGCCCCATGACATTTTATAATTGGAAGTTTGTATTTTTTGATCACATTCATCCATTTTGCTTACAGTCCTGACTCCCCTCCTCTGTTTTCTGTATTTGAGTTGTTTAGGCTTTTTTTTGGGTTTTGGTTGTTTTTTTTTTTTGGTTCTGTGTAAGTGAGATCACATAGTCTTTCTCTTTCTCTGACTTCACTTAGCATAATGCCCTGAAGTTCCATTCATGTCCACTTTGAACATTAACTCCTTATCAGATATATAATTTGCAAATATTTCTACTCATTCTGTAAGTTGTCTTTTATTTTGTGGAGATTTCCTTTGTTGTACATAAGCTTTTTAGTTTATAACAAATCATCACATGGTTATTTTGCTTTTATATCTTGATTTTCTTATATGTAGAATGGGGGTAATAACAATGAGAATTATTTTGTAGATTAAATGAATAGGTACATGTAAAATACTTGGCATACTAAGTGCTATCAAATTTTAGTTATTACTTTTGGCTGAGAGAGTTGAGGAGTAGATGGAACTTAGTAACTTAAAGATGGGATCATGTTTTATCTTTGATCTCAAAGTGTTGAATGTGGCAATAATTATTTCATATATTTGGTGATGGAATAAATACATTTTTATATGAATGAACCAATCAAAATTGTAGTATTCATTTGAAGAAAGGGACTGGACAGGAAATGAATAATAGAATTGTTTGATCAGTTCTGAATGTGAATGGCAGTATAGCATTGCACTTGGGAAGAACCATCTAGCACAGGATATCAATCTGCTGGAGGCAGAACTCCTTAGTCCAGATCCCAGTTCTGCTATTTTCTGTGTTAAGTTGGGCAAGTTAATTAGCATTTCAGTTGCTGATAATCTTACAGGGTTATTGAAAGGATCTTGCCTGGATGGTATAAGTGCTCATTAAATTTTAGCTGTTGTGGTTGGTGGCATTATTATTATAAAGGTCATATATTTAAAATTCCAGTCAGCATATCATAAGTTTTTCCACTCAAAAGAGAGATGGAAACATCTGCTGTCTGAGATGATTCAGAGGTGGAGGTGTGAATAGAAGTTAAAAGAAAAGAAAATGAAAGTGAACGTTTTTGGTGACAATGATTGACCATGTGGTAAAAAGCAAAATGATGCTGGGAAGGAACTTACAGACTGGAATAGATAAAGTGAAATACAAGTATTTGAATCATGAGATGGTGAGACAGCATATGTGGAAATAATAGCAGAGATTATGGTTAAAATGGAAATTGCTTTTTTTCACATCAAAACCCACTTATTCCTTCAGCTGCTGTATGTCTCTCTTGGTAAAAATGGTATTCCATGAAATTTCAGTCGTAAAGGATTAGGTAGTCAGTTAATCAATCAAAGGTTCAAGGATTATTACTTAGATACTGACTATTGAGCCTATAGATTTTGAGAGATTCTGTACTTGAATTTATTGTCTGACTAGGGATGAAAGGTATAAAGGAAGGTACTTATAAGAGTTAATGAAATGGCTAAGAAGGCATTGTTTGATGATAAAAGGTGGCATTCTAAGGAGGTAGTAGTTTATGACAGATACTGTATTTCTGTTGAAGTTTTGCAATGTTCCATCATTTTCTTATCTGCTGTAGTACTTGGGGGTGACTTGTTGCACAGTTTGGAAATCACTGTGTGTGTGGGTATATTGTATGTATGTGTGTCTCGCACACACACATAGTCACATAATGCTTTTCCTCTCTTAGTGGGCCCAGCATCTCCCAGAGGGTGTTGCAAGGGCTAAGTTTAGTTTTTAGTTTGCTAAGTGCCAGTAAGGGAAGGGATAGTAAATGGGGATAGTGGGGGCACACAGTCTTTAATCAACTTCCTGCTAACCAGGCCACATCTGCAGGTTCAGAGAGTTCAAAATATTTTAAGATTTCACAGTTTTCAAGTTCATCAATTCAGATATGCATCTTTGTATAGGGGTCCCATTCTTCCTAACCAGCATACAGACAGTGGCATGGTAGACTACTCAGAATTCAACCTTCCCTGGTATTCTGTTACCCTTAATTATGTCTTACACCTAGTGTTGTGAGCTTTTTCTTTCCTCTTGCTGCAGATGACATTTCCTTACATAATATTAAAGCAGTCACTTCTTATTTAACCTCTATGTATGTTCAGTTTTTCACTTTCACCAATATATCAATGACACCAATAAATATCTAATTATACCATCTTTAATAACTTCCTTGGGCCTCTCAAAAGCCTACAATATTGTACCCAAATGCATTCCTTTTCTACAGGAATCCAATGCTGATTTACTACCACTGGAAGTTTTAATAATTGGGCATCCTTGGTGGTACAGATGGTTTAGCACTACACTATGACGCCTCCGCAGCTACTGAGGTATGAGTTTGGTCTCTGGCCAGGGAGGGGGCCCACATGATGCAGCAGACCTCTCCTGTCTTACCAGCTCCTTCCCTCAGCAGTGTATTTCAGTCGATCTGCCTGTTCTGCTCCCTGCTCTCTCTCTGGTGAATCCGGTCACCCCCTACACCTCTGGCCAGTGCTCCACCTACAACCATTGTAATGGGGCTCTAATTGCCAGCCAATCTGCAGGTAACCTAGCTCCAAAATCACATGTTAAAGTCTACTTCCTCAAACCACTTTAGGTGCCTTGTCTTGGGTAAGGTTCTCCAGTTAACAGGCATTGAAATAGAGATTTACACACCAGAAGTTCATTGGAGAAGTAAGAAATATGGGGAGAGTGGAAAAAAAAAAAAAAAGATGGAACAAAGAAAGGAATAGAATTGCAATACAGTCACAAGAAGAGCTCAGGCAGTCCCATGGGGAGCACTGGCTTGAGATGGATTTATACACAGCTGTCCTACCTTAGAGCATAAAGGTCAGGCATTTATACCTACACAGGTATTTAATGCAACCTGACCCTGAAAAAGAGCATGACTGAGAGAAGCTGCTTTGTGGTTCAGGATACAATACAAAGAGGGTCTTAACTATAATCACTTTTGGCTGTCAGTATTCCCAACAGTTCGAACTTGTACCTGAAAAGGATATGACTGATAAACATCAACATTTGCCATTCTACTACTGGAATGATAAACCAATTTGGCTATAGTATAAATTCATGTAAAACTATAGAAATGCAAAACCCCAAATATTGGCAGTAACTGAAGTGTGGGGAACTGGGTCAGTGAGAATAAAGGTATTGGGAGAAGAGACTACTAGAAAATATATTAGGGCCAGGTTATGCCCCATGCTTTACTCTATTTGAAAACAGTAGTGATAGAGTTAAACATTCAGTTTATAAAAGTATCTCTAGTAGCATTGTAGAGGATGAAAAGGCACAGATCCCTAAAGAAGCACAAGGAAGCAATTGCAGTAGTTCTGACAAGTGGTAACAAATGCTGAGAAAGGACAACAGGAATAGATGGAAAGACTGAATTTGAGAGAGATTTTGATGGTAGAAGAAGAAAGAATGATAGGTATAACAGGTGACTGGATTCAAATGAGAAATAATAATGCTCTTTGGATAGTGAAGGGAGGAAAAAGCTAATTTTTTGAGTCCTATCTTGGTATTCTTTAAGTTTTCTTCATTGATTTTTTTTTTTTTTCAGTCAGAAATCACTTGAAATTCATTTTAGTTACTACTCAGTTGTTTTTGACTTCTTGGTCTGTGGTTTTTAACTAAAAATCTTTCCCTTATCTCTGGACCTGCATTTTGAAAAATCTATTAGTTAGTCTCTCAATACTTTCTCAAAAACATTATGTCCCTGTTGGCCTAGGGGTTAAGTCTCAGGACTATCACTGCTATGGCCTGAGTTCAATCCCCAGCCAGGGAGCTAACCTACATGGGCAGCAGCAGACCTCACCCGCTTTTCCCATTAGTAGTGTATTTCAGTAAATGTACCTGTTCTGCTCCCCACTCTGTGTCTGGTGAATCCTCTCATCCCCCTTGCCCTCACACACACACCTCTGACCTACACCCCAGTTCTTCTATGTAAAAATGCATTAAAATTCTTAAAAAATAACCATTATGTTCAGTATATTCAAAGGCTCCTCATGAGCATATTTATCACTTACATGCTGCCTCTATTCCTGTACATCATCTAAATAGAAATTTGAGACATCATCTTAAAATTGGCATTAAGAGATTATAATGACCTAACACCCATTCATTCCCACCTCCTTTGTCTAGAAGGCAGGAAAAAGACACATCTCACTGAGAAAATTAATTGACACTAGATGGAAGAGTATTGAAAAACTAGTGTTTAAAAGTATAGAGGCAGAAGTGTTTAAAACAATACTAAGTCTTAGCCATAGCTCCATATTGTATACTTGTATCTATTACTTTTCTGCTTGAGAGCTTTCTTATGTTTTTTGTGCCAGGCAAGCCAACATGCCAGAGTTAGTTAATGCTTTCAGAAAGACTTTCAGCCAGTGATGAGTAGGATGTTGGTAGATAAATACCTAATTTTTCTCCCCCTTCAGTTGGGATAACTGAATTATGTTCTACACCATCTACCGGAGTTCTACAGTAGGCTTGTGTTCTACTTGTCCAGTAGGGTCACTGGCTTAATAATGTACTCTTTGTTGTTTGCCTCCCTTTCTCTATCTGGAGTTTGATTTTCCCTACCAGTGTTTTTCCTGGAATCCTTTTCAGAACAACTAGTTACACTTGAATCAAGTCAGCTTCTGGGGGAACTCAAACAAAGTTAGAAATTTTACTTTAATGTGGTACTAGTAAGAAATAAAATTTGTCTAGCACTTTCTAAATACTAGGCATTACTCTTAACTGCCTCATAATCTAATGGGCCAGGTATATTCATTTTGTTTTACAGATGAAACATCTGAGGCAGAGAGGAGAGAGGTTAAGTAACTTTCCCCAAATCACAAAATTAATAAATTACAGCTTGTAACTGAACTTAGTTCATTTGTCTTTAACTTCTGTACTGTTAACTTGGTAGACTGTGGGAGAAGGGCAGGTGTTATGAGCAGAAAAGTGAGTGGGGATAATTAATGGAGTAAGAAGCATGTAGAAATCATTTCTAGGTGGGTGGAAGGAAAGTAAAAGAAGTACATTTGTAATGGTGTCCTGTTTTGGCAGTTAAGTGCTGGGTTAGATTATCTGCTCTGAGCTAAATGTGGAGGGATGAAATATTGAAATGACTAGAAAGGTGGTAGACTTCGATGGTGGATAACTATCATAATTGAGTCTAAATCAGCATTCTGGTGATTTTCATGAACTGTCAACATCTGTTTTTGTTTAGGGCTGTTTTAGGTTATTGAAAATGAGGTTTGTAAGTTACCGTTGTTTAATATGCTGTAAATGCACCTGTTCTTTATTCAGCTGTTGTATTTTTCACTTCTAGAAATTTAATTTCTTTTTCAAATGTACGTTATTCCCCATACACTGCAGATATTTTATATTTTTTATTTAAATTTGGTAAGTATACTTACATCTGAAAATGCCATCTTAAGTCTTTTTTGAACATTTCTTTCTATTTATTTTTGCTAGTTCTCCTTGTGGTGTCTTGTATCTTTGACTGCTAACTCAACTACCTTGTGGTGGCTCTTTAAGGCGTGGGATGAAAAGATAGTGTTCAGCAAGTTTTACAGTTGCTTAATGGCTTGAATTTTACTGGCTTTGTGTACCTAGAGTGTACATCTTCACGAAGCATGGTCTAAAGTCATAACTTTTCAGAGACTTCTATCACTTTCTATCCCCATTCCCTATTCTCTCTGTCTCTCTCTTTCTTCTTATGCCAGGGTAGCTTATGCCAGGGTAGCTTTATTTAGAGTTATTATCTTTTCCCAACTTGATCCCACCCCCTAATATGAAGACTTCCAATAAGATCAAGAGATGGAAGCTATATATAAGAAATGTGTTTTCATCTTTCCCCTACAACTTGAACTATTAAAATCTCTTTTCTTACTAATTATTAGCCTAGGTTAAGTAAATACAAGTTTTCTACTTAGTAATCAAGGCTGCTATTCCTCCCTAATTTATTCGGTGATGCTTGAACACAGTGATGAGAGTATCATTACATTAATTATACAGAAGAAGTAAGTCTGCCTTTAGAAATTAGAGAAAACAAGTTTATATATGGTGTTTTATAAATTAGTTGATTTTTTTAAAAATTAGTTTTGTATCCACTGATGTTAATAATTCACTTATTAATGCTTTCCTTTTTAAGCATTATTTTTATTTATTTATTTTTTGCTTTCCTTACTGACTTATAGTACAGTATTAAATAGAAGTGGTAATAATATAAGTCCTTGTGTCTTTTCTGATACTTAGTGGAAGTATTTGATTTTTCAGCATTGAGTATAGTTAAGTATAACTTAACAGTAGTTTTTTGGTAGATAACCTTTACTAGATTAAGTAACTTCTCTTTCTAGCTTACTGAGCCTTTTTATCACAAATGAAAATACTTTTTCTGTTTCTGCTGAAGTGAAAAAGTTTCCCTTTTTCAGTTATTATGTTGATTTACATCAATTAAATGTTGCATTTTACCTATCATTCTTTTAGTTACTTTTAGGTCAATGACTTTTTCCTTTTTTTTGGAGATATAATTCTCATATCATAAAATACATCTTTATTTTAAAGTATACAACTTAGTGATATTTAGTATATTCACAAAGTTGTGCAAATAGAACGTTTTTCTTTGCTCTCAAGGAAATCTCATACCAGTTAGCAGTTAGTACTTTTATCCTTTATATCAGCCCCCACCAACACTAATGAACTTCCTGTTTTTGTGAATTTTCTTATTGACATTTCATATAAATGTAATCATACAATTTTTACCTTTGTCTTCTTTGCTTCTTTCACTTAGCATTTCATGGTTCATCTCTATTGTGGCATATATCTACTTCATTCTTTTTTGTGACTTGGTAGTATTCCATTAAATGAATACACACACACACACACACAGGTTTCTCTTATTCATACATTAGTTGATGCACACTTACTTGGGTTATGTCCACTTTTTTTTACTATGTAGTATTTTTGCTTCTGTATTCATTTGAGATACTAGCCTGACATTTTCTTATTGTGAAATATCTTTTTCAGATTTACCCAGGTATCAGAATTTATGCTAGTCTCATAAAATGAGTTGGGAAATGTTTCTTTTATGTTCTCTGTAGAGTTAGTCTCAGATTGATATTGTTTGAAAGAATGTAGCAGTAAATTCTTCAAGTGGAGAAATTTACTGATGACGTTATCTGAGTCCAGAGTATTATTTGTTTAATAGATATAGGCTATTAAGCTACTGTATTTTTCCTTGTTTAGTATTGAGAAGTTGTATTTTTCAAGGTTTTCATTCTGTTTAAGTTTTGAAGTCTGTGAGCAGCATCTATTGATATAATGTTATTCCCTTTTTTATTTTTCATACAGGTAATCTGTGTGCTTTTTTCCTGACCTGTTTTGCTATAGGTTTACTACATTTATTAATCTTTTCAAAGAACCAATTTTGACTCCTGAATTTTCTGGTTTCTATTTCATTGATATCTATTTGTATTTTATTTTCTCTCCATTTGTATTCTTTACATCTAATTTGCTGTTTTCTTTCTAGCTTCCTAAGTTGTAACTCTAGATTATTTAGTAGTCTTTCTACATCCATGCTATTCTATTGTCTACTTCTGACATCAGTTAGAGAAGATTCTGTTAAAATCTGTTCTTTATATAGTGAATTTTTTCTTTTTCCTTCATATATTTTCAAGGTATGTTATCAGGTACATTCAAATCTAGGATTTCAGTGTTTTCCTATTGAACTGACCATTTTGGCATTATAAAATACTCTCTGCTCAGCTTTCTTCTAGCTTTAAAAACTATATTATCAAATGTTAACATAGCCATGCCATCTTTTTTTGGAGGTTGGAGTGTGTTCAGGATTAATCTTTTCTATTACTCTTAGTCTATACTCTTCTATTTTAAATTTGACAAAGCAATTTTGAAAGGAAAACCAACCTTTTACATTTCTTATAGTCAGCTTTCATGGGTTTATAAACATCTCTGTTTTTGTCTTCATTTCTTAAGAGATGTGTTTGAGCGGTTTACATTTCTAGATTGCTGGGTTATTTCCCTCCCACCCCTCAGCACTTTTCAGCACAAAGAATGGAGGTTACTGGTCTTGTTCTGAGTTGTATCTTTTCTCTGGCTCCTTTTGTTTTCTCTTTATTCTTTGTTTCAGCAGTTTGTGCCCAGTATTTGGTGTGCTTGAGATTTTCCTGAGATTCTTAAATTTCGAGTTGATTTCTTTCTATTCCTCCTCACTTTTGTACCATTGATTTATCCTTTCTGTCTAGGATTCCAGTTAATATGAGTATGAGATCATTTGTGTTTCACATGTCTCATACCCTCTGTTGTGTTCAACCTATTTTTTCCTGTATGCTTGACGTATCTTCTCTCCATGTGTTTCAAGTGTATGAATCCTGCTTTTCTCAGACCTGTTCTGCTATTAAAATCACTTCACATATTTTTTCAGGTCCAGAAAATCAATTTGCTTTTTCTTAAAAAAAAAGATTCTATTTAAAATTACATATTTTATCCCTTTTGTTCATCTTTGTATTTATTTCAAGTCATTGCTGCCTGTTCTAATATCTGGATTATCTGGAGTCTGCCTAATTGTCTGGTTTTCTCTTGATTACCTGTCATATTCTTTTGCTCCTTTGGGATGTCTCTTAATATGTTTATTTTATGACTATTACACTGTATAAAAGAACAGTTTTTTTTTTTTGATGTATTATTTTCTTCCAAAAAGGTTTGTTCTCTCTGTGTTAGACAGGGTGAATTGTTAATATCTCATTTCTGTCAGATTAGGTAGACTTCTCTCTATTGGGATTCTATGTCTAAACACTATGAGATTGTGGGAAATTGACTGCCCTGTTGGCTCAGTCTCCCCATCTTTCTTCATGCCCCCATCACAGTTTTCTTTTGGAAAATTGGCTACCAGTTTGGACTTTTCTAGATTTCTAGTCTTTCATTCCAGCTCATGCATACATTTAAAGCACCACTAGTGTCTGGTATCATTTAATTGAGTTCCTCTGATTAAGCCAAACTCAATTCTCATTCGTACACAAACTCTGCAGATACCCCTATGGAAGAAAATACCATTGTTTTCAGTTTACCTGGGAAGTGTTCTTCCATCCCTAGAATTTTAATTCATTTAGTCCTTAACAGTCTCCACAGTTTTCATGTTAGTCTAGTTTTTAAAGGAGGAGCAGTGTCTTCTTCTGTGTACTGCCTTTAGGGAAGTGGAAGGCAGAAGTTGATTTACAGAACAGTGAGGGCAGATAATTGTAAGAGTGCTTCTAAGCATGGCGATGTTTTGAATAGTTGTTTCTACATTGCATACTAGTAGTTATATTTTTCCTTCTTTATGTGAGCCTGTTTATCAGAATTTACTGTTGAAAAGAGGTCAACAAACTGTTGTTGTACAATTCCTGTTTCTCTGTGAATTGTAAATCACTAAGACAGGTTTTTATATTTTTAAAAGGCTAAAAGAAGAAAAATGTTTTGTGTCACAAATTATGAAATGCTCTGTTCTATCCTCAGATTAATTTATCAGTCATTAATATAACTGCACTAGTTATATTACATAAAATTTATATTTCAGTGTCCAGAAATAAATTTTATTATAATACAGTCATGTTTATCTGTTTACATGTTGTCTACAACTACTTTTATGTTGTAATGGTTGAGTAGTTGTAACAGATACTGTGACCCACAAAGTAAAAAGTGTTTACTTTTCCACCCTTATATTTGCCTATTCCCTTAGACTTGGGAATTGTTCATTCTCATTACTAAGGGAAATTGAGAAAAAGATTGAAACCCACTTATTCCAGAAGTTACTTGAATTTGTGCATATTAAAATCTTAGGGTTTTATTTTTATTTATTTATTTTTTTAAAGATTTGTTTATTTATGCATACAAGAGCTAGGGTACAGGCCAGAGGTATGGGGTGGTGAGAGGATTCACCACAGAGAGCAGGGAGCAGAACAGGCAGATCAATGGAAGTACACTGCTGAGGGGAGCAGCTGGCGAGGCAGGAGAGGTCTGCTGCGCCATGTGGGTCCCCTCCCTGGCCAGGGGCAGGGATCGAACTCCTGCTGCAGTAGCTGCGGTTTGCTTCATAGTGTGTTGCTTAACCCACTGCGCCATCAGGGAGGCCCCTAAAATCTTAGAGTTTTAGAGTGCAAAGGAACCTCAGAGATAATCTTTACCATTTTATTTTATAAACTAAGAAACAGATTTAGAGTGAGAGAGGTCTATAAATTAAATTATGACAAAATTTTCTTCTGACAACAGACTATTAAGCTAAATAGAAAAACTAATGATATGTATCACAGAACATATCATTTGGTTTCATATTACAGAAGTATTTGGTTTTCCTTAAGCACTGTTAACTATTATGAAAATATCTGCTTTGGAATTTTTAAAGTAAATTTAAAACTCAATTTTAAAATAAATATTTCAAGCATGTTAATAGCTTTTGTCTTCTTTACTACCAGTAATTCTTTTAAATCTCATGGGTATGAGGTTCTTTTTTTAAGAAGACTAAAAATCTTAACAGGACCAATTCCATACATTCTTCAAGCTTTTATTGATTTAGGATTAAAGTTCTAGATCATCAGAAATTTCAAGGTGATTGTTAATGTTTGAGACTGGTTTCTAGAATTTTCTTCTCTTTTATCTGTCCATCCTCAGATAAGAAACATTTTTTTGTGCTTAGTTCTCAAATGCAATCATGTAATAGGAGGCTATATTAACATAGACTTTTTGTTTTCTAACATTGGATGTGGATTTTCTTCATATACTTTTTAACTTATTACTGACTTTTTGATAACCCTCTACTTCTAAAACAAATCAAATCAGCAAAAAACACAGATCAATTTATGGGGAACTGGGAAATGCTGATTCTTCAACTAGTTTTTATTTCAGGTGTTGATGGGCCCAGATTCATTAAAATTGTTATAACTAAGTAAATGCCAGGTGCACAGAAAGTAGAATTTTAGGAATACTTACAATGTCATTAGAACTTTAAAGAAATCCATTAATTATGAAAATATTTGTATATACTTGTGAAAATTTAAGTCTTTAGAAAACTTAATTTGGACTTACATATTCTGCTTTGAAGACTGGTTAAGAATGAATTTTGATGCTTTTCTAAATTGGATAGCTGGGGCAGTTGTTTAGCAGTAAAAAAATTCCTGTTGATTAAGTGATTTTATTCAGTTAAACTTGAATATGAATCTAACTTCCTATGAACCTAAACAACCTAGGAAGAATACTTACTGCTTTTCAGTAGCCTGTTCATCTCATAGTTCTTGACCGTCCGTGTCAGACACTGATACAGCACAAAGTTGAAATGAACATTCTTTGTGTTCTCATAATGCTCATAGATGAATAGATTATGTAGAGAAGTATGTCTGTTCATTTGTAGCACTCAATATTTATCATTCTTTTTCCTAGCTATCCTGGGGAAATTTTATTCACATGCATGGTTTCCATTACTTCATTTGTGTAAGAATCAGAGTAAAATAATCATGGACAACTTCTTAAAATAACCTCATGTAAAATAGACTTAAGGATGTCACTGACTAGATTCCCTTTAAATGTGTCAGTGTCTCTATGGATCTGTCTTGGTCCTCATTTATTTTTCTGAGTAAGGCTTGTAGCTATAGCTTTGAACTTCCTTCTTTTCTCCCCTTCCTCTCTTCTTCTTAATAATTTCACATTATCTCAAAATACTATTGAGCCCTTTGTTCAAGGCATTTTTCTGGGTAAAGAAGCTAGATCAGTGAACAAGAGACATTTGCTCTGCATGCTTAGAGTTTATGGTTTGGGGACAGAATGTTACATTAAAAAAAATCTCATACATAATAGTTGTAGTTTACAGAATGAAATATATGTATAAGATGACATGAGATTGTATATTCAGGAAATTGACCCAGTCTAGGAGATTCTTCCATAAATGAAATCTTGACCTGACACTTCATAGATGAATAGTGGTTAACAGAACTGGGAAATAATTTTAGGCAGAAGGAGAACCTTTTTGGAAACCCCTAGTAGATTGAAACAATGGAAAGAATGTCCTTGTGGCTGGAGTCTGGTGAGTGGTGCAAAATGAGGCAGGAGTGGCTGACAGAGGTCTGATCTTGG
Source organism: Galemys pyrenaicus (assembly GCA_019455555.1). NCBI lineage: Eukaryota > Metazoa > Chordata > Mammalia > Eulipotyphla > Talpidae > Galemys > Galemys pyrenaicus. The sequence goes on from JAGFMF010011611.1 coordinate 4,307,882, forward strand.
TAGAGGACTTTTTAAAACTGTCAAAGCTTTTGCACTTTATTCTAAGAGAAGATATTAAGACTGTTAAGTGGAGAAGTTACGTTACTTATATTTGTGTTTGAAAAAATAGACTTATGACCCTTGTGAAGCATAGATTAAAAGGGGGGGTAAATGTGAATGTGCAGAAATAAGCTTTTGTTGTGGTCCAAGATTTAGTGAAAACCTAGGCTACTAGTCGCAGTAGAGATGATATAGACAGGTTCAATAATTGTTTACAAGATATAATTGACACTAGGTTTTGTGATTGCTGTTGGGGAATGAACTGAAGTGTCAAGATACAATTTTCATATGCTTGTTATGCCTCTGTTGTCGATACTTTTACTTTTTTGAGCTCAAAATCTTTAAAATTGAACTCATTTATTTTTCTTTTGCAAGTTAATTCTTCCCCTTTACTCCTCTTTTTAACATGGCATCCCCTACCTCCTAGTGACTTAGGCTTACAACTTTTATTTTTCTTTGATGATATTCCTTAAACTAGTTGTCAAATATTAGGAGTTTGTAGTTTCTAGAGACTTTGTCATATCTAGAGACTTTGTAGCATATAGAGACTCTTTCCTCCTCCTCCCTCTTTTCTTGCCTGTAATTCCTTTCCTATTTCTAAGCTATTACATTATACTTTCCATTTAATTTTCTGCACTCCTTGAGAATAAAACTGTATTTTTCATTGTGTCTTTAATACCTACCAGTGTATATTTCTTAATGGTAGACCAAATTTATTGAAAAGAAAATGTTTTTCTGGCCTCTAGTTTCTTCCATCATAATTCCTATTCTTTACTATATTTCTCTCCCTTTTGAAAATCATTCAAGGGCTTCCGTTTGCTTAAAGAATGATTTGGTCTTAGAACTGTGAGGCAATGAAAAACTGGCTACTAGATACATAAGAGTATGGGTTGGAGTATTTATACAGTAATTTAGTAAAAATGGGCTCTTTTATGAGAAATGGAGCCTTTTTTGCATTTTTGTCATCATTACAATAATGGGTAGTTGTTTGCTTTTTTGTTTTCAGCCTCGGAAAGGAACATACTATAACTGAACATGTTAGTATTCTATTGTTGAATGAAGGTTTTTAAAATTTCATTTGATGGATTTAGAAAAATACTAAATTTTGTAAAAAGATTTGCGGAATTCTAATCTTTATTATCAATTACAGTATACTTCTTAGTTATCCAGTATTGTGTTATCTCAATGGCTACATTATAATTGGTATCTTCTCTGTGTGTGTGTATATAGTATATACATATATATGTATAGAGAGAATATTATTTCATAGGCAGTTTGTAAGAGAAATATTGAAGTGACTAGGTGACTAGTTTGGAAATGCCTATTTTTAATAATTGTGTTTTGAGATGAACTTTCACATTTTTCTTTTTTCCACTTTTTAAAAATTTTTAGGAATAAGAAAATATTAAATAAGAAGAAGCTGAAAAGAAAACAGAAGAGCAAATCAAAAGTGAAGACAAGAAGCAAGGTAAAGTGCTAGTAATTTATAGGCAATAATGACTTTTTGTACAGTAGTTTGAACAAATGCCAAGATTAAAAAGACATAAGTATAATTAGCAAATCATTCCAATTTTATACATTAAAGTAATTTTTAAACACCTCTTATTATTTGCTTGTACTGTGAGCTTCATCTTTACTTTCAGGTATTTCTTCACTAGTAGCCTCTCAGTTAATATCTGGGTATTGATAGTTACTTTTATTTATTTATTTTTTAATCTTTCATTAGTTCTTTGGAAGAGAACATGTCCATTTTTTCTTCGCTTTTTTCATTTTTGTTTTTAAAGATTATTTATTTATGTATATAAGAACTGGAGTATAGGACAGAGGTGCTGGGGTGAAAGGATTCACCAGAGACAGAGCAGGGAGCAGAACAGGCAGACAGACTGAAGTACACTGCTGAGGGGAGCAGTGGGCAAGACACGAGAGGTTTGCTGCATCATATGGGTCAGCTCCCTGGCCAGGGATCAAAGTGCTGCAGTGGCTGGCTTGATCTGTGTGAGACTTTGCCACCAGGCAGGTCTGTTTGTTTACATTGTTACTACATGTACATGAACCTGAACAAAATTGTTTTGTAAATAGAGACTTGAGAATTAGATTTAGTTTCATTGTATGTCAATGTATGTATCATAAATTAGGGAGAATGTTGGTAAGTCTGTATTCCTCTGAGCTTTTGATTGCTGATGGCTGTGTATAAAAAAGAGCAATATAGAATACTTGAATTAGGTGGGACCGTAAAGATCAAGGATGTCTTTTTTTATGTAATACAAAAATCTTCCCTATAAAAATATATCCCCTTTTTTTAATAAAACATTTTCAGTGATCAGAGCCCACTTTCTGTAAAAGAGCCTCTTTCCTACTGAGCAGTACTAGTCAGCCACTGAGAGGGTCAACGCCACTTTTGATTAAAGAAGCAATAGTTTGGTTGGCCTGCATATACGTATTTAAGTTCTAGAGACAATTGTTTCCTGCCCTTTTAATAAGTTTTCTTGCTATTATAACTGAGAAAAATCTACTTTAAAGTAGTTGGGGAAACAAAAAAGTAAAATAAAAAGATAGGGGGTACTAAAAATAAAGTAAAATAAAAAGATAAGGGGGTACTAAAAATAAAGTAAAATAAAAAGATAGGGGAGGGCCTCCCTGGTGGCGCAGTGGGTTAAGCAACGCACTATGAAGCAAACTGCAGCTACTGCAGCATGAGTTCGATCCCTGCCTCGGGCCAGGGACCCACATGGTGCAGCAGACCTCTCCTGCCTCACCAGCTGCTTCCCTCAGCCGTGTGTTTCAGTCAGTCTGCCTGTTCTGCTCCCCACTCTGGCTCTGGTGAATCCTCTCAAGCTCCCTGGACTCTGGCCTGTACCCTAGCTCTTGTATGTATAAATAAATAAATCTTTTTAAAAAAAGGGGGATAATAAAAATAAAGTAAAATAAAAAGATGGGGTTTATTTGGTTACTCTGTCTTGAAATACAGCTAGATCCAAGGATTAAATAATGCTATCAAATCTATGTCTTCTCTTCTGATTCTGCTTTCCCCTGTGTCTGGGTTTATTTCCAGTAGTTGAGGACTAATGCTGCAGCCAACTCTAACTGCATTTTCTTTGGGTGGGAGGTATCTCTTCTAGTTCTAGTGGAAGAAAGCCTTAGATATGTTTTTTGATTGACCATCATTATTCACTTAGGCCTTGGGGATGGGGTGCTTTGGTTATGAGTTATGTTTGTAACCCTGTGATGGGCAGTAAGTGAACACCCTGGTGAGCATGCCATGTGGAACGAGGGAGGAGTGGTTATATGAAGAAATAGATTACAGGGTGAGCAGGTAATTAATATATATATATGTTCACTATGTGACTTCTGCTTTTAGGATAGAAGGAAGTGAAGAGTGTTCTTAACATACTTACATATATAATAGCAAATACATAGCCCTTCAGATATCCAATCTCTGTTCCTTTTCTGAAAGCTTTGGTATTATGTACAGTCAAAATATGTGAATCATGAAAATCTTTTAAAAATCTTTAAAGATTTCATTTTGTGATTTTCCCTTATAAGAGTGATGGCATGTATATTTCGGAAGAGGTGGGAAGTGAAGTTTGTTAGTGCCTTCATTTCCGTTTCTATCTAGCTCTGTAACCTCAGTTATTCATCTTTCTTCATCTAGGTTTTAGATCTGCATTTTATGAACAACTTGTGATGAGAGTGACATAAAAAATGTATTCATTTATTTCTTAAATATTAGTTGACTATTAGCTGCCACTATGTTAGGTATGTGGGATAGAAAGAGGAGTAAGAAACATTTCCTGTTCTTGATGAGCACATAGAATAGCAAAATGGTGTTGTTTCCTTGCATTGTATTACTCTTTCTGGGCTATTTTTATCTACAGATTTGTTAAAAAATGACTTTAAAAACACTCTATAACTTTATCTCCTCCTTTATTGTTGTCACTGACTCCTTTTTTCTCCCCATCCATTAGCCATTTCCTTTAATTTCCTTCCAGCTTTGACACTGGTCTTTTAGGAAAACTCCTCCTTAATCTGCTATATTGGTTCCCTATGACTATGTAACAAATTACACAAACCTGGTGGCTTCAAACAACATACATTCAATTATGATTCTGAAAGTCAGAAGTCCAAAAGCAGGATGTTAGCAAGATTCTTTTATTTCTGGAGGATCTGGGAGGAGATATTTCCTTCACTTTTCTAGCTACTGAAGGTTTCCTGAATTCCTTGGATTGTGCCTTCTTTTATCTTCAAAGCTCATGCTAGGTCACTCTGACCCTCTTTTGTTGTTATATCTCTTTCTCTAACTGCCTTACCACTCTTATTACATTGGCTACCTAGATAGTCCAGAATAATCTCTCTGGCTCCAAATCCTTAATTTAATCACATCTGCAGAGTCCCTTTTGTCATGGGTAACATGGCCACAAGTTTGAGGGAATAAGAGGAAACTTTTTGGAGGCCATTATTCTTTTTATCTCATCTTTCTTTTCCTCTTTCTAATTTTGTAATATATCTGACAAAACTCAATCCTCTATGAATCCAATCATTTCTTTTTTTTCTAGAGGTGAATACAATGTGTTGATAACCAAGAGTGAATTGATACTAGCACACATTCATGATCATCAGTGTAACAAGGGCTTTCCATGGCTGGACTGTGGATTTTTGTGTTTTAGTTTTTGTTTTTTTTTTTCTGGTTAAATAGTTTTCCCATTTCTCCTGTGACTGTTTTGGACCTTTATCACACTCCTCAAGCCTTTGAAAAATCCTACGTTCCATAAATGACTATACTTTTTTTAAAATACTTTTTAAAAGGAGAAATCAAATCCATTTTATGAGAATACTCTTCCACCTCCTCCTACCAAATGTGTCTTAGGTCAAGTTCCTTAATAGGAAACTGAAAGGGTTTCAGTGAGTTTTGAAAGTGTAATCAAAGTTCAGAAAATGTGCATCATCCCTAATTATTTGTTCTCTGCTCTATTCTATCACTCTGTACTTCTGGGTTTAGGCAACTGCAGATGCACTTTGTGTCATTATGGATTTGGTTTTGTTTTCTAGAATTTCATGTAAAGGTGATCCTAATGTGTGTACTCTTTATATCTGACTTCTTTCCCTCAGCATAATGATTTTGAGTGTGTCTGTAGTTGTATATATTAACAGCTCATTCCTTTTTGTTCCCTTTAGTATTCCATCGCGTGACTTTATGCTGATTTGGAAATCCATTTACTTGGTGATGGACATTTCAGTGTTGTTTCTAGTTTTTAGCTATAAAAAAATAAGACTTCTATGAACATTTGTGTACTGTGTTTGTATGGACATATATTTTTATTTTCTTTGGGTAACTACTTAGGAGCAGAATAGTAGGTGGTGTTTTCTTTGTGGTAAGTCAGTGTGATTTTTTTCCTGGTAAAATTACACTGAAAGATCAGGAAAACTTTGAAGACTCAAAAACAACTTATCTGATGGCTAAACTTTATTACAATGGAGGGTGCACAGAGCAGGCAGTAGGGGAAAATATGTATTGGTGGGATCTAGGGAGTTAAAGCATAGGCTTCCTTGTCTGTTTTCTTATCTGGGCACACAGACTTGCTTTTTCTCTGACAGCACACTGCAGGAATATGTATGGAATGTTTCTGCCTAGGGAAGCCCATTTGAGTCATAGGATCTTAGATTTTCATGGGTGTCTTTCACAGAGAGGTGTCCTGTTATGTAATGTACCATGAACGTTTTACTTGGCTGCATATCATCAATCTTGATGTTTGTATAAAGCAATTTGGCATTTCAGTAAGTACAGCCCATTGCTCCAGGTGAATATAATAAAATTATCAATAACTAAAAGAAACACTAAAGAGGTGTTATGGAAGATGAATGTTTAGCTTTTTAAGAAACTGAAAAACTGTTTCCCATAGTGGATATTCCATTTTACTGCAAACAGCAGTGTATGAGAAATTCAAATTTTCAAAATTTTGCAAATACATGATATTCTTGCCTTTTAAAATTTTAGTTGTTATAATAAGTATATAAAGTTATCTCACTGTTGTTTTAGCTAGCTTTTCTCTAATGGCTAATGTTGTGAATCTCTTTTTCATGTGCCTTTGGCCGCTATCTTTTTATTTGTGAAATACCTGTTCAAATCTTGCCTCCCTTTTATAATTGTCTTTTTATTGAATATTCTAAATACAAATCCTTTGTCAGATATTGCAGATAATTTTTCCTGTTCTTACATGGTCTGTTAGAAGAGCAAATGTCTTTAAGTTTTGTGAATCTAATTAATTGATTTTTTTTCCTTATAGGATTTATTTTTTGTGTGTTCTTAGAAATATTTGTCTACCCCAAGTTCATATGATTTTCTTCTAGAGATTTTATAGTTCTAGTTCTAATACATAGTTTCTTGATTCATTTCATGTTACATTTTGTGTATGGTATAAAATAAGGATTCATAGTAATTTTTTCCCACATGGGTATACAGTTGACCCAACATCATTTGTTAAACATACTTCTTTTTCTTTTGGATTGTCTTGGCATCCTCATCCTTTCATTGTCTCTGGCAATCATGAATCTGTTTTCCATTCCTGCAACTTTGTCGTTTCAAAATGTTATATAAATGCATTCATGTAGTATTTAGCCTTTTGGGATGACTTATTTCACTCAGCATGATCTTGAGACTTATACAAGTTATTTGTATCATTCATTGCTGAATAAATAATACAGGGTATGGATGCATCACTGTTTATTTGGTCATCTTGAATAAAGTTATTGTGAACATTCATGCACTGTTTTTGGGGTTTTTGTTTGTTTTTTTTGTTGTTGGAAGAACACATTTTCATTTCTCTATGCCCAAGTGTGAGAAAGAAGGGTGGAATTTGAGATTAATACTTGGGTATCTGAAATGTCATTTTATTTATCTTAGATACTTTGTGGACATACTTGCAGTTATAGAATATTTTAAACAGTATTTTATATTTGTAATGTAAATATTGATCTCAAAAGTGTAATTATTGTCTGATGAAGTAAAATGCTGTAGCAGAATAGAAATCGACGGTTTAGTTTTAACAAATTATTGAGCATGTGATTTTTAGTACTTGTTGAGACTGAGGAACATTTGAGGAAACATTTGTCTGTAATCTGTGATTTTCATAGTATTGCTTTTACTTAAATGAAATAATTGACTAAAATTAAGAGTTTATTTTTAAGCCCTAATTTCTGTTTAGATAGCTTTATCTATTTTTATGAGAAATCAAAATGTGATTTAGCATTTGTAGTAGGTCATTGAATACTTCTGGGTCTCTTAGGAAGCCACCAAATTAATATCCTTTAATACTCTACAAGTTAAGTTTTGTTAACTCTGTTCCTATCATGATAGAGAGTCCAGTTCTTTGCCTCTCCTATTCCACTCCATGTTGTGTTGCTTAGCAGTGTGTTACACAAAAAGTAGTAAAGTATAGAAGGAAGGGTAGGAAGCTAGTATAAATTGAGGCAATGCATTTAGATTATCTTTGTTATATGACTTATAACTGTTGCAAATTAGGTAGCCTGAGTGATCTTTAATTTCTTATTGTTTAAAATGGAATTGATGATGGAAAAGAATATGAAATTGAAATATTATGTCTTGCATTTCAGTCGGAAAACTTGGAGAATACGTTAATCATACCAGATATCAAACTACATAGCAATCCATCTGCCTTCAATATTTATTGTAATGTGCGCCATTGCGTTCTCGAATGGCAGAAAAAGGAAACATCACTGGCAGCTGCATCTAAGAACTCTGTGCAGAGTGGAGAATCAGATAGTGATGAAGAGGAGGAATCCAAAGAGCCCCCTATCAAGCTTCCAAAGGTAAGTTCTACTTTGGTGCATGACTTACAGAAGTATTGGCTGCAATACATACATTTGCATTGCTAAAATGCCTTGCATTTTATAAAATTGTGCACTAAAAAGAATAAGATTTATATTTAAAAGTAGACAAGGAAAACTATGTAACTTTGTAACTAGGGTTCTAATAACAGTAATTGGTAACTCAATGGGGAGAACTTGGAAAGTGCATACAGGGAGTTCAGTGGATTGCAGTCTCATACAGGGACTATTAAAAATGTACAAAAGCAGTAGAGTGGAAATGTTGGCTTGCAAGCATTGACTCAGTGCAGGTAGAGGTGGGGCTCTGAACCAGTGGGCACCTACTAAAATAAAGTAGGTTGATGATAAAGTACAAACTACTACACAAATGAAGAACCATGATAAACTAGGGATACTTCCCTTAGCAGAGGGAGCCCTGGGTATAGGTGTACACTTTTATTTTTCTTGAGATAGAAGTATAGGGGCTCCTGACTGCATAGGAGCCTTTTCTGGCTAAAGTCATAATGGCACTCTAGCTATTTTGGCTGTCTTACCAAGGAAAAAATAAATTACAAAAGAATCAAAAAACTTCTGTCAATATCTGATATACTTGTCTTATTATGTAAACTAGCTTAGTGTTGTAGAAACATTGTAGTAGAACAAACTATTCTTAATGTACTCTATTGGTGTTTTATATATATGTATTTTTTTCTATACAGGAAGTCTAGTTAGTATTTCTAATAGTGGAATGGGTAAAAATAACACATTTTTATTTTTTTTTTATTTGTATCTTTTTTTTTTAAATATTTATTTATTTATGCATACAAGCACTGGGGCACAGGCCAGAGGTGTGGGGGGGTGAGAGGATTCACCACAGAGAGCGGGGAGCA
>JAGFMF010011611.1:4316681-4566403 GCA_019455555.1 Galemys pyrenaicus
CCCCCCCCTGGCCGGCAGCAGGGATTGAACTCGTGCTGCAGTGGCTGCGATTTGCTTCATAGTGCGTTGCTTAACCCACTGCGCCACCAGGGGAGGCCCTAAAAATAACACATTTTTAAATGGGTGCCTTTATCATAGAGAATTCATGCATAGTACTTTTTCTTAAAATACAGATAATTTTAAATGATTTCTTCAACTAAATGATCCACGTATATTAGTTTTTTACTGAACTGGTACTTTAAAAGTATACCTTGAAATATTTTATATATAAGAGGTTCTTGTAAATATTTTCTACTGTTTGGAAATAGTAACAAGGAAAGAATCTAATATTCCTGATCTGATTTCTTTTTCATGCTTTGTCACAGCTATTGCCAAGTCCTACTGTCTGGTCCTTTTCAGTTGATTCTTAGCAGATGAGTCGCTTTCTATTTCATGGGATAGTGAAGCTGAACTTCCTTAGCTTCATCAACTTTCTTCAGATGTTCTTATCTCCTCATTCTTGATCTCTTTTTTCCCTGTATCTTTATGTGCACCTACTCTGCTACCTTTTTTTTTTTTTTTCAACCTAGCACGGACAGGCTCATCTGTTTCATGTAAGTTCACCCAGGTAGAGTTGTGGCCTGTAGTCCTTATTTCTTATGCTTTGCTAGGGGAAGTTGAAGGGAAAAATGTTGTTAAGATCCAAGACTACATGATTAACATAATATAGTTTTATAAGAATTCCATTCTGTATGTTGATAAGTCTCACTCTACCAATCACTCAGCTTAATTCAGTGTTGGGAAAGAAAATAAAAACCCAAAGAAGTCTTTTGCACAGATGCACAGATTCTGTACAGTAAGCTGTAGTTCAAATTAAAAGTTACCTACACAATCAAGAACAACAGTTCTTAGACTTTTATCAAACATCAGAAAAATTACTAAAGATACAAAATGGCATGATTAACAAAGTTAAAAGATACATTAAAAGTAAAAGAGTTAAAAGGAGCTCTTTCAAAGAAAATTAGGTACCCCAAGTGATAACCTTGGATTTTCCATCACGTGTTGACCTGTCAGGAAACAGGGCATAGCATTAAGAATATGGGCTGTGGGGTCAAATTGGGTGAGCCCAGACACAAAATCATAGCTGTGTGATGCTGGAAAAGCTATTTGACCTCTCTGTGTCTCAGTTTTGTTATCTTTGAATTGAAGATAATATCTGTCTCATAAGTTTGTAGTGAGGATTAAATAATGTAGATGCCAGATGGATGAGTGCTCAGTAAATCACAAATGTAGTTATGGCTGCCAGGCTAAGTGCAAACAAGAAAATGTGTTGGTGCAAATGAATTTGAATAGCTTTTCAAGGAACTCTTCAGTTTATTAAAAAATGCTTTATACCCAAGAAATGAAATTTCCAGGCAGTTGGTGAGATGATGTGGTAAATGATGTAAAGAGAGAAAGAGATCATAAAATTCCTTTACGCAGAGGCAGTCAGAATGCTATGATTTGGGGCATAGATGGGAAGTAAAATTCTCAGGTAGTAAGAATTTTTGGCAGCTGTTTGCACAACAGTGGAGGGTTGATACTAAAGAATGATGAATTCTTTTTGTTTTAAAGATTTATTTTATTTATTTATGCATACAAGAACTAGGGTATAGACCAAAGGTGCAGGGCAGGTGAGAGGATTCACCAGAGACAGAGTGGGGAATAGAACAGGCAGATCTACTGAAATACACTGTTGAGGGGAGCAGGGGCCCAGATAGGAGAGGTCTGCTGTGCCATGTGTGTTAGCTGTCTGGTCATTGATCATATGTGCTGTAATGGCTGCTGATAGCTTCACAGTGCTGAGACTTAATTGCTTGCGCCATCAGGGACGCCCAAGAATGGTGAGTTCTTGGGATGATAGGAATATGAAGGCAGGTGAGAAATAATGGCATTTTTCTTTCCTTTTGGCCATTTCTGTGCCTCTGCTCCAGGGTCTTGCTACTCTTTTATGTCAGTTCTTTCCTTTTATCGGTTGTTCTGCTCCTCCTGTGTGTGTGGTTGTCACTTCCCTCCTCACCTAAAATGTCTTTTTTATTCCTTTCTCACATAATTGTGGCAGTTTTTATTTGTTGAAGTATCATTTAATGTAATTTCCCCTCTTCTTTTAAAAGTTAAAGTGAATTAGACTATTATGTAGGCCGTACTTACCAGGCTTTTTTGCTTAGTAAAAAAGCATTTAGGTAGATGTTATTTACAAAAGTGCTTTTACTGTTTCGCAAAAAAATGAAAAGCTAAAAATCCTGTAAGCAAGGCCTACATAATAGCCCATTTTCATATTTTGTCTTGTGAATTGGAAATATTGTAGATTTTAAGCAAAAGTTTCAATAAAGTTACTTTGGTACTAATAAAACAGATTCATTAAAGGGTAGTGAGATTAGAGGCAGAGGAACCAGTTAGGCAGTTACTGCAGTTGTGTAGACAGTGTTAATGAGGGGCTGTAACTAGGGTAGAGACAATGTTTGGCATACAAAAAATGTTAAGGAAACAGAATTGCAGGAGTTGTTGTTTAGCTATGAAGGGGGAGAGAGAAGGTAAAACTAAATATTTCTAAAATTCTTGTGATACTGTTTACTGAAAAGGGAAAACTGGAGGAGATTAAAGAACCTTTACGATTTAATTATTGAAAAATGAATTAAAGGTACAATTAAGTAAATTGTACCTTACAAAAAACCATTTAAAATTGTTTATTTTAATGAAGTGCCATTGTTTTATATCCTCATTAATATTTATGACAGTGGGCACCAAATCACACCCATAGCCCTCCACCTAGTACCTTGTGCTCCCCTTGACTCCCCACTTCCCTTTCTTAAACCTCCCCCTCCCTCATGTCACCCCCTTGACTCCAAAGCCTTAGATCTATAGGCAGTTTTCAAAGGTTGGTTTTAAAGTGTGCCTTTGTTTTGACACTTTGTTTGGTTTCTCTATATTCCATATGTAACTGACAACATCCAGTATTTAAGAAAAAAAAGAAAAATGGCTGTTTTCTAAATAGAAGTAGAAGACCAAATATTGCTAGTTAAGTTATGGTTTGTCATTGAAATTATTGAAGTCTAGCATGTTATTATTTATTATAATGAACTATTTAAAAGTCATGTTTTTCTGTTTTGCTAATAAAGGCAAATTACTGTGGATTATTTTAAAAATGTAGAACATTTTCTATAAGTTATTTCTAAAATTCTGTTTACCTACAAAATCTAATAATAACATTTTTATATAGTTATGTTAAAATTACACCTTATTCCTGCATCTATGAATCATACTGTGTATGTGATACTGTACATTTTCTCTTTATACTCTTAATATTGAGGGAGGAGGAAGCATAGTGTAGGAAGTTCCCTATTATATTAGTGCAATTCAGAATTCATACATATGATAAAATATTCTCAGCCAAACCTCAGAAAAAACTTATTTCACAATATGTTTGGTTCATATGCTCGGTAATTTGAAGCTAAATATGATTGGAAAACTTGAGTATGATTTTTACTTTGTATATTGAAGTGTGTATTGAATATATACTGCTATTTTGGAAGTGAAGTATGTTTAATCCTTCATTAAAAAAATAAACCTACAGTGAAATAAGGTGTACAGATTAGTGAAAGTCCATAGTGGTTAAGCTAAAGATGGATAGTTCTCTGACCTGATCAATAAGTGTAATGTTTTATGTGTATGTTTCACAAAAGCCAGTTAGTGTTCTGTTCATAGGCAGCCTACTTGTGTTGGCTATTGTCATACATTTGTTATTTATTACACCTTAATTTTAAGAGAGACGACTGAAGAAACTGTTCAGTTGATAGCCCCTTACTGTTTTTCGCAAGCCTCAATACTTACCTATTACTATTGGAATTTTACATATTCTACTTCCAAACTCTAGCCAAAATGTCATCTGTGAATAATCTTTGAATTAGGAGAAGACACGATTGATAGTAATACACAATCATAAAGACGGATAGGATATAGTAGTCTCCCATTAGCTTCAGAATAGAGCCTAATCTTTTATATACAGGAGATCTTTGATTTCAGATTTGTTTCCTGAAAGTACATAAGCAGACAAGTCTTGGACAACATGTCTTTATTTTCTAATGTCTTTATTTTCTAAGATTTTTATTTATTTATTTATTTTAAAAGATTTATTTATACATACAAGATATGGGGTACAGTCCAGAGTAGTGGGAGTTGAGAGGATTCACCAGAGACAGAGTGGGGAGCAGAACATGCAGCTGCTGAGGGGAGCAGTGGGTGAGGCAGGAGAGGTGTGCTGTGCCATATGGGTCCCCTCTCTGACCTGGGATTGAACTTGAGGGAGGCCCTTTTCTAATGTCTTTTAGAAAAAGAAACTATGAAATGGAAAATTTCCTTGCCTTTATTTAGCCAAGTGAATATGAGAACCTCTGTAATTTTGTTTATAATCAAGTTTGTTAAGAATTTAGGTAACATTCTGAAAACAATACTATAATTATTTTGACTTGTTGGTCATATCTGTAGTCTTTAGTAACCTTGCAAATGATGATTGGAACTGCAGCTTACTTGCCTCCAACTGATTTTACAATGGTCTGGAAAATTATTTGAGTTGCAGTGGTATTTAAACACACAAATGAGAGAATAGTTAAGTGAATATTTATGGTCTATTTATTATGTGCCAGTCAGTGGGCTAGCCATGGGAGATAATAAGCTAATCTGGACATAATTTTTGTTTCAGAATGGGACCACGGTTTAGTTAGGAAAATGAAACCCTAAATAGTCAGTTACACTATAACATCATAAGTGCTGTAAAGGAAGCCTGGATTGGGAAAGACTTACATAGAAAATTTATTTAAACTGTTAGATTGTAAACTTTCAGAGGACAGGGTCTAGTATAATGTATCTTCATACCTCCTGTAGTGAGTTATACAAAGTAAATATTTAGAAAATTTATGTAATATGTGAATTAATGCACAAATCTTAGCAGAAGGAATATTCTTCCTCTATTGCAGCCAGTAAAATTAACACTTTGATGCAGTTCTACTAGTCTTGTTTCAATTTTGCTTCTTGTTTAACTAATCCAAACAACTCCTGCAAAGATCTTACATATCTGGTTGTCAAAATGTTGGCTTTAATAAAGAAATGGAATTTCATTGTCTGTTCTTCTGAAGGTATCTCATTATAACAGTGCATCACATTTGTTCTTATCATTCTTTAGTTTTTCTATCTTTAGCTAAACTCTGAATCACATTTTCTTGATGCCTATTAGGAATGATAATCTAATTAAATTAGAGTTAGGAACACATCTGTATGATAATTGTACCTTTATAGAAAAGGCTAAAAATGCAAAGTTTCTTTTTTAATCTTTTCATTATATATGCTATATTGATCTCTTTTTTTTCTGGTGATAAGTAACAGTATGAATTGTAATAAAATAATGTTGATTTTTAATCAAATACAACCAAATGAACTTTGTAAGGTTAATACAGCGTATTTTTTTCTGAGTAAATGTAATCAGTGATTCAGTTCACTGTTACACTTTTCATGGCATTTTATTATGAGTTCATTATATTAAAACCACTTTTTAAAACAATGCCATACTTTTCAAATAAACTTTCCATTTAACTTGATGGTTTTCAGGATCTTTATATTAAAAATATACTGCTTTTTTTAAATGTGTTACATTTTTCTTCCCTTGAAACCTTGCAGGATAATCATTTGCTGTTGAAATAAGCTATACCAATTAAACTGCCTGACAAGTATTACTAGCTACTTGTTATAAAGTATAATTTTTTCTCACATTAAATAGATCATTGAGGTTGGACTTTGTGAAGTTTTTGAATTGATCAAGGAGACACGATTTTCTCATCCATCCCTGTGCCTCAGGAGTCTCCAAGCCCTGCTTAATGTGCTGCAGGGTCAGCAGCCAGAAGGCCTCCAGTCAGAGCCTCCGGAGGTCCTAGGTAAGAGCTCAGAAGATGCTTTGAATGAAATCTATGAATGTAAATAGCTTTTCTTATGAAGCACATCCAGCAGCCTTTGTTTAAGTATTATACTGAGATATAAATATTTTGCTATGTTCCCCTGGAGTTATGGCTTAAGAGTTAAACTGTTTCTTGATTACTGTGACATGGTGAGAACTCAGAAATATTCTTCAAGTCTTTTAGTTACTATTAACTTAAATAATTCTTATAAAACTGATAGTTAAAAAAAAAAACCCCTAACGCTGGCTTTCTGTAACTTCATATTATGTTATATAATCAAAAAAATAATAAAAAAGGGAACAGTTTCTAAACAGAGAAGACAATCTTTTTGTATTCATCATAAATAAAAATTTATTTTAGTTATAGATAAAGCTTTTGAATCAGTAGCAACTTAAGTATTTGCATATTTCAATTTTATGAACTCCTTCCTTTCATGCCCAGTATTCCAGGCTCAACACATAATCACATTAGCAAGAGCTCTTATTTTTAAGTTATTGAGGAATAGAAATAGAGGTGGAAGCATACCTTTAAAATTGGTTAATTGCTGTTCTCTAATACTAAGCATTGTCCTCCAGAGATAGTTGAGATTGCTTGAGATTTCGAAATCTCAAGAATTTGCATTTGGAATAACATTCTGAGTGATGCCAGTGCTGCCAATTTGGTGACATTACTGATCAGAATAAGCTTGATTCTCTTTTCTTGGGTAATTGGATTCTATTAGACCCATGTATGAAAACCTAATTTCAACCTGGTTGCCTGAGCATGTCAGATTTTTTTTTTTTTATAACATACAGTGACTATTTTTTGTGTTTGGTATTCTGTTGTTTTTGTTTTTGTTTTAGTAGGGGAATAGAGATGCTAGCCACAAAAACAAACCGAAGATTTCTTTAAAAACACCCTCCCTACTTGTTATTAACTGTTGATACTAAATAAAAGCTGTCATGTTAAGAAGTGGTTACCTTCTTGATTATTGATCATAGTACTATTTACTGCATTGTTTGGCTTCACAACATTTTACTGAATAATTTATTATTATTATTTTTTAAAATTTTTTTTAAAGATTTATTTATTTATGCATATAAGCACTGGGGTACAGGCCAGAGGTGTGGGGGGTGAGAGGATTCACCACAGACAGAGCGGGGAGCAGAACAGGCAGATCAACGGAAGTACACTGCTGAGGGGAGCAGCGGGTGAGGCAGGAGAGGTCTGCTGCGCCATGTGGGTCCCCTCTCTGGCTGGCAGCAGGGATCAAACTCGTGCTGCAGTGGTTGCGGTTTGCTTCATAGTGCGTTGCTTAACCCACTGCGCCACCAGGGAGGCCCTTTACTGAATAATTTAATTAAATAAAGACTATTTTGTTAGTTATTCTGAGCTCTGATTTGTCAATTAGCAAATAGCTGAAGTATTTAAATGGCCACTAAAACCTGTATATCTTGTTTCTTACTTTAAACAGCATGTTTTTCTTTCTTCCTGGATCTCTTGTCCTCTATTAGTTACTATACACTTTCTTATGTACCCAGTCTGTACATACATAAATACTCCCTTCTCTTTATGCTTTCCAAAGTAACTCTTGTTCTTAGTACTGGTTTTTTAATATATAATGTGTGTCTTAGCTTAATCATCTGTCAAAATTTGGACCTGATTAATTTGTTTATTTTCTTGTTAATAGCTTCAAATATTGCTATGCAATTTTGGTCTCTCTCATACCCTTTACATGCTTGCTTCTGATCTCTTTACTGCCTTGACTTATTTTTTGTGTCTGGACATTTTTGATTATTTCATATTTTTAATTTTGTTTAATTAACTCAAGGATGTCAGTAGTAATTTGGATCTTTAAAACAAAATGTCTATGGAAATCTCCCTATGCTTTTTTCCTCTAAGATCAAAATCACATTCGTCACAGTTTTCCACTTTGATTTTTTTCCTCATTTCTTATGAAAATAATGAGTATATGCATCACTCTTATTATTGGAATAGTTTGACAATTTTTATCTATCAAGGTTCTCTTTGTAAATGGATTTTGATTTATAAATTTATAAATTATAAAAAATCATTCCTTCATATCCATCTATCTGTTTAGTTACAAGTATTCACTTAAATATAATAATAGTACCTCCTGTGTAAGAGTACATAGGCGTGATTAATAAAAACATCATTGCTGTTATTAAAGAACAGTTGAACACGTGTGATTACAAAAGTGGGTAAATATCTGGGGGAGAGTAGAGAGAGTTCTGAGACTAATAGGCTTCCCTGAAAATAAGAGATTTGAAGGATGAGTAGGAAGGAGTTAACTAAGTTTCTGGGTGGAAAGGACAACATGTAGTAAGATCTAGAACAGGGAAAATGATTGTAAAAAGACTGACTGGAATAGGAAAGTGAAGGGAGGAGAGAGTACTTTGTCATAAGTGAAGAAAGAGGGACTCCATCATATGGGACTTCACAGACCATGTTAGAGGCGTCTGGTTATTGTTCTAGAAAGAATGGAAAGTCACTTATCTTCTAACACTTAAGAAAAAATTCTGTATTGTATAGTGCTTCAACAGTTTTCTTTCACTTGGATTTAAATTTTTTTATGGTAAAGACATTCTTTGTTTTATTTACCAGTGGTACACACCAGCCTGCATAGTTTCTGATATACAGAGAGAATTGTGCAAGTATTTGCTGATTAAGAGTTCAATGGGCAGAAAGTTAATAATGGAAGGAGGGATGAACAAACTAAAGAAGGAGAAAGTAAATGATGGAGGAAAGGAAGGACAGCTGAAGTGAAAATCAGAGGGAAGTTTAGATAGAAAAAAGAAAAAACTAAAGGATGTACAGACAAATGAAGAAAAATTAGGAAAAAGAAAAGAAGGGAGAGTATTAGGAAGAAATTAACAAAATAAATAGATTTTAAGTAGAATAGATTTTAAAATCTGGCTTTAAAAATTCTTTGGCTATAGGGGACAAAGTGAATGGTAGGAGCTAATTTGTGAACACATTTTAGTAGTCCAATTAAGAGGTGGTGGTAGCATGGATTGAGAAGTTGGTGATGAATAGAAAAAGTGGAGTAGTGAATTAGGAAGTCAAATGGATCAACTTTTAAATGAGTGATAAGATATGAAAGATGAAGATTAGATAAAGGAACCTTAGGTAAAGTGAGTTAACAAACCATGGAAAACCTTTTTGGTTTTTGGAGAATTGCAATACATTATTTCATTTTCTTTTCTCCCCTCTCCTTTTATCTTTAATTTTTCTTTCTTTTTCTGATTCTGTTTCTTACCTTCTCTGTCTCTGAGCATTCATTTATTTCGTTAAGGATTTTCAGCCTCCCCCCTTCTGTGGAAGAAATACCTGGAAGTCTGTTGACCCCATAATGAGCAAAGTTGCTCAGGGAATTTTTTGTGAGGACCTTTCATGGCCTTATAATATTCATGTATTTGTTCATCTTTGCTACTGAATAGCTTATGACTTACTGAAAATCTTTTAACCTCTCTCTTATCTTAGTCTTATTATCCATTAAGGAAGATGTTGTCTATTCTGTTGGCTTAGAGGTTTTTCTAGGCTATAAAATGAATTGCATGATTCCACTGTAAGTGTGACTTGCTGTTGTGTTAGCAATAAAACCAACTTTTATAGTAAAGAAATTATGACATGTGTTTTATATGTTTTACAAACAGATAAGTGCATAACTTCCAGAATACTTAACATTTTAGAAACCCATAGTCTTCCTTATAAAATGTGAAATAAGTGCAGTGAATAGTCCGCTACTTGATAGTACTTCCTGAATATGTGAATGCTTCAAGGCAAGTTTTTAAAATGATTTTGGGCAGATGCAGTTTTTTCATTTACAAAAATAAGCAGTTGAATGAAACGTTATCTAAGGTTCTTTTTATGTAAATATTGTAACTTTGGTGAAAGAGGGTGACAATAAAGGAATGAATGCAAAGAAAGTGTTCTAGCTGCCTTCAATTTTTCTTATAATGAAACAAACTATAAACAAATAAGCACATGTGTCCTTCATGTTGAATGACTATAACTAAGTTCTGTTTTATCCACAGAGTCTCTCTTTCAGCTCCTTTTGGAAATCACTGTTCGAAGCACTGGAATGAATGACAGCACAGGACAGTCTCTGACAGCACTTTCCTGCGCTTGCCTCTTTAGTCTGGTGGCTTCTTGGGGAGAAACAGGAAGGACACTTCAGGCTATCTCTGCTATTCTGACCAACAATGGCAGCCATGCTTGCCAAACTATTCAGGTATTTCATATTTGTAGCTATTTGGAAATTTCTAAGATGCCAAGTTGCAATTTCTGTCAACAGGAATTTCCTGCTTATTCAGTATAATGGTTTTTTCATAAGCACTAAATGGTTTGGTTTGTTTAAAGTTGATATAGAAATAATTTTTATTATTTGGGCTAAGCTACATATGTGTTTGTAGTATTAAATGAAATTTAAGGAAATGAAAATTCACAAGTATGCTTTTTGTGTTTTCAGACAGCTTCCCTTTCTGTGCGTTGTCTTGTTTTCTTCACTCTCACACCTCCCATTGTGCCCTGAATTTTCAATTATGGAATTCTTCATAGTTTCTTAACATCTTTTTCCTGTTGAAAGAGAAGGATATGGTAGAGTTCTACTATAGTTTTGGATCGGTTTTTTATAGTTTTTTTGTTTTTGAGCTATTCAGCTTCAAATATCAAATTTTATGCTTTTAAATATCTGATTGTGGAACAAGCTTTTCTTGTTAATGATGGGGACTATAATCCTCCCTGTAGACAAACTTCATTTAATTTTTTTGGACTATCCTGGAAATTAAATAAGAAATTATAGTTTTAGTCTTTTCAGTGCTCTTCTCTTCCCTTGGACTGCCTGCAGAACAGATGGAAAGGCTGCCTCTGTCCTGTTATAAGCAGGCCAAAGACAATGAACGGGTCATATTCTGTGACTTTTTCAGTGATCTTGAACTCTCCTTGTCATTTTTTCCCTCTCTCTTCCATGTCTGATATCCTTTTTTCCCTCTTCTTCACAGCTTTTATTTATTTTGAAGTTCCCCTAATGCAGTTGTTTCAAACTGCATTCTACAGCTGTGCTTTGGGGAGTTTGGCAATATTTAAATTTGAATGTATGCTTAAAATATGCAAATACCTACTGAATTTTAATAATAAATACAAACATTCAGATACTGTTTCAAATAAGTTCAAACTGGAGCTTACTAGGCATACATGTAATTTATTTTAATGTAAAATTACCCCAGCAGATACAAAGTAAGATCTAAATGTTAAATTGAAATTACCCAGTCCAGAAGGTAGATGTGCTAATGTTGGGATGTATAGAGAGAATGGTTTTGGTATACATGTAGAAAATAATGCATGGAAATAAAAGCAAATGTAGGATATTGAAGACTGAGAGAAGTTTGGTATACTTACCATATAGAGAGCTATCAAATAACAGAGATAGGACTTGAATGCCTATCTATGACTATATTATGTTCAAGCACTAGGTGTCACAAAACTACTAGATCACCTGAGTCAATACCTAAGTTTCTTTATAGATCCATCTTGTCTTTACATCCCCAAATCTAGCCTAAAACACTGTGTGAAAGCCTATTTTAGTATGACTTAACAATGTTCAAGATAGTTCCTATTCTATCAACTTTATTTCATAAGTCTCTTGGCCAGGCTGTGGGTAGAGGGAGGAAGTTTTCCTGAGAATGTATGCACTCATACCTATAATTGTCTTGGTATCCAAATGAATATTACCAGTCCTAAAAAACTTGAGAGTTTAAAATAAGATGAGGATGATAGTAGTTTCAGTGTTTTCACAGGAGAATAAACTTATAGGATGTGTTACAAGCAGATAATGCAGTTGGAGGTTAGAAACAGTGAACTTGAAAAATAAAGAAGAAATTCTTCAGAAGCTAGCACAAGGAAAAATATAAAAGAAAATAAGAAAAATGGATAGAGAATGAGAAAATATGTGTCAGTATTATCAGAGTCCCATATGGCAAACATAGATTTATGGCAAGGTAGTATTTGAAATAATGACTTATATCAGAACTGATAATAAATTCTATGGAATCCTCAGGTTAAGGAAGTCTATTTTATCAGAGTGAATTCTCTAAGTCCTGCCATTGTGTTGGGGAAAGAAAATCAATAAGAGAAAAAAGGAGTGCATTTGAAATCCCTCCTTCCTGTGGCTCTGGGATTTCTTATTTTTCATAGACGAACTGGGTGTAAGGGGTGAGAGTATTTACCAGAGACAGAGTGGGGAGCAGAACAGGCAGATCTACTGAAATACACTGCTGAGGGGGGCAGCAGGCGAGGCAGGAGAGATCTGCTGCACCATGTGGGCCACCTCCCTGGTGGGGGATTGAACTCACACTATAGTGGTGACAGCACTTAGACTTAGCCCCTAGGCCACCAGGGAGGCCTGGCTGGGATTTCTTAAAACTTTGTTACCCTGTTAGAAAGCATGAGAGAAACGAAGCCTTGCTGAAAAATACGCGTTAACTTCTGCTTCTTTCCAATTCCCCACTAAGGTTATAATAAAGAAAAAAAAAATAAGTGTAAACCTTTAAGAATGGGACATAGTCTTGAAAAGTAGAAATTGGGAAAGCCAAAGTTTAAGCTCCTCAAGAAGATAATATCTGTAGAAAGTAAGTTGATTTTCATCTAAGATTTAAGATAGGATATAGAATAGGAAGTAATAAGTACCTAGAAAGTGGTGGTAAGATGAAGAGCTAAAAGTTATCTGGAAATACATTAATAAACTAGGTAGAGAACCTGAGAGCTTTTACTCTATCCTCCCCAAATAGGTGACTGTTCTTCTTTCATACCCTTAAGAAATAGGTTTGCTAGATTTATTCCCAAGTATTTAATTTCTTTATTTCAATTATAAAAGGGATGGTTTTTTTTTTTTATTTCTTCTTCTTCAGCTTGGTTCTTTATATAAAGGAAGGCTACTGATTTTTGTGTGTTGATTTTGTATCCTGCTACTTTGCTAAACCAGCGATTAGCTTGATTAGATTTTCTGTAGAGCCTTTACAAATAAAATTACAAAACTTTGCTAAAAGAAATAGAAGAAGATACAAAGAAATGGAAAAACGTCCCTTGCTCATGGATTGGAAGAATTAATATCATCAAAATGGCCATCCTACCAAAAGCAATCTACCAATTGAATCTACAGATTCAATGCTATTCCAATAAAAATTTCAATGTCATTCTTCAAAGAAATAGAAAAAGTATTGATGAAATTCATATGGAGACACAAAAAAAACCTCAAATAGTCAAAGCTCTTCTGACTGAAAAAAGGGGAGTGGAGATATCACACTTCCCGACTTCAAACTATACTACAAAGCCACAAAAATAAAAACTGCAGGGTATTCAAACAAAAATAGACACAGACCAATGGAATAGAATAGAAAGCCCAGAAACAAACCCACAAGCTTATGAACAACTGATCTTTGACAAAGGAGCAAAGAATGTGCAATGGAATAAAGGCAGCTTGTTCAATAAGTGGTGCTGGGCAAACTGGACTACTACATGCAAAAAGAATGAAACTAGGATACTGCCTTTCACCATGCACAAAAACCAACTCAAAATGGATTAAGGAATTAGACTTAAGACCTGAAACCATAAAATATGTAAAAGAAAAAGTAGGCAAAACCTTACATGACATACACATACAATAACATCTTTAGAGACACAGCACCTAAAGCAAAGATAGTGAAGGAAAAGATAAACAGGTGGGACTACATCAAACTTATAAGCTTCTGTACAGCAAAAGACATGTTAACCAAAACAAAGCAACAGCCCACCGACTGGGAGAAAATCTTTGCATACAATACTACTGACAAGGGACTTATCACAAAGATCCACAAAGAACTAACCAGACTAATCAAAAACAAAGTAAACAATCCAGTCAAAAAATGGGCAGAAGAGCTAAAAAGGCATTTCTCCAAAGAGGAAATGCAAATGGCCAACAGGCATATGAAAAAATGCTCAACTTCTCTTGTCATCAGAGAAATGCAAATCAAAACCACTATGAGATACCACCTCACCCCAGTGAGAATGGCACATATCAAAAAAATTAGCAACAACAAATGTTGGTGAGGATGTGGAGAAAAAGGAACTCTCTTACATTGCTGGTGGGAATGCAAGCTGGCCCAACCATTATGGAAAGCAGTATGGCAGTTCCTCAAACTACTAAGAGTGGAACTTCCATATGATCTAGCAATCCCACTCCTAGGAATATACCCAAAAGACACAAAAACACTGATTCAAAAGAATTCTGCACCCCTATGTTTGTAGCAGCGCTATTTACCATAGGTAAGACGTGGATACAACCTAAGTGCCCCAAAAGAGATGATTGGATCAGGAAGCTGTGGTACATATACACGATGGGATACTATTCAGCAATCAAAAAAGATAAACTAGGATCATTCATAGAAACATTGTTGGAGCTGGAAGGAATTATGCTCAGCGAAATAAATCAGAAGGCAAAAGAAAAATACCGATGATTTCCCCTCTAGGAGGAATATAAGGGAACCAAATAAGGTTCAAGGAAAAGAATAATATTAATAATAATAATAAACACAACAAAAACAAAAAGACAAGGACAAATTGAGGACACTTGGTGGAGAGGGAAGTAAAAGAGGGTTGAGGGCAGATAAGAGTACAAAGGTCTAAGGTGATGGTGCACTGGTGAAATGGTGATAGGGAATGCCTGGGGATTACAATTGATGTCAAATATATATAAATAAATAAGGAAAGACAAAAAAAAAAAAGAAATAGGTTTGCTATGTGAAGAAATTTAACCAGAGAAACCAGACACAGTTGAGAATGGAATTGATTCAGGTTGAAAATAGAGATTAAAAGTCTCCATACTGATGATAAAATTTCTTAATTCTTACCGAATTCTCAGAACACTGGTTGGGAGGCTGTCTGAAGTTTTAGCTGAAAGTCAGCTTATTTTTTATGGACATTATTATCTTCTTTGCGGAAAGAGTTTAAAAAAAAAAAAAAGACCCAGGGAAGTGGATATATGGAAAGATCTTCCAAATGTAATTCTTAAACTTAGTGTGATCGTTCTGAGGTGAGTTCACCATCTGTCAAGCCCTATCCACTTGTTATGACTATTTTTTTTAATAACTTACTTTTAAAATGGTGTGCAGCCAGATAACATTAAGGCTAACAATAAAGAACAGAAAGCCCCAAAATCAATAATAATAATAATAGAAACTTGGGATAAGAAGAAAAATAGACAATAGATTAAACTAAGAAATCTGTAATTAGGGGCCTCCCTGGTGGTGCAGGTGTTTAAGTCTCAGCACTATGAAGCAATCTGCAGCCACCAAAGCACAAGTTCGATCCCCCAGCCTAACCCATAAGATGCAGCAGATCTTTCCTGTCTTGCCTGCTGCTCCCCAAAGCAGTGTATTTCAGTCATTCTACCTGTTCCATTTCTCATGCTGTCTCTGGTGAATCCTCTTACCCTACCCCTCTGGCCTACACTCCAGCTCTTGTATGCATAAATAAATAAATCTTTAAAAAATTAAATCTAATTAATGTTTTGAATAGGGGTAAGAAGAAAATTTGAGAGAAGATAGGTGCAATAACATAAAATTGAGGATTCATGGAGGAAATCCATTATCTGATAGGTATTAAAAGAGAGAGGAGGAAATTAAGAAATTTTATGAGGATTCAAATACATATTTTCAGGTACAGATTTACAGAACATCATACTGGGTTTCCAACATAATAATGACAAAAGAATAATACCAAGATATAACTTCACAAAATCACAACACCAAAAATAAAGAGATGATAAACTTCTAGAGAACAAGGAGAGGTTTGTACCAGAAATCAAACAGATCTCAAGAACAACGCTGGTGTAGAAACAATGGAGCATTGCCTAAACATTTCTGAGGACAAATGCTGTTCATTATACCTCCACCATCAGTTCATCTTTAGGAAAAATAAATTGTGAAACCATTTTAATTTCTAGGTTTGTCCCTGCCCTTAGTCTAGACTGGAACAGGACTTCTTAAGGGGTGTTGGTAATGGGGAAAAACAGAAATGATGTTTGACTTTATTAAGAGGAATATGGGGGATACCTAAGGATAGATTTAGAGAAAACTTAGCAGTTGCAGAAATATGGAGCAAGGGTTGACGCAATGAAAAAAATATGCAAGGAGGGAAATATGATATGTTTGGCTCAGTTTTTAACCATGATTACACAGTCATAATAAAATGAATGTCTGCATACTAGTCCAGTCATAAATTATTGTACAGCTCAATTTTGAGGATTTAGAAGGGGGAGGGACATCAACTTTCATAATGGATGTTGAGAGAAATTATCTGAAATAACCAACACTAATTAAAATGGAAACTTTGGTATATTTTATAGGAATGTGGATATCAGTTCTATAATAAATCAGTTACCAGTTTATTTTTTTTTTTAAGATTTTATTTATTTATGCATACAAGCACTGGGGTACAGGCCAGAGGTGCGGGGGCGGGTGAGAGGATTCACCACAGAGAGTGGGGAGCAGAACAGGCAGATCAATGGAAGTACACTGCTGAGGGGAGCAGCGGGCACAGCAGGAGAGGTCTGCCGCACCATGTGGGTCCCCCCCTGGCCGGCAGCAGGGATCGAACTCATGCTGCAGTGGCTGTGGTCTGCCTCATAGTGTGTTGCTTAACCCACTGCGCCACCAGGGAGGCCCAGTTACCAGTTTAATATAGCTGCTTTTATGGAGAGAGTTTGTAGTACTCAACCATTTATATGTTATAATGTTAGAAAAATGTTAAAAAATAAAAGTTTTATATTTTGGCTAAGTTGGGGGCCTTGAAGACCTCAGAAGTGGAAGGGGAAGAAAATGTATCAGAACTGTGTCGTTTATCCCCTCAAAATCTACCCTTTAGAACAGTATAGTCAATAAAAACGTGATATAATGCACACATATATTTTAGTGTCATTAGTCACAGTAAACAAGTAAAAAGAAACAAGTGAAGTTAATTTTAGTAATATATTTTACTCAACTCAGTATATCCAAAATTTTTCAACATGCAGTCAATATAAAATTATTAATCAGATTCTGTAACCTTGTTTTTTTACTGTGTCTTCAAAGTCCATTGGGTCTTTTTTCATTAACCGCATTTCAAGAAGTGAGTAGTCAGTTGTGGCTAGTGGCTGCCATGCTAGACAGGGTAGCTGTGGAACTGTGACTGAAATACAGTGCACTGGTTTCTGACCCTGTAGTCAGATGAGAGGCAGTTTTCCCATAGTGGTAAAGAGAGGTAGAAGATCACTCTCTGGAAGGAGAGTGTTGGGCCCTCCTGGTGACTGTTGAGGACCCATTTCTAATGCCAGATATTTAGCAGGTCTTTGATAAATGTTTGTTAAATGAATGCTGAATGAATACACAAATTTTCTTATTTTGAAAAATTGTTAATGGGTACTAGGCATAAAGGAGAAGCAAAGCAGAAGAGAAACAAATTTTATTTCATTTGTAGAAGTAGTACTGTTTCATAATGCTTCATTATGAAATAATTCTTCATTATCATAAAACATATTAAAGATTACACATATCATACAAGAGGTATCATTTTGGCTTGTGCACAACAAATGATTTTTTTATGTCCAGTATTCATACATTTTACTAACCTGTTTTAGCCTACAAAACTTAAAAAATAGTCTAGGTTACCTGGTGTTTTAGAGAATAATGAATATTTTAGTGTTTTGGTCAAAAGCATAAATTAATATTTGGATTTGATATTTTTATCTTGGCCTGCTTGAAATTTGCTTTTTGTAGCTGAACTTCTAGTTGGCACATTTTGCTGATGATCATTGTGAGTGATTTATTTCCTTATTAATAATGATATATTATTAATTATTTTGTCTGTTTTGTGTTTGAGACTGTTAAATATGTCTCCCCACCCTTCTCTTTCATACAGGTGCCAACAATACTAAATTCACTACAGAGAAGTGTGCAGGCAGTGTTGGTGGGAAAAATTCAAATTCAGGACTGGTTTAGCAATGGCATTAAGAAAGCAGCTTTAATGCACAAGTGGCCATTAAAAGAAATATCTGTTGATGAAGATGATCAATGTCTGCTTCAGAATGATGGATTTTTTCTTTATCTCTTATGCAAGGATGGATTATACAAAATAGGTTCTGGATACAGTGGAACAGTTAGGGTAATGTAATTCCTTACAGCTTTTAATTACAACAGAAGTTATACCCATATTGTGTTTTCTTTTTCTTGCTTTACTTTTAGAGTACCACCTAATTTTATTTGATAGTATTTCTTTAAAAGTGGTAATATAAACATGTGTTAAATATCATTCTTTCATTTGCATTACTTTTTATCGATTATTGTGGAACTGTTGAGAGACTAACTTTTGTTATTTTACAGGGGCATATATACAATTCTACATCTCGCATCAGAAACAGAAAAGAAAAAAAATCATGGTTAGGATATGCTCAGGTAGGAGAATATCCAAAATCAATTTTTTAAAAACATGTTATATGTGACTTTGGACAGTTAACTTACTTGCTTTTTTGATATTTAGCTATAATTAGTAATAAGAGTATTTCTGTTGGATTTACTAAGTGAGCCTCTAGGTAATAATCAGAAACTA
This sequence comes from Galemys pyrenaicus, assembly GCA_019455555.1. Lineage (NCBI taxonomy): Eukaryota > Metazoa > Chordata > Mammalia > Eulipotyphla > Talpidae > Galemys > Galemys pyrenaicus. The sequence goes on from JAGFMF010011611.1 coordinate 4,335,263, forward strand.
TCTTTGTCATTACCATCTCTGAACTGGTAATATTTCTGTGTGCTGAGGCCAAGCTGTTATCACAAACTCTTTTATTTTGACAACTAAACCAAAACAAGCTCTAGAAATATGTCTGCAGAATAAAAACTACTGGAAGGGTATGGAGAAGGGGAAGAGGGCCCAATGATCCAGGGTAAAGGATTTATGGGTTACTTGATGGTGGGGGTGGTATGGCAACCTATCTGAGGAGGGTGAGCCTTTTCCCCTAAGTCAAGTACGATGTCATAAACCAATGTTACCTCAATATAAGAAAAACCAAAATGAAAAATTCCTCCATTCTAAGTCTAGATCGTTTGGCCTTCCCAGTATTCAATAGCTAACTGCCCCATGGAGGGTCATACAGAGTATCACTAGAAATAAAAGAGTTATACCCTGTGTTGCTTTCTTAATGCTGTGATCCCATCACCTAAATGATTTGGCTAAGTGGGTGTTAGCAACTAGATTCATCACTCCTCCTCCTATAGAGAGAAGCAAATGATGAAGAGAGGGCCAGAAGTGTTTGTTTCTATACTATCCCTTCCTGAGAGGTGACGGCCAAGTTTTTTTTGTTTTGTTTTGTAGAATATAAAAAAATAATGCCACATTATTAAAAAATACATTCAGTGGCATATCACTTAATTTAAGACCATGACTACGTTCATTTTGAAGTATTAATCTAAATAATAGTTTTTCCCCATAAAATATTGTTAAAATAACAGTGGTCATTTTAATTATTTGGTGAATGATAGAAATGTTTTGAGCAAAATATGTCTAGTGTTTGTGTAGTATATCTAATATATGTGAGAAAATAATAGGATAACTTGATACCCTGTGTTGTATAAATTCTCCCCTTATTAAAGTATACCATATTCTTGTAATTTTAATCTTGTTTTAGACATTTATTTCAATGTATTATTATTTCTCAAAAAATGCTAATGCTGACCTGTGTGGTTACTTTTCTTACTTGGTTGGTAATGAAAAAATATTTTAATGCACAACATAGCAAAAATGTTTTGTTGTCATCAGGGTTATTTATTGTATAGAGATGTGAATAACCACAGCATGACAGCCATAAGAATAAGCCCTGAAACACTGGAGCAGGATGGTACTGTAATGTTACCAGGTATGTTGCTGAACTAGTTATTGTTTTCTTCACTGGTGATTTTTATGAGATCTGCATGTCAGGTCATTTGTCTAAATTATTTGCAAGGAATAGTGCTTGCTTACGGATAGGTTTAAAAATTTTGACAGCCAAAACATTTTGTAATCTATATAAAGCTAATGCATGTGAGGATCACAGATACCAGAAATACTGTATAAAGTGTTTTATTATTCGTTTCCAAATTATTTCCATTCTGCAACCTGATCTCTTCCCCTGCAACCCAAGATGATGTCAACTGTTATATTAGAAGGGTGATATTTCTTTTTCATTCTTACTAAGATCACATCTATGACTCTTATATTATCGCCTGATATATAGAACCTTTTGGTATATATAACAGTGCCCTTTGGGTTTTCCTCTTTATTTGGAAAGGGTTTTGAACAAAAGATTTTAGGATCAGGATTTTTTTTTTAAGTTCCATAATTTAAACATTTTAATAATACTTTGATAAGGCACTGAACAATAATCCATTTTGCTTTAAGTTCATCTATCAAATCACTGTGCTGTCTAAATGCTAAGGCAGTGGACCACAAATTTTTTTGAACACTGGAAAAATGCACAAAATATTCTCCATTTTCAGGTCTTCGAATTTCCTTATGTCTTTTATACTTGCTAAGGAGTTTATTTATACTAAAATCTTGAATGTTTAATGTGTCTATCAATGTCATGGTAAACTGCCATAATACTTCTTTGTACTTGGCTACTGTAAAATGATTGATAACTACTTCTGAAGACTATGTTGAAATGGATTGCTTCTAGGCTGCTTGTTAATTATTAAATATTCTTATAAATTCTTCACACATTTATTCAGTGTACACATATGTCCAAATTACAATAGACAATACCATGTTAAGAAGTAAATGCTACATTTCATGTTAGTTTTACAAATAAAGCAAATTTGGAAAACAAATGAATCACTAAAGCCAATTTGTAAATAATTGTTTTCAGATATGTCTGCAGGGCATTTAAGTCATCACAAGACCTGGGCAGCAATTATCATCATCACCACAATAAATCTATTAGTAATACGCATTTTCCACATATACACACACATAAAATACCTCTATTAAAAGTAATCAGATTTATTATATAGGTGTCATATAAACAAAAATGAGTGCATCAAAACTTATTGTAACCACCTTCCCATATTTAAACACCATTAACATATTGATGTATATTTTTCCTGTGTATTTATGTACTCACATTATGCTACATATTACTTTTTTAGCCTATCCCTTTACGTAATGTATTCTGAATATAGGCCATTAAATAATTCTCTACACCATTTTTTGTTATAAAATATATTGTTTTTATAAAATATATTTTGTTGCTATATATAGTGAAAGTCCCTTCCATTTTTTTCACATATAAATTATAATGCACTGTAGTGAGCATCCTTGTTGCTCTCTGTAATTTAAGCTGATGTCCTGGAAGAAAAATCGCAAGACTCCCTCCCTGTCCCCATATGCTAACAGATGACTATTACAGAAAAAAATTATTTCTGTGAAACCCTAATCATTTCATAGAGATTGTGACTGAAAATGGTCTTCCTATAGGTGTTTTATTCCACCACGATAGAAGCTACTTGTTAATGTCCTTATTCTTTACATACTTTTTAGCATACAAAATGCAACTTTTAACAATGCGAGTATGGTTTTCTTTGTTTTATAAATATGTTTCATATTCATGGTGAAGAATGAACCAGACTTTGGGAGGATAGCCCTGTGTTGTCTCTTCTGCACTGGCAAATGTTGCTTGATATTTTCTTGAAGATGCTGTGTTGTAGTATCACAGGATGGATAAAGAAAGGAGAAAGAAGCTCTTTTTGAAACCACACAGCAGGAAGACTCACCCTCAAGCCTTAAGAAGTCTGCTGTCATTTTGCCACTTCTTTCACCAGGACTCTGATTTCTTCCGTAGTACTCTTCCCACCTCCCACCCCACTACTCTTAGCTAGGGGCAGTGCTGCTCTGCGGCTTCTCCATTAAGAAGGAGCAGCAGTGAATTGTCGGGTTTATTCTTGGCAATGAATACCGTGTTTAAAATTGACATAAATCTGGTAATTCCTTGAACTTTACGTTCAAACTTGTTTTATAATCTATTTTAGAAAGTTATGTTCAACCTAGTATTGATGAACTGAAAACATACTTTTTCCCCCTATTAAGTGTCATTTTAGCCTTTTTATGTTGACATACCTTTTATGTTGTATTCTTATGTCATTTACTCTTCATGTCTTCAGGTTGCCTCAGATCATGAGGGTTTTTGCTACTCTTCTTGCGCCGCTTCACTCCTCACCCCTGCATTTATCTGAAATTATAATGAGTTTTTCTTCTTTGCTTTTTAGTTTAAAATCTTACTGCTTAGAGCTTGAGAAGCATCTTTCTTGCGCCTCTTTGTATTCTGTACAGTGGACTAGGAACTCTTTCTTTCGATTTCTCCTCTCTTTGATTACCAAGTCTCTTGGGCTACCAGTGGGCCTTGTCTCCCAGTTTCTATTTCCAGTTTGTGAGCACTGAATTCTCTATTTGGTAAGGGTCTGCCTGTGTTTTGCATATTTATAATAAGGAAGTATGCTAGTATGAAGCTCCTGGGCAAAGATATGGAGTAACCAAACTTTTTTGGGTGGGCTCCATTACTGCATTCCAAAAACAGAAATTATGTTTTGTTAATTCAGGTGCAAATAGATGTGAACTATTATTTTTTTGTATTATGATTAATGGAGAGATTCATCCTAGTTCTCTGCAGTTATTTTGGGAAATGTGTGTGCTTTTGTATTTGCTTGCTGAACATTTGTTTTTCCAAAAGGATACAGTTTATACTTAGATGTTGGTTTTGCTTTTAGTTTCATGTTTTTTAGCAGCAGTCACTAACACCTGTCCTAGTGGTCCTTCTGTAACACTGGTATCCCTTGTTGTAATTGCCTTGTGTATTCTTTTGATCAAAGTATGTAGTGTACTGTTTTTGAGAGATCCATAGAGTAGCAACAAAATTGGTATTCTGGCCAAAATATGGACCACTTTTAGAAAATAAGAAATAATCTAGATTTCTCTATTCTGTGAAGGGTGAATATTTTAAAAGTATAGAGCATGATATAAGCTAAAAGTTCTGGTAATAAACATTGAACTTGTAAATGGAAGCTCTGTACCCTGTTTTGAATGTTATGTATTTTATAAAGCAAGGGATATCTGTGTTGGACATAGTGGCCTCCAAATACAGAAGCTTTAGGTCTATCTGTATTTTTCTGTGACACTAATGACTGTGATGTATGTCTGAGGATACAGTGTTGCCTACATTGCATGTGATTGTTTTGAAATGACTATAACCAATATTATAATTTGTTCATCATGGTGCATGTTTACTATCAGACTATATCTAATACTAATTCATTTTGAAATTAGGTGTGCTGTCAGGCCCTTGATTATGGAGGATTTGTATATGTAAACAGGAAGTATAATGAATGTTATTAGATGAATTTCTAAGTTTCCACTCATTTGTAATTTTTTATTAAAAAGCACAGTCTCCCTTTGAGTTTAAGTTTATCCTTATGCGTGGAGAACTCTCATTCTGACTTCAACAGAGGAGTAAAGTCATTTTGTAAGGTGTTCATTTTGTAATGTAATTACTTCTTTCTTTTGTGTAGATTGCCACACTGAAGGTCAAAATATTTTATTCACTGATGGAGAATATATTAATCAGATAGCTGCTTCAAGAGATGTAAGTAGTACCCTGAATCATGAATAGTTGGTGTAAATGGAATCCCTTTCTCTGAAAGTATTTTGTTTTTATTATTATAGTGTACAGAGCCATAAAGACCAATTTTTGCAACATAATACTGTGGATATTTTATTTCTTTTAGGATGGCTTTGTTGTCAGAATATTTGCCACAAGCACTGAACCTGTGCTACAACAAGAATTACAACTTAAACTAGCCAGAAAATGCTTACATGCCTGTGGTATCTCACTATTTGATCTGGAAAAGGACTTGCATATTATAAGTAAGACTGTTAAATAAGTCTTTCTTCCTTATTTTAATTTTGAGTTTATCTGTTTTTTGAAACCTAACATTGTGTTTTCAGCAGCATAACTTACATATTAGCAGCTCTTTTTATTACTATAAAGCACACATAAGAATTAGTATGTGTGCTTGAAAATGGAAATCCACCTTTAGGTAAAGTATATTTGAAGATCATTTTAAGGAAGTGACTAATAACTTTCCATTTTCATTTTGAAGAGAGCAAAAGAAAACAGACTTACATTTGATAAGAATTACAACTACATAGTACTTTTGGACATAACTATTTTATATGTTCCATCATCATTCAGTTTAAAATTTCAGAAACTTCTGTTATAGGTATTACTACAACAATATGCATAATTCTCTTGTTGAAATTTTATTTGAACGTATTTTCAGGATAGCAATAGATGTCAAATGGTAATTAGCCTAACTGATAATCTTTTATTTGGTCATAGAGATATAGACAACTGCAGAGTATTTCCTGCGTTTAGCGTAATTGTGGTGTTAAGGTACTAATTAGGATCCCCTGTTCTCACTAGGGTCTCTGTATTTGTTTGCCATGCTACTCTAGAGTTAATAGTGCCATCTTTAAACTATGGGGTTTTATGCAGAATCTTTTCTTTTTGACTGTTCTCATTTATATTAATAAACCTGAACTGTAGTTTTTTAATTTGCATATTTTACATTGTATTTGTATTTCTTTCATATAAAAACATTAAATTTAGAATTTTTAAATTTTAAAAATCTATGAATGAATTAGTATTTTGTGCAATTAGACAACATTATAAAATGTGACATATATAATTACTTTTAGTATTACCATTTGAAAATATTCATATGTTTGTGTATGTACAGACATTCAGATTCATGGAATAGCTATATGAAATGTTCTTTTGTGAAACAGAATCGGAAATATCTTAATTCACATATCAATATAGCATTATTCAAACCCAAGAACTCTGTATCCAACAAATCTCACCAAACTTTGTGTTTATTTATTGTCAATATAGTTATGAGGATCAATTAGAGTAGGATATGTTGCAGATATGCTTGAAACTAATAGATGCTCAATGAAAATTTGGTCATATATTAAATCAGAACTATTGATCACACATATATATTTTTAATATTAAAAGATAAATTGGCATTCATTTAGAACAATGTAGGAAACTTAAAATGCCTTTATCTGTCCTTGTAGTGTTGTATCTTTTATTAATATATTTTTTAAAATTCACATTTTGTCAGTTTTAAAAATCAAAGTAGTGCAAGTTATGCTTGAGAGTATTCATATTAAATAATAGTATTTATTAGTCTTGTTACATTATTAGGTACAGGATTTGATGAAGAGTCAGCAATTCTTGGTGCAGGACGAGAGTTTGCACTAATGAAAACAGCAAATGGAAAGGTAAATTACTCTTTAGGATTAAAAATTCTCTGCTTTCAAATATAGTCAGCATTATCAGGTGATTAATTTGTAAGGTTCATGTGTTTAAGCATAATCATTTCAGTTTTCATTTAAAATTAGGTAAAATTTTATTAACGTAGTATTTTTTAAAAAAGAAAACTAACATTTAAGAGTATAAAACTAAGTTTTATAAGATGTTATATTTTTACAAATATTTAATTTTTATTATGGCACTCTAATTATTGGTATGGGTGAATTCACATTTTTTGATAAGTAAGATGTCTATTGCAAATTTCTTTAAATGTATGAGAATATATAGACTATGGTTTGGAGAAAGTAGGGGCATGTCTACTTAAATTATAGATTGTATAGGTAGTCTATAACAAGAGTAACTTCTTTTTTATCTAGTGGGTGTACAGATAAAGTAAGATGGTTAAATAATTCTGAGATTAAAATTGCTAAGAAAAAACAGGAAGATTGTATGTAAATCTTTTTATACTGGGAAACAATTTGAGAATTATAAGAATTTGCTATTGTGAGCTTGAAGTATATTTATAAAGTATATTTGTTCATATCTATTCAGAATACTCCCATTTTAAGTATCTAGAGCAAATATAAAAAATATTATGAACTGTATTTATTTCGAAAAATATGCCTATTTTTCTCCTGCTCGGGTCACAGAATTTGTATAATATACAAAGACAGTTTGGATTCTTTTGAGTTCTATCTTTTAATAAAACATGGACCTTTTTTCTTTAAAGCTATCAAAATAGTGCCAATTGTGCTTTTAAATTACTCATATTAAATAATAGTGAAACCTGGCACACTCTTTACTCCAGGAAGCATACTAATTCCTTTTTCTTTTCCCTAATCCTCATTTCCTCCCTCCGTCTCTCCCTCTTTAACGCCCTCTCTTCCTCCTTTTCTCCCTCCCTTATTCCTTACTCTCTTCTTGATATATAAAGATATATTATACAGGCAAGTACCAAAGTCTTGGAATCAAACAAGGTGGCCCTTCAGCAGGAAAATGGGTTGAGCTGCCAATTACAAAATCTCCAAAGATTGTGCACTTCTCAGTTGGACATGATGGCTCTCATGCCCTCTTAGTTGCAGAAGATGGAAGCTTATTCTTTACAGGATCTGCTAGTAAAGGAGAAGATGGAGAGTCAAGTAAGTGTCACATCAACTAGGCATTGTAAAACTACTGTTCTTTTATTAACTATTGTTAATAGAGGACTTTACACTGAGCATTTGTAATGATGGTGATACTGTTTGTTAAAGAACTGTTGATTTTATTCTGACATAAATGTTACATGCTTTATTGACACATGGTTACTCATTTGAACATACATGCTCGTCCTGTAATGTCAGTTGGCATTATTTTGAAAAACTTATTTATGCCAATATATTATTTTAGGTTATTCAAAACTTTAGAAGAAATACATAGTAAGAATGAAATAAACCTGTGTAACCATATGTAATAATGCCAGTTGTGGATCACTGTTCTTTTTGGTATTTATAATGAAAAAAGTAACCATTTTGTTTATCTCTTAGTCTTATATCTCTTTATAGTTCTTCCCCACATCATTTTTTTCTTCTTGTAACTTCATATATCATTTATACTTTATAGCACAGTGGGGGTAGCTGAAGATTAGGTTTGAAGTTAGCATCTCTATGCAAAAACCATATGTTAAGTAAAACTCACCCTGAAAAAAAAAAAAAAACGCCTTAAAAAAGACATGCAGTTTACTGGCATTTCTCAGAAACAGCTTTAAAACTGTTGAGAGTTCCTTCTAGCATTTAGAGGACATTACTATTTATTTCCTTGAACAACAGATAACCTAATTGCCATATAAATGTATAGAGATTGTGTTATATGAAAAATAAAATATTTTAAGTCCTAGAACTGTACCCAGCAAGCAATGTATTTTTATTTTAAAAATCATTAGAGAACAATATTAATGGAACAAGTTGTTTTTTCTTATCCTTGCTCATTTCAGGAGCTTTTAAAAACAGTCTGCTTGAAGCCCTTATATTTAAATTCATTCCCTTCCTTCCTTGAGTATATTTCCCTTTCCTACAATCTCTCATTGATTACGTGTAGCTACTTAATAAATATGTTCTGAATGTATATGGAACTGATTTTATTTTTTTTAACATCTAGCATAGGAATAAAATTACATATTTTGAAAGAAAAGGGAATTTTAATATTTACATATTAAATATCTTAATACATATCTATGTGATAATTGAATGTTGTTGATAAAGTAAATAACCAATTGGGAGATTGGGCTCCCTGGAAACTTGTAGAAAAATTGGTGTTTCCCTTTGGGAATGTCACTGTGCTATAAAGAAGAACATCTGATGGTGACATCCTAAGTATTAATTAATCAGGCGAGGCTTGCATCTTGACTCATTTTAACTCACTTATTTGGAAACCCAGACCTTTGTGAATATAAACAAACAGGGAGGGAGAAAGAAAACATACCTTAAATACAAGTAATGTTTTTTCCTTTCATTTTATATACAAGCCATTGTCTTTATTTGTATATAGATGTCTTAAATTATATTTTGTTGGGTCTTTGTTTTTAAGCTAAAAGCAGACGGCAGTCGAAACCCTATAAACCTAAAAAGATAATTAAGATGGAAGGGAAGATTGTGGTATATACAGCCTGCAATAATGGAAGTAGTTCTGTTATTTCTAAAGATGGAGAGCTATACATGTTTGGAAAAGATGCCATTTACTCTGATAGTTCAAGTAAGTTAAATACCACTTTGCCTTTATGTAAAGAAAATTTGATACTAGACATTATGTATTACAAATATATGTCTAGAAAATTAACTGCCTACATATCTCACGTTTCTTTCCAAATGACATTTTGTGATTTTTTTTTTTCCTGTTTTATTGTTGGGAACTAATTTTACTCAGTCAATCATGGGATCTGCTAGTGCAGCTTTCCCTTAGCTCTTTGTGTCTGGAAAACTTTTCTTAGATTCAGATAGATGTTCACGTGACATGTTTTGGATAGTGCCCCAGTAAAGTGATTTGCATAATATAGCTGATTTATAATTAGTAAATTGTTTATCTCCCCTACTGTGTAGTTGGAGAAAGACTCTCTTTTATTCACTATTACACCTCCAGGACCCAGCTCAGTGTCTAGTACATAGTAGGGTCTCAAGAATTACATGTTGAGAGACTGATAAACCAAAAATTTAGTAGTTGATATGAGGAATAGGCCTAGACAACTAAAGTATTATGTATTTTTAAACTCTAATCTCAAATACTCAGCATATTTATTTGCTAGCTTTTTTTCTACCATTTAGAAGTGAGTTTAATGATTGTAGTAACCCACCTAGAAGGATTTTATTTGAGGTAAATATGAAAAGCCTATGAATTTCTTTTAAAAAGGAAACCAGAATTAATGAAGTTTACAATTGGAAATTTGATTGTTTTATGCTGGCAATATGTTGAACATTTATAGTAATTATTGTACTGAACTGTACCATATAATAATGTGATTTGGCTGCAGCTGTCAGTGAATCAAACTTTTGGGGTGGGCTCATGTTCAGTTTAAAAATAATACTCACTGCTTGCTGAAATCCTCTTGGTCAGGCCTGATAAAATCTCTGTATTTATCCAACATATATTTTTATTGAACACAGAAAATATGGCAGGGATTAGTGAACCAAACAGATGTGGTCCCTTCCTTTTTTGAGGATCTGAGAGATAGTTCGGCATAATAGAACTTAACATAGTTTAATCATTATGGGTCTTGACTCAAATCCTGGTGATGCCACTTTTTATTTGACTAAATGGCTTAAATTACTCAACTTTTCAGAACTTGTTTTCATTTTTTTTTAAACACCTGTTAAGGGGAACAGAAGATTACCTGCTTCATATGTTTGTTACAAGATTTTAGGAGATAATGCTTGTGAAATGTTTGGCATAGAGCCTTGCACATGTGCCTGGCTCAAGACATCTCAGCTTGTAGTTCGGTTATAATAAATGCTATTGCTATAAATACATATATTCTTTTTCAAGTTTCCTAAAGTATAAATTGGGATTTTCAAGTTGTACTTAACAGAGTGACTTAAGCTTGGCTAGAGTGAATGGGAAGATTACGTTGAGGAAGTGATATCTGAGCTAATAATTTAAAATAGATTTCCCAATTTATGATATGAGAATGTTATTATTCATAATTTAAATAAAAATACTCTTAACTTTTTTGAAGTGTTTTTATTTTAATGTGTTTTGGAAATAGTCAGCAATCTTTTATTTTTGTTATTACTACTTGACAAGATTAAAAATGATTCATTTGAGTTAAAGTTGATGGAAGGGATATTAAAAGTATAATGAATGGTACTTGCATGTGACAGGTATTGTGAAATTAATATAAATAAGTGAAGTTTAGGAACTAGCTATATATTGGATTTGGAAGAAAGCATTCTAGGTTTGAAAGGATAGAGACATACTGCTTTGGAAAAATCTCAGGTGTCTATAAAAACAATGTTATTTCAGTAAACTCTGGTGAGTGCTTCACTCTGCTTTGCTAGATGCAAATCATAGCAGATTAAGATGTGGTTTTTGGGCTCCTTTGTAATCAGAAAAGAAAGTTTGAAAAGTAATGACCCTCCTGAGAATTGTTGAGTGGTGTTGCTATTTAGCACAATCATTCAGGAAAAGCATGATTGAGATATTGTCACGATAAACATTTGCTCCAAGTTAGAATTCTATAACAGTTCAAGATTTTCAGTTTTCATTACGAAATTAGAAAGTTAATTTACTGATTGATTGCCTTCTAGTCTGTAACCACTTGTTTCCCATTTTTGGTGAGTTATTTTACCTTTGAAATGAAAAGTTCTGCATTGAGGTGGTCCTCTTTATATGGATGATTTATTAGACCTCATGAAAGACTTTTCTTGTTGTTTCTTATCAAATTTGTATCCACTCTATAGGTTTGGTAACAGATTTGAAGGGCCATTTTGTAACTCAGGTAGCTATGGGCAAAGCTCATACGTGTGTTTTAATGAAGAATGGAGAAGTTTGGACATTTGGTGTAAATAATAAAGGACAGTGTGGACGAGACACTGGTGCCATGAACCAAGGTGGAAAAGGTAGGTGTTGACTATGTGGGTATTAAATTTTGTGTTGTCCTTTCATTAGCTTTCAGAAAAACACTCTTCAAAAAAGTAACCCTCTGAAATCATACTTAGAGATTAGGAAAACCACTGAATTTTTTATAGATTTATTTATGTATGCATACAAGAGCTGGGGTGCAGACCAGAGGTGCTAGGGGTTAGAGGATTCACCAGAGACAGAGTGGGGAACAGAACAGGCAGATCGACTTAAATACACTGCTGAGGGGCACAGCGGACAAGGCAGGAGCGGTCTCATGCACCATGGTTACCTCCTTCCTTGGGGATCGAACTCGTGCTGTATGGCAGTGGCTGTGGGTAGCTTTGTAGTGCTGCGACTTAACCCCTTGTGCCACCAGGGAGGCCCCTTTTTTCTTAATTTTATATGAAAATATAATAATGCCTCTGACTTGACTTTTTTGGTTACTGAATTAGTCTAGAAAAGTGAAGTTTTTAAATTCTTTGTTATTAATTACTTTTATACCACCTGTTTTCAGTGGAGACCATTTTTTGCAGCAATCTGGCGAGTATGATCTTCTATTTAACAGAATGTCTTACCTGTAATTTAAGTAGTTCTTGCTAATGAAGAATGATCCTTATGAATATTTGACCCCTTATTAAGTCTAAATGTTACAGTAGCTTCTGTACTGTATCCTGTCCTAACCCTTAGATTGTTGAAGGGAAAAGGAGGCATTTATCTTTTGCCATTCTTACGAATTATTTTTTCTTTTATTAGTTTGTGTCTACTTCATTCTTAGTTTAAGTTTTTCTACCTGTTATTAATGTTATCCTGTATCCTTCACTCTGATTTCTGGGGTATTTTTGTTGTTGTTTTAATTTTGTAGAACTTGACAATAGGAAACATAGTATTATAAGTAAAGCATTCAACTGTGTCTGAGGTACAAATGAGTTTGAATGTTAAAATGTGTTTTAATTAACAAAAACAAGTTTGCTTTTTGGGGACCTTCTTGATGGCAAATACATCTGGCTGTCAAGAGTGTAGTATTTTTCCCCCTTGTGTGTGTGTGTCTATGTGTGTGTGTGTGTATGTGTGTTTAAAATAATGTTGAAACAAGTATGTTCAAGCATATTGATTTTTTTTTAAAAAAAAAAGAACAAACGGCAGGAAGGGATTACACCAAAATGGAAACATTTTCTTCTTGATTAGCTAGTAAACTACAATTTAGTTTTCTAAACATAATATGAACATATATTCATATTATGAGTTTCATAAGTGCTCATAAGTGTTTTACGAGTTTTATAAGTGTTCATAGCTAAACAAAATTGTATATTATTCTGAAACACCTGAAAATTTGACATACATTTGCACTTATGTTCTGGATTCTTAGTGTAAGTTTTGCAATGATCTAAATAAAGTTGCTAAAGATTTTTTTCACTCAATAGGAATTATGCACACTTTAGTAGTAAGTAGTGATTAAAAAGCAGACTATAAAGTAAGACGTGTAAATGAAAACAGGTTGCAGTTATAAGGAACATATGTAAAAATTATAAAGATTTTTTTAAATATTGGGAAAAATACAGATAATAGTGTAGAAATGAGGAAAAGGTGTATATTTGCCACCATATTATCATTTTTCAGTTGATTTATAGTTACTATTTAAATGTCCTGAGCCTCCCTGGTGGTGCAGCAGGTTGAGCGCAGTGCTGTGAAGCATCTAGGGCACATCATAGTGAGTTCAATCCCTGGCCAGGGAGGTGACCCACATGGCTCAGCAGACCTCTCCTACCTCACCCACTGCTCCCCTCAGCAGTGTATTTCAGTCCATCTGCCCGTTCTGCTCTCCGCTCTGTCTCTGGTGAATTCTCTTACTGCCCCCCCACACCTCTGACCTGTACTCCAGTGCTTGTATGCATAAATACATTATTTAAAAAAAAATTAAATGTCCTGTATTGTAATGTCCCCCTTGCAAGGTTATTTTGTACTTCTTCTTCAGAACTAACCATTTGTGATCATGATTTTAATGAATTATCTTTTTGGTCATGTTCTATGTATTTGCATATATTTTTTATTTGTAATTTCAAATGACAGCATACATGCAGAAAAACATACAAAGCTACAATATGAACCTTCGCGGATTTTCACAAACTAAAATTTTCATGTAGTCAGCACCCAGATCAAGAAATAGTATAGAACCAACACCCCAGGAAGTCCCTTTATGGTCCTTTCCAGTTGAAACCGGCAGTCAGTTTTGCATACTTTTGGAATTTATATAACTGCAGTCATGCAGCAAGGAGCGCTTCTGTGTCTAGTTTCTTTTCAGTCAGTTTTGTGTTTAAGATTCATCCATGTTGTTACAAATAGTTAGCGATTGTTCGCATTCATCACTGTACAGTAATAAATTATGTGGGTATATCACAGTTTACAGTTTCTTAACCCTTTCTATTATTTTGGTGAATAGCTGTGTAGTTTCTGGTTTTACTTATTATGATTGTTGTTGCTGTGTAAATATTGGTCTAGTATTATTGTGGAAATATGTATCCTTGTCTCTTGGAATAGAACGTCTAGAATAAAATTCTAGGAATAGAATTTCCATTTTTTAGTTTTATTTTTATTACCTTTATATTTTAGCATTTCTTTGTATATTCACTTGGATTATTATATGTTAGGTATTTTTAATAGGAAAGTATAATTACCAGTTTTTTTTAGACATGGAACTAATCTACTGAAATTATAAATTTATCTGGTAAATAGGGTTTGGAGTTGAAAATATGGCAACAGCAATGGATGAAGATCTGGAAGAAGAACTAGATGAGAAAGATGAGAAGTCCATGATGTGCCCTCCAGGCATGCATAAATGGAAGCTGGAACAGTGCATGGTGTGTACTGTCTGTGGAGACTGTACAGGTTATGGAGCCAGTTGTGTCAGTAGTGGGCGTCCAGACAGAGTCCCTGGAGGGTAAGAAAGCTACTAACATTGAAGAAATAAAATAAGTAGAAAGTGTACAGAGCACATTTTGTTTCAAAATTAATCTACTGTGTATTCTACTGCATTATTATTAAGTTCTTATAATTATTATGAGAACCCTTATAATTGTTTTCTGTTATAGAAATTTCTAATTTATTATCATTTTAATTTAATAAATTGCATTTATTTGATTCATTAAAACCATTATTTAAACACTGACCATGGGTTTCAAGACTTAGGCTCTGCCTTCAGTTGTAATCTTAGCTTTGCTTTAAATACCAAATATTGTTGATTTTTGTTGAGTGTGAACTCACTCAGAAGTGAGTGGAATTTAACAAATTAAATTACTTAGAATACTTAATCAGAAATATGTAAATTTCTTGTAAATTAAACATTTTTGTAATGGTAGGACTTTTAGGAATTGTCTTTTCTAAAATTGCTTTATATACATGTTGTATTTATCCTTTTTACTCTAGTTGGATCACGTATTTTTTTCATATTTCTATAGTATTGTCATCCTAAAGTTAATATGTGAGTTTGGGGGCCTCCTTAGTAGTGCAGTGGGTTAAAGTCTCAGCACTATCAAGCTCTTGGCGGCCACTGTGGTCTGAGTTCAATCCCCAGCCACAGAGCTGACCTGCTTGGCAGAGTAGACCTCTCCTGTCTCACCTGCTGCTCCCCTCAGCAGTGTATTTCAGTAGATCCACCTGTTCTGTTCCTGAATCTGTCTCTGGTAAACCCTCTCACACACATACGCCACACCTATGGCCTACACCCCAGCTCTTGTATGCATAAATAAATGTGTAAAAAACAAACAAACAAACATGAGTTTGGCAGAATCATTTTTTCCCTAGAACACTGGGGAAAAATTTGAGTCCTATTTTTGTGTTGTCATTTATAACCTGTGTAACATAATGGGGTAACCTTTGTAACATCAGTAGTGCTAGACTTTGTATTATGATAGCTCTGAATTTTGTAGAATTGGATTAACTATGACAATTAGCTGACTTTGACAAGTAGGGAGAATATTGTGAAGAAAAGCCCAACATGAATGCAGGTACTTCTTCTCTGACCTCCCTATCTGACATGTCTTTAGCTATCAGTTGCTTTTCACCAAATAGTGCCTGGGTCTCCTATTAGTGTATTTCTGGGTTTTACTTGACCTACCATAACTAAACAGTTCATATGTAACAGGCCTTTCTTTTCTTTTGTCTCTTTTTAGCAAGAGATATAAATATACAACTTCCATTTACTATATTTAAGTTCCTAGCTTATTTATTTTTAAATTTAGATACAGAATAATTCTATAATTTTTCTTAAATAAAGTTGGAATTGACTGTATTTGGAAATGAAGTATCCCCAGTCTTTGAAATTAAGCAGCTGATAAATGCCATAAATGATTTTAATTCTCTGGTCCTTAAAATTTACTATTCAACTTTAGATGCTTTTCCCCCAGGATTTCATTTATGAAGTAGACATGAATAGAATCAACATAGGAATCTATGTTAGGATAATAGGCACTTTAATGATGACTTTATAGAATTTTCACTACATTTTTGAATTAAATATTTTCAAAGCAGTATCCAGAGACAGTTCAAGAACATATTGTATCATTTCTTGGTGATGTAGTAAGTGATCCTATACTTTGTCAGAAAGTCTTCTTTTAGAAGACGGGAACTTCATAGGGTGCTAGCTTTGTCTTAAAAAACTACTGTCAGGTAGATTCTTTCTCTTGTACCTCCACAGATCTGGATAACAAGAAGATCATCCAGTCTGTCAAAAGTTTTTTAGGGCTTACTCAACAAGTAACATTAAAACTACAACTTATACATCTACAAAATATGTGACTAAAAAGTTATTCACTGACCTTCTAGTTAACTTCTGGTAGTGTTTTTATCTTCTTATGCTATAATCAAATGCTGTGTGCTTAGTTAGAAGTGATATGAAAAGGACAACAAAGGGGTGAAAAAATAGGCAGTCAGATACAGTGAAAAGAGAATGGGAGATGATAAACGTTTACGGGAGAGGGGGTGAAAACGGTACTAACTTACAGCTGTGCTCATGGGAGACTGCCCAATCTTCACTTCTTTAGAGAGAACAATGTTGATTGTTAACCAACCAACCCATTCTTACCACCTGCTACTAAGGCTGCTGATGCTTCACTAATCATGAAGACTTTTTAAAGATTTTGTTAATGACTTTGAAGATAGTAGAATTCATTTGTATTTTCTGTAGAAATGTACCAGTTGAAACTTAATAATCTCTTCTTTTAATTATTAATCTAAAAATGTTAGAAAAGAATTTTAAGGAAATAATAGACTGATTTATTTATTTATTTTTTTATTTTTAAGCATATGTGGTTGTGGTTCTGGAGAATCTGGCTGTGCTGTATGTGGATGTTGCAAGGCTTGTGCAAGAGAGTTGGATGGTCAAGAGGCAAGACAAAGAGGAATTCTTGATGCAGTGAAAGAGATGATACCTTTAGATCTTCTGTTAGGTAATTTGACTCATTGTACTAAGCATCTTATCCTCAACTAAGTAATTCTGGCAGTTTGAACACTTTCTATGTCAAAAAATTAAGATAATTATTAATTGCAGTTGGTCATTGACAGTATGCCATTAAAGGATAAGATTCTTCCCTTTCCTGCTAAGATTCTTGCAGTAAAAATTTGTGTTTTAACCAGTGTTTTTACTAGCTTTTACTTTCTTGAATTTCATAACTTTCATATCTATTATATAGGTATTTTATATATAGGTATTTTATGGTTGTTAAACTTTAGCTAATTATTTTTTATCAATCATTAGCTGTCCCAGTACCTGGGGTTAACATTGAAGAGCACCTTCAATTACGGCAAGAAGAGAAAAGACAACGTGTAATCAGGAGACACAGATTAGAGGAAGGAAGAGGTAAGATGTGATTGCCTAGAGAAAGTATATAAAAATTCATTTTCTTACCCTAGAAATGTGTATATAATTGGCTCAGTTACAAAAAGTAAAATAAAAATTAGCATGTGAAAATTTTAAAGGTGTTTACAATTACGTTAAGCACATACATTTAGTTCAGTGGTATGTTAAGTAGTATGCTGTGCCACCAGCCAACATCAAGAACAATAGCAATGGCTACTTTCAAAAAAATATGAATTCTGATATTACAGGACAGAAAGAGGGGCATCCCAGAGCCCCCAAACCTGCCTGCTCTAAATAGGTTCTGCTGTCCACCACATCAAAACAAGACATATAGACCTTTAACAGAAAGGAACTTTAACACAATTCGTGTGCAATGCAGAAAAGACAAAGAATATTGTTTCCAAATCAAGCACCCAAAGTTACCCATCCCCTTGTGGGTAAAAGTCTACCCAAACGAGATTGGCCCAAAGCAAAGCCCGAAAGAAAGCCTGCCACAGGTCTAAAGCACCTTCTGGCAGGAACCCGTGAAAAGGGTCAGAAACAGTTAGATGATGTCAGGGATAAGAAAAGCAAAATCAAAATCAAGATAAAATAATACCATTGTCATCTTCTCCATGGGTCTCTCAGCCACCTCCGTTTTAACCAGTCCAAGGCCAAGAAGCAAGCACAGCTTCTTCTATGACTCTCTGCTCCATGTTCCTCTTGCAGGTCTCCTTCTTGCTCTATCCTTTTCCCTTCCTTCCCCTGTCTCCTTTCTAGCTTCTCCTCCCTGCTCAGCTCTACCTTGCCTTAGGTGAGGCAGGGAACCTGGAATGTCCCCCTTTCCTGGGGCCCACCCTCTTATACTAAGATCTAGTATCTCACTCAGATTTTGGACTCACCTATTTAACTGTAAGCAACGAATTAGTTTAAGATAGTATTTTAATTTGTTTTGTAGTCATTTATGATTATTATCATTTAGGCATAGTCCTGCCCCTCCTCCTGCCAATCCAGTACATATGTATGCTTTTAGTGTCTATTTTTTTTTCCTGGAAAAAAGCTTATTCTGGTTATTTACAAGAGGCGTAATTTGGAAAGTCTGCAGGTTTTAATCACAGTTATATTTATCATTTATTTCTTCCTCATTGTTTATGACTACTTCAGAGCCTAAAAATACATGTAACCATGATCATACTACTATTTTAATGACTATCTGACAAGCAGAGATGTGTTACAAATATTGCTAGAGCTATTGTTGCCCAATAGAATCTTTTCTTTGCAGAATTAAGACAGATTGTTATAGAAATATGTAATGTTTTTAGAAATGACATGATATTTGATAATTGGGATAAATCCTACTATCCTTTTAAACCATCATTACAGTTCTTTTCTGAGTATTTTTTTTTGCAGAGTTGATTAAGCAATAACATGTAGCACACATGTAAGTTCCATTTTTATTAAACTTAAGTTATAAAGTATATACTTAGGAAATTGAATACTATTCTTCATAGTGTCTGATAAACAAAATTGATTATTTGATATAGTAAATGTTTGTAATTAGTTTTGTTTACATAGAATCATTGCCCTTAAAGGATATTTCAGTGATAAATGTATATACCCTCATTTCTTACATTATGTTGCTAAACTGGAAAATTGCAAATTAAATGTTTTGTACAAAATAGGGTAAAATTTACATTCTGGTCTTTATGATATATGGTAATAATTCCTTTTATGTTAAGAGTATGATTTGCTTAAGGTTTGTCATCAGTGTATCTTTATACTTCCTGTTTTGTTTTTGTCTTTTTTTTTAAATAATAGGTTTTTGAATAAGATGAATTGACCTACCAAATCCAGCAATTTCTTATGTTTCAACCAAAGTAGCAAAGCCTGGTGATGACATTTAATTACTTGCTTAAAGCTATATATCTTGTTAATCTCTTTTTCTGCCTCAGTATAAAGCTCTTTTTCCTTAGGTATAGTATATTTCTGCATATCAGAAGTAAGAGGACATTGATTATGCATTGTTTAACAAAACTTTGTGGTTACAGAATTTTTTTTACAGTTTATTTTAAAATGTCATAGATCTTTAGAACATAAGCTAACCCTTTAAGATGAAAAAAACCCTATTATCTAAATGTTTACAGGAATTATATTGTACCTGCTGTTAAAAGCATATATTTAGATTCTAGTTTTTTGGTGTATATTTTGTGATAAATTAGCTTTATCTGTACTCATTATATAGAAATATTTCTTCAAATTGTTAGTGCACAAAAATTGCCTTATCCTTGCTTTTTGGTTGAGCTCTTTTTTATACATATCATCCTCTTCTTTTTGGTAAACAGAATATGTAATAAATATCTTTCCTTATGGTTTGTGTCTTCTTTATGGACCTTAATAATAGCAGTTGTTGCTTTGTAGGATACTGAAATTTGTGGATATCAGAGTTATTATATCCTTGCTCTGTGATCGTCACAGTTACTATGGAATCATGAAGTGAGGACATAGTTCACATATGTATGAATTTCAGTTACATAATTCAGTGTAATGATAAACCTGCTTATACATTTTGTTTTGAAAAGATACTTTCAAACAAGAATTCCTTGTATGTGTCCAATTTTTTAAAGGCTATACTTTAGACATATTCAGTGATATTGGAAAATTGTCCTCCTGTGTTAAATTATTTATGATCTTTATAATCCTTAGCACTGTAAGTGCTGAGGTATATAATTTATAATTATATGATAATTATATAATTTATAAATTTATAATTTATAGTTATATACCAAGAAAACATTTTTAGAAAATCAAGTATATAAATATAATATATACCCATACTTGCAAAGGGAAAAAAAAACTAGAAAGATAAATACCAAAATATTAGTTTCTTTCTGAGAATTGAGTTTATAATTATTTTGTTCTTAACAATTTGTTTTGTAAGTCTCTAATGTGCATATTCATAAAAAATATTTTTAAAAAGTTAAGTCACTCTTTCTTTGATGTAGATTAATTTTAGTGCATTTATATTTTAACTTTGCTTTTTGAAAAAAATATTTTAATTGACCGGAGGAATCCCTTTCAGAAACTATACCTTTCACTGTTTAGGGTAGTTGTTCTCAGAGTAGTCTCAGAGGGACCAGTGCATCACTTTGAGCACTTTCTAAGTGCCTCTTCACAAGCCCCAGCTCAGACCTAGATCAGCAGATTGTTATAACCTGCCCTCCAGGTGATTCTGATGGTACTGAAGTGTGAGAACTATTGCTCTAAGGCAGTGTGTTCAAAGTTTGTTCATAAATGCTAAATTGCTTTACCTAGCTAATCCTGTTTACCAAGTTTATTTGTACCAAGTTATTCAAACTTGATAAGAATTTTAGGACCTAGCTCTTTCTCGTACCAAAGAATTGCTCAGTTAGTCTCAGCTATTGATGTAACTTAGATACTGTTTATTACACAGTCTCCTATAATGGAATGTAGTGTTGAAATGCAAAAAATAAAAACAGTTATTACTGCTTTTTGATAGAATTGGAACTATGTTTTTGTATTTTTTATGATATTCCAGATATAGGTTTTCTTAAATATATATATTTATAATTATATACCGATATTACTATATATAATTATATAAAAGTAGTATTTATTTACAGATTTTATTTCAGTGACATTAGTGATAATGTTTAGATTTTTAAATTATGTAGGTTTGTTTGATTCAGAAATTCTCTAGATTTATATTAACTTTATAAATGAAGTGTTCGATGGAGTTTTTGAATAGAATTCTCTAAGTCCTCAAAAGGCTATTGGGTGATTTGTTTTTTTGTCAGCTTATCTTCATATTCCTTCTCAACACACTATTATGAGGAAGGTGAAACTTAAGTAATGTTGATTGATTTTCCTTCTTTTCTCTCCTCACTACTGTCATATCAAAGTTTCATGATTGCCAGCTGTAGATGGACTAAGCTTAAGTAATGGAAGTCGCATTTTATGCCTATCCCCAAGGCATATTTCGTAATACAAGAACTAAGGTCTTTTGGTCTCAGTAAATTCATTTGGATAGTAAGTTATTGGCTGGCCTATACTGGTGGTGGGCTATTTAGTAGACTTTTATTGTCTTTGGGTTTGATTCTTTTCCAGCTCTGGCCTTGACTTGGTTGCTTTTCTCAAATTGTTGGGGGGGAAGGTTGTCCTGAACAAACTCCACAAACAGCTTTTACAGACCCCACCCCAGACCAAAGAGATCCAAGGCACCAAGGACTCCAAATCCCATAATGTCATCACCAGTGAAGGGAGGGTTACTGGGAACTAAGGGTAGAGTTATGCAGCCATTTTTGGTATATAGCCAGACATGTGGGCCTTGGAGGTACTTAGTGTTTCACCAGCTTTCAGTGTGCTGTTGGGGTCCCAGCTAAATGGAACTGGTAGGATGAATTCACCAATTTCTCTGTCTTTCTCCCTAAGTTTATTACTTTCCTCATTTTCCCCTTTTCTGTAAATAAACCCTTTGTTAATCTCTTTGTGTGTGCCTGCAGTTGAGTCTCACTGTAAATCCCTTTTAAGCATGTGGGTGAGGACCCACAGTCAGGCCAACCAGTTTCACATTGGAGTTTCCTGTAACAAAAACATTGGGCTGTAGGGGCCTCACTGGTGGCCTAGGGGTTAAATCTTAGTGCTGTCACCACTACCTCTGAGTTCAATCCCTAGCCAGGGAGCTGACCAACTTACGGTGAAGCAGACCTCTCCTATCCGACCCACTGCTCCCCTCATCAGTATATTTCACGAAGTTTACCTGTTCTGCTCCCACTCTGTCTCTGGTGAATATTCTCACCCCTCCCTTCCCTGTCTCATCCCTCTGGCCTATACCCCAGTTCTTCTATGCAAAAACCCCAACAAAACAAAACATTGAGTGCTAACTGTAGCTTATGTAGAATAAAATATATTATACATACCATTTTACTAGAAAAAAAAATTTCCAAGAGCTACAACTTACAATGCAAAAGAAAATTTATTGTAGCCTTTAATTTCAAAGTAATAATTATTGACAGTGATTTTTTTTAAACCTCTAAAAACCCATAATATATCCAGGGTTAACTGACCTTCCAGTACAATATTATAGCCCCTTTTTAAATTAAATTATTACATGAAAATAGCAGAAAAGTATTTTTGTTTAATGATTGAATTTTATTCCAGTGAGTGGATTGTCATGAAACATTTTTTTCATTAACTTTATTACTAATCTCCTATTTGGATTTTTTATCTATATTTAGAGACATAATTGAAATATGTTTTTCTGCCTATTTTCTGATGTTTAATAAAAGGTTCTTTGGTATTTAATTTGATGTTTCAAATTTTATCATAGGGTAATAGTTTCTTTTTGTTCCATTGTTAGAGAAATTAATTATAGTTGAAGATATAGATAAGATCATGAGAAAATGGGCTTTTTTGGTACATTGTCAAATCCCTTTTCAAGTATTGGTAACCTCTTAGTTGTCAAATTTAGAGTATTTTGAAACTTGGAGGCATTTTTGATATTAATAAAACTCAAGGAAGATGTGTATTTCTGTAATAAAAGAACTAAACATTTAAGGTATAATTTAAAGTTTTTCTTCTCAAGCTAAATGATAATGGGAAAATGATAATATTGAAATTCTATTAAAATTAATTTAGCTATAAAGTTTTTCTTTTATAAAAGGAAATAATTGTAAGTCATGTGAGTATGTTTTGTGTATATATTTATATAAGTACATAGTAGAGCTTGAAAAAGGATTTTTTAAAAAAAATAATGTGCCAAAAAATTTTACTTATTTATGTTCCCCTCTTTGGCATCAACATGAAGCTCAGCTAGCTTATCCTTGTGTCTGATTTTATATATGTGCCCTCCAGAAGTCACATATAAATTTAAATTTGTCTGTTTTAGAAGATCAAATACAACTTCAACAATTCTGTCTGTATAAAGCAGTGATTTTTATATATGTATTTACATATATATGTATGTGTGTAGATATATATGTATATATCTAAATACAAACAAATCATAGTAATTTTTTGTTTAGTTTTTGACTACCTTGTTTTCTTACCTCTGTGACAGAATGTAGTTAACGTAGTAACATATTTTTCTTGGTTTTGTGACAAGGATGATTGATGTGGATATTAAATCTTGGATAGCTTGTTAAATTTAATCATTAATTTACAAATTGATTTTTCTTTGTTTCACTTACTGCAAAATGATTTGCTTTTAAATGTATGGTTTAGTGAGTTTGAATATATATGATGTTTTAGAACACATGTAAGATAATTTGACTTATTTGACTGAACTTTATGATTATATATTTGAGACTTTTGGTAATTACCTGACCACTTTATATGAGGTAGAATTTGTACTTTTTATAAACAACGTTTACGATCTTACCATGTGTATAGAATGCTGATTAGGTTATGACTGGGGTGGGGTGTTAGAGTTGGGGAATTAGAAAAGTATAATGTCCAAGACAATTAAGAATAACTTCATGCTAATTTCCAGTTTGAATTATTTAATTCATTGTAGTGTTTTCATTTGTGAGCTTCTCTATGCACATACAAAATGTTTCTCCTCAGGCCCCCTTGTATTTGCTGGCCCTATTTTTATGAACCACCGAGAACAGGCCCTAGCCAGACTCAGATCCCATCCAGCACAGCTAAAGCATAAACGGGACAAGCACAAAGGTATTTGGTCTTCCTTGTCAACTAGGTGGGATACTTTCCCAACTCTTGCACTCACTTGAATTTTGTCTCTGGGAAAATGCACAGTCTAATTCTTCTACTTTGCTTCTATCATTTATTATATAGCCTGAGGAGAAAGAACACATTTAAAGTAGTACTGTTGTCAGTGACTGTTGATACCATATTTTTTATTTGTGTTGTTTCAATAAAGAGAACATTTTATATCTTTTTCTGTTCTATTTCGTTTCATATTTTGTAGAGTTAAGGGTAGTTAAAAAAAGACAAATATTGCTTTCTATTTTTAAACCTGTATTTTCTGCTCCTTGCTGACTGCCATCTGACATTTTGCAGTCTTTTGTTTTTTAACTTTATTTGCTTTAGAATTGACAGTTATTAAATGTATAAAGTGATAATGAGTTCACCGCTTTAATTTCTTTTTCATTGTTTTAATGTACACAGCGTACGTAAAATTATTTGATGTCTGAAGGTTAAATAGAAATAGGTGTAAGCAAATAGTTGCATTGCCCCTCTCTGATCTTCAGAAACTGCCAGTGATCTAAACAAGTCTGTGAGTCACTAAGAATCTATTTGTGTTATTCTTTGAGATTTCTGGATTAGTTTAAAATATCCCCTAGACAATATTCTTTTAAACCACAGATTATGGGTCAAAATAAGATTGAGAAGAACTTAATCTGGGAAATTTTTAATGTTATGTATAAATTCTGCCTTTACTGACTGCATGTGAGCCAGGGGTTCTTCGACTAGTGCAACTTTCAGTGGTATTTTCTTATGAGCCTAAGATAAACCCACAGAACAGAAAGTTTAAAAAATTCCATATATACAAATTAACGTGGCTGTTTTTTCCCTTGCTGCAAAACATTTGTAGATTAATTTTCTTTAAAAGCTCATATACAAAATGTAATATGACCAACTTCATTATATTGACCGCTCAACCTATCAGTTTGTCTCTCAGAGTAAAAAACAAGAAAGCAACCAAGACCCCTGTTTTTAGTAAAAGCACAAATAGAGCACCACTTAAGATATACATGTGCAGGAAACTGAGTAATTAAAATCTGATTTGATTAACCATCATATTTGGGATCTGCTATGTAAATTATTTTAGTTACTATCTCTGATTTCACATTTTCTAATATGTCACTATTAGAAAAGATTTTCTCAGTGTCTTTTTTTTTTTCTTCTGCATTATATGGAAGTACTCACATTTCATGAAATAATTTAAAACTTTTGCAGAATCATGGGCCTTAATAAAAAATACGCTTATTTTTTTCCCAGAATTTTAAAATAAAATGCTAAATGAAGGCTAAGGTTACAAATTTAAAATGCCCTTTTTACAGTGTACTTTGATTAGCTGTAGAAATTACTCATCATAGCCAGACATAGCTTCATTTTTGTCTGCCACACGATCATTTTATAATATGGCACTTTGTATACTTGTAGCAGCTTGGAAGAACTTCATAGTCACTTTCATCTCCTTATTCCAGAATTAATTTAAAGTGTAAATACTATTAAATGGTTCCCTAATCCTCCCACTAGTTCCTGTATACCCACAGATTTCACTCTCCTTTATCTCCTTTGAATTCACTGTAATTTAATCATTTCATCATTCACTGCTTTTACTCTGAACTACATATAGTCATAGTCTTCTAATAAATATATTTTGGTTTTTTTCTCTTACATACTTTTTTTTTTCTTTTTCTGTTTGTTTTTCAGTTTACCCACTGAGAAATTAACTGTATTCATTGTCTTATTCTGTCTTACATTTAATTTTGTGGTACAAATTATTGAATGATAATAGTTAAAATTTTCAAGACTTTGATTTTTCTGGGGGAAGAGTTTGGAGGGTAAGAACTGGATTTATTTTTAATAGAAATGAGTTCTGAGATTGAAAATTGAAGAGCTTGTGGTTGATTGGAGAAAATTCATAAAAGTTATGAAATCCATCCTGTAACAGGCAAATTTTGACCAGAGGCAAAATAAAATATTTAAGGCTGAATCAATAAGTAACATAATCCATGTGATATATAATAATTTAAAAATGTAATCACAGAGTAGATTTCTGAGAGAGATCTGAATTACCGTTTATTTCAGCTATTCAGTACCGTACATAGAAAAAACACTAATAGAATATACCTAGTTAGGAACATCCAAATTGTTCTGGAGGTAGCTTTGAAACATGTCCTGAAATGACTGATATGAAAATCCACAGGCATCCAGATAAATGTCCCTGGGTACTTTCTACCTATTTTCTGTTGAAAAATGGTTTGGTATAATGAAAATGTTAGTCTGTAGAATTAGACCTCAGTTTTAATCCTGAATTTGTCATTTATTCAAATTATATGGCCATTCACAAATTTTTTAGTCTCTTTGACTCTAATTTCCTTATTTTAAAAATAGGAATAATTCTCAGCTTGTTACCAGGAAGATTAAATTAAGGTGTGTGATACACACAAAGCCTTGCAAATAGAAATCTCTGTGAATATTACTTTTAATTCTTTGAACTGAATTCTTTGCTTTTTCTTTTAGCATTATGCCAAAGGCATATAGTTTGAGATTTCTTAAATGTATACTTTAAATGTATACACTTAATGTGTATACTATTTTGTATATTTTTACAAAAGGTTTATGGTATCAGTCATTCAGTGGTGGTAAAATACTTAAACAATTTTTTAATTAAATTCCAAATCTGCTCTGCTACTTAATACTTTGTGCTGGCTACCTAACCCTTCTAAGCCTTGGTTTTCTCAAATGTAAAACTGAATAATGGTACCAACCATTGGTAAGTGTATTGATTAAAGAAAACAGCAATAGTGAATATTGAATACTTTATCGTGTTACTCAGTACTCATGAGGGAAATATATTCTTATTGCTCTTTTAGATATGGGAAACCTAAGACCTTTTTAAGGTCCAGTGTCCAGTTTTCATACAACTAGGAAATGGTAGTGTCAGGATTCCAATCCAGTCCCTCAGGTTCCACTGACCAAAAGCCCTACTGAGTTATTTAAATTTTCACAGTGTTTAGCACAGAGCAAGTACTTATTAAATTGTAATTGCAATTACTTCTGCTATTTTTTTTCATTATTTTCTCAAATGCTTACTGTAGTCTTTAATAATTTTGTGATACTACCCAAAGGTAATTGAAACAAAACAAAAATTGAAATTAAAAAATACTTAGTACATTTTTCTTTTTGTGTACAGAAATACGTATAAGATACATATGCACACAAGCACATATAATATTTTATATCTTTATGCCCAAACTTTACAGCTGTTAAAATTTCAATATCAGATGATATTATGAACATACTCTTATTAGGGAAAATGCAAATTAATTATACCTAAATGGCTATTTATAAAGACTGTTCAGATCTGTTCTTTCTACAAATCTGAGATTATTTCTTATTACAGCTCATTAATATATCATTGAATAATGGACTTGAGCATAATATCACTAAATTTCACTTACAGATATTTGAATTTATACTATATTTTTTGTCTACTTAAAAGTACTTTTTATCCTTTGATAAACTTTTACAAATTATAATTTTTTAGACTTGTGCTTGATTTTCATAACTGACATCAAATACTGGATAAAGACATCTGTTTTTAAATCCTGTCACTGCTGCTAATAGTAATCAAGAACTTCATCCCTCTTTTTTGACATGTAATAATATTTTCAATAATCTGTAATCAAGAAATTATTTCATACAGTTGAATTTGAACAAAGTATTTTTATATATAATTTTTACCTTCAGATAATAGTTACAGCTCACTTAATCACTATGGTGTTAATTAATTACTAGACTTTCCCTACCTCCCCCTTTCCTCTTACTATGTTCCTACATCTCTAGTGTGGGATTTATGTCCACTTAATCTTTCACTCAAGAGAGGACAGTAAGTAAATTCAAATGAAAAGCTTCTAACTTGGCATCAGTACATGTACACAGAGTGGAATGGTGCTTTTCATATTGAGCTTAATTAAGTCTTGCAATCACAAACACAGTTTGTTTTCTATGTTAAACCAGATTTGGTTTTAATATGTATTTTTGCCAACTAAGATAAAGCTGGAAAATTTCTATACATCTATTACTTTATTTAAATAATCTTTGGAAAATTCTCCTTTTTTGTATAGCCCCTTGTTTATAGTTAACCATTAAACTGTCTTTCCTAGATGGGGAGTCTCTGAACTAAGAGTTTATTTCATTTTGAATCTCAACTAACTGTTGTGATTTCTTAAAAGCCCATTCCTTCTTGCAAAATAATTGGCAAACAAACCCACATGAGATAATTTAGCACAAGAGGAATCATATTCTTTATCCTACTATAGTAAAACCTCTCACTAATTCAGAATTTATGACTTTTCAGATGCAGTATTTGTGATCTTTTTTGAGTAAAAAATTCAAAATAATTTCTTCCTCTGAATTTTCAGGGTCATACTTATAAGGGGAAACCTGTCTAAAATCACTAGCTTATCAAACCAAGGGCTCAAGAAATGAAGGATTCCTTCACCGTGCCTTCAACCTCTGGGTCCAGCAATTAATTCTTGTATGTTAAAGGACTTTTATGTTTATGGTACATTTTTATGTAATATAGGCCTATTTTGAATTATAATGTAGGTAACCACATTTTATTGTAGCATTTAGTTTATTATCTATAATTGTTTGAAGTAAATAAAACTGAATTTTTACTTAAATGTTCTATGATTAAGACTTTTTCCGTTAAGTGACATGGGCTGATCCATTCAATGTTATTCCGAATTAGTGAGGTTTTACTCTTTTAGTGTCATAAAGAGTTCAAGCTTTCTGAAACAGTAGTCATTTAGTTAGAGAAAGGGAAGTCCTAGTTTGTCCAGTTTTATTTTACCTGGGTGTAACTTTATGTTAGAAATTCTAGATAAATATAATTAGAAGACATAGGGCGGACATGAAACTATCTGATGATATTCTGCTTAGCATCCTAAAATGGACAGTAAAATATAGAATTAATTAAAATTGTGTGTGTAGATCCACATGTGTATCTACAGTTTCCTCTTTATAATACACACTTGTTTTGTTGCTGTACCACATGAGAGCAGCTCAGACTAGTTGACTTTTTAAAATTCCTTCCAGATTTACATTTATTCCATGCGCAAGGAATTTGACTTTTGATGAGACAGATCAAATTTACTGATGTATAATTTCAGAATGGGAAAAGTAAATTGCCTTTCTTATTTACATAGTCTAAACTACAGCTTTTATATTGTGAAATGTAGCTTTTTAAAGGATGCCACTATATTCAAAGTTAAATGTCAAAACCAAGGATGGGGTGAGGGCCTAAAGCAAGCTTAACTGAGAAAATGAACAAAAGAAACAGAAAGGAAAAAGGAATGAGAGCAGATTTGGCTGAGGATAGTGGGTGGGGGTAGCAGAAGACCACAAAGCAAAATGACTGAGGGACAAGATGGGACAATAAAGATAAATGAGAATAGGCCATTGAAGATACTGGATGAAGCTTTATAAGTTTTTTAGAGTTCAGTTGAGTTTAGTAATACTGGAGGACAGGCTAGCCTTTCTGAGAAGTGTTTGGGAAATGTAAGTCACTTGTGAATCAACTATTACTAACAATATCACTAAGTTTAATTGTTAAATGACTTTGCATGCAGTTATTTTTTATGCAAACTAAATTTTCCTACATGAATTATTACATGTAGAATTTCATTACTTCTGTAACTTAATGACCCATTTACCTCACATAACTGACTAGCTAATAGGTTTTATCTGTAACCAGTTTTTATATTTGTTTTTATTGATTTAGTGATATTTGTGAACAGAAGTATATAGCTTATCTTTCAAAATTGCTTCTTTGCAGGTAGATTCTTGATCTATCACTTCTAACAGCTGCAGATTCTCCTTGCTTATTTCTTTTAACATTTTTCTCTTGTTCTTCCATAGTAAACTGATTAAAAACTTTATCTTGAGGCTGAATAAATGCTTAATTACAAATTATAACATTTACAGATGGCAGTGGAGAACGAGGAGAAAAGGATGCAAGCAAAATCACAACATACCCTCCAGGCTCTGTGCGTTTTGACTCTGAGCTTCGGGCAGTACAAGTCAGCTGTGGATTTCACCATTCAGGTAGCAGCTGGAAATTTAGGGTATAACTGCATTTTTACAATTGTGCTAAATAACTTATTTGTTTAGTTTTGATTGCTATAGTCTAATAGCTATTAGAATATGTAATATGGCAGGTTCTCTTAAATTGATGAAAGCTTCATACTACAGTTTTTTTTTTTAAAATTATGGTATGATGAAGCAGGTACTTGTGTAAAGATGCTTTAGTTTGTCTTCTGATTTTATGAAATTTTTGAAGATGAGATAATCCTGAAAGCTTTTTGAATTCTATAGAATCCTGTGATCTTTGCAACCTGGTTCCGTATTTTGTTATATAATTCAGTAAGAAGTATATACATCAATAAATTTCTCAATTTTCTTAAAATGTGAAAAATAATTAAATTCTTTGTAAATTATTAATATTAGGTTATGAAGCTTAGGTTGTACTAAATTTTTATAAAATTAGAATATTTTAAATTTTAAAAAATTAGAAAATTTTATATTTTAAATTATTTTTTCTTATTGGACAAAGCATTGAAAGATACTAAAGTTCTGATATTTCATGGATATTGGACATAAATGTACAGAACTCAGACTCATCTGCTACCTATGAATTATACATATATAAGAGAACAGTATTTATGTGATTACACATCAAGATTTTACAGTTGACCAGGACAAATCTTTTATTAACTATGAATGTTATTAAATGGAATTTATAGGAATTTAAAGTATGTATTATGAAAAGTATTATGCATTTGTATAATATACAAAAATACTTTAATAAACTAAATTTAATTTTTAAATTATTTAGAAATTTTAAAATATTTCTAATTAATATAAATTCATGCTTCAATTGCCTGTTTTTAATAACTAAACTTTAAGTAGTAAAAGTGACTGCTTTCAATATAGTTGTGCTAGAAAAAAATGCATATAATGAAAAAATAAAGCTCTGTGTTTTTGATTTAGTGGTCTTAATGGAAAATGGAGATGTCTATACGTTTGGATATGGGCAGCATGGTCAGCTTGGACATGGAGATGTCAATTCCAGGTACTGTGACAATTTGTTTGAAAATACTCTGTTTTCTCCTTTCTAATTTCTTTTCTTTCTAAATATATCTAAGTAGTAGCTTTCATATGGGCATTGTAGTCCATGAATTATCGGTGCTTCTTGATTTTTGTAGTCGAGTGCTTCTGTGGAGATACATGATTTTGCAGTTCCAGGAGAAAAGTGATTTTTATTTTATAGATCTATAGTTTGCCTGCAAACTCTCTCTTCTTTTTTTGATCCTTTGTTTAGTTTCCCTATATTACTTCTGTAAGTGATGATAAAGATAGAAAAATGTACTAATACTCTATTTAATGAGGTGTCTTGCCACATTGACTGGGTTCAGTCTTAGTTTGGATCCTGATCCTATCACTTGGAACCTGTATGACTTTGGTCAAGTTACTTAACTTTCCTCTGTTTTCCTTCTGTTAAATGGGAGTAAGTATATTTGCCTTAGAAGATTCTTGTAAGAGTTCAATGAGGCCACTGCCACTTATTTAGCATAGAACTTAGTCCATAATAAGTGCTCGATTGAAGTGCTAACCATTACTTTTGCTACTTTTAAAAGGAAATGTCAGAGAGCTTATGAGAACTTTTGTACATTTACTCATAACATGAGTCTGGCAACCTTCTTTTTTGTTTATTTTGTTCAGTGTGCTCCGAAATGTCAGAATTCTGATTACTTTAACTTTTTTTTGATAAACTCAGATTTTGCAGAAAAGACTTTGACTCAGATGCTTTTATTCTATGTTTCCGATTAAAATTTGGTAATTCTTAATGTTTCCGAGTTTCAACTTTTTCACGTTATGCTATTTTACTGCTTTAATATGCTACACAATCCTAGTGTCTAGAACCACTTATGCAAGATTAAATACTTTATTTCATCTCTTACCAACTTTGTGACTATAATTTACTAAGCATTAATATAAATGTTCTATCAGATTGCTAAATATATGTAAAACACCTAGCATGAACACATGCAAATGTCATTATTCTTTCCTCCTTTTTCCATGTTCTCTAAATAATTTTAAAAATGGGCTCACCAGTATTATGGGAAGAGTTCAGACTAGTATTAGAAGACCTGTTACCAACTCTTGGGAAAATCCTTTGAACTCTTCAGAGCTTAAAGTAATTCTGATAAACAGTGACACATTTCATATTAAAGGGCTTTGTAAGCTGCATACAAATAAGCAGGTATGGGAACTTCCCCTTTAATTCTCTGTTTCAGTTAAACTGGACATTTCTATGAGGCCATTAGTTCACCACATAGCCCTTTGAAGTGGTAATTGTTGATTTACCAACACTCTCTGTACCTCATAGTCGAGAACCATTTCTGTCCTAGCCATATTACTCCAGCCAAGTAAAAAGAAAAAACTGCTCTTTTGAGGCACGAACATTATGCTCTCCTGTCCTTTTAATAAGTTTCTACTTTTCAGTAACTGACAATTTACCATCATAATAGTTACCATTTTTAAAATATTAACTGTGGGGCCTCCCTGGTGGCACAGTGAGTTAAGCAACGCACTATGAAGCAAACCACAGTCACTGCAGCACGAGTTTGAGCCCTGCCGCCGGTCAGGGAGAGGACCCACATGGCACAGCAGACCTCTCCTGCCTGGTCCGCTGCTCCCCTCAGCAGTGTGTTTCAGTCAGTCTGCCTGTTCTGTTCCCGGCTCTGTCTGGTGAATCCTCTCACCTCCCTGGACTCTGGCCTGTACCCCAGCTCGTGTATGCATAAATAAATAAAATCTTTAAAAAATAAATAAAATATTAACTGTGTGCCAGACACTGATCCAAGAACTTTACATGTATGGGTTCCTTATTTTTTCAAGATTTTATTTTTTATTTATGCATGCAAGAACTGGGGTGTAGGCCAGAGGTATTGGCGGGTAAGAGCATTCAGCAGAGACAGAGTAGAGAGCAAAACAGGCAGATTGACTAAAGTGCACTGCTGAAAGGAGCAGCGGGCAAGACAGAAGAGGTCTTCTGCGCCATGTGGGTCAGCTCCCTGGTCTCAGATCTAACTTGTGCTGCAGTGGCTGGTGATAGCTTCATATCACTGTGTCTTTAACCCTGTGCCACCAGGGAGGCCCATATATGAGTTTCTTTATTATTCATTGAACTCTGTGGGACCCTATTGTTCATGGAATCCCACTATCCTTCATGTTACAGAAGAGAAAACTGAAATACGGAAAGGATGCATAACTTCATCATAGTCATATTTTTTGTTGTGTGGTGGAACCAGGATTCATACTCAGGCATTGTAGGTATAGACTTGACCTTTTAGCTATTGTTGCAGTGCCTTGTGTGACACTGTATTTTGGTTCAGTAACTACTATGTTGAAAACTGAAGTTGTAAGTGTGAAAAAAGGTAGGAAAGAGAACATAAAATTACTTCATAAAGATCCTTGGTTGAATTCCAATTAAAGCATTAATTTTTATTTCATCCAATAAATATTTAGAGATCACTAACATGGTATTCACTAGTTTTAAAAAATGTTTCTTTAAAACAAAGATAGCACCAGTCTTTCAAAAAAATTAAAAATTTTGTGTCCAGAAATATGGCAATCTATTCAGGAAATCATTTAATAATCTAAGTGACTATGTCTTTTTCATCTTTGTATACCTATCACCTAGAATGGAGACAGGTACTTTGTACCAAAATAAGTGTTTAAGAATAATATTTTTCCCTTTTTGCTCTTTTGTGTGCTGTTTATTTATTGTTTCTTATTTCAGTTGATCTTGTAAGAAATTGACCTTTTTTTTTTTTTTACCTAGGGGATGTCCGACTCTTGTTCAAGCATTGCCAGGCCCTAGCACACAAGTTACTGCAGGCAGCAACCACACAGCAGTACTTTTAATGGATGGACAAGTTTTTACATTTGGAAGTTTTTCTGTAAGTAATTATTAACATTAATAATATCACATTGTACCATCTCTTTACAATTTGTTAGCTGTTTTTTTTTTTTTCTGGTTTCAGTGACATTCTTGTGTTATAATTATTGTATACTCATATTTCCTCTTTCTACCCCAACACACACAAAATCTGAGTGACATTACATTGAAATAATTTTCTTTTCCAGCATAACATTAAAATGTGCTAAATTTAATAGGTATATTCAAAGTGGATGCCTTTATTCCAGGTCACAGTTCTTTTAAGCATTAAGTAAAGCTAATTCTGTCATTTGAAAGCTTATTTTACCTAACTTGTAGAGATTCATTTTTTTAATGAAAGTAGTTATATTTAAACACTTTAAAGTCAAATTTTCTTACTAGATTTGTTTAAAACTATCATTTCCTTTTTCTAATCCCTGTGTGTATGTACACGTGTTTGTGTCTCTCTCTGTCTCTGCCTATCAGTTTCACTCTTTGTTAAAAGAGAAAAAATTTCTTTTTGCTAAAGCTTTAAATAGAGTGAAAATTCTCTAGAATTTGTGTAGTTTGAACATAGTAAAGATCATGGAGAAA
This sequence comes from Galemys pyrenaicus, assembly GCA_019455555.1. Lineage (NCBI taxonomy): Eukaryota > Metazoa > Chordata > Mammalia > Eulipotyphla > Talpidae > Galemys > Galemys pyrenaicus. The sequence goes on from JAGFMF010011611.1 coordinate 4,370,126, forward strand.
CTACTTAATTCTGTGCTGATAAACCTATATCCTTCTGATGTAGATAATATTCATAACTTTATAATCTAATTCTCTGGGATCTAATTTGTTAACTCTTTAATTTTTAAAAAATAAAACTGAAATTTAAATTCAGATGAGGTTACCTTTACAGAAAGTTTGCAAAAAATGAAACTAATATGTAGGATACCCATAAGCCTTAAACCATTGATTTACCTGTTTTTGACATTTTGATCAGTTTACTTAGCATTTGCTCTTGTGCATTCTCATTTTCTGTCTCACGTTTATATGTGTGAAAAGAATTTTTTGCCTAAATCCTTTAGGAATAATCTGCATACATAACAAGACTTTGATCCTCAGTAGTCAGGTATATATTTTGTCAGTAACTGTTGATGCAATAATTATTTTAAGGAATTTTTCCCCCTCCAATCTGATCACGCATTGATTTGCTTGTCATGTTCCTCCATTTCCTTTAATCTGTAACATTGCTATACCTTTTGTCTATTATGACTTGACAATTTTGACAGTGTGGTAGTTTTTAAAAATAAAGTGTCTTTCATTTTCATTTCTCTGACATTTTGTCACGTTCAGTTAAGATCATGCCTTTCGGTCTAAAACACGAAATGTTATGTAAAACGATGCTTTGTTCTCCGGGCATCAAATCTGGAAGCATAAACTATCCCTCTGCCCTCACTGGTGATGTAAATTTTGATCACCTAGTAAAATGTCATATGATTTCTCTACTGCATAGCTAGTATAATTTTTTTCCCTTGAAACTAATAAGCAATCTGTAGATTGACAATTTCTCATCAAAATTTTCCGCTAAATTTAGCATTCATCAATCATTCTTGATTAAACCCATCTTTACTATAATGGTTGTATAGTGATTATTTACAAACTCCAGGACCCCACCACATTTACCAGTTGGCCCTTTGCATTTGCTGTTAGCAAAAGTCCTCCTTTCTTGATTGTCTGCTTATTAGTATAAACACATGTATTTCCTTCATTACAGTCCTTATCAGTGTTTAAATTGTCTCAGATTTGCTCAGTGGGAATCCCTTCAAGCAGCTGCTATGTTTTTGTGTCATGCCCCTTCAATTTTTTAGTACTTCCTTGCTCACTGGGATAACAAGGTATTCCAGGCTTACCAGCTCTGTCAACCCTAGAATGAGCTATTTATATTTGCTACTAAATGAACAGTAGTTATTTGCATTGCTGTTGAGCGACTTTACTCTCCAGAATACCTATTTACATATATACTCATGTGGGCATGTACTTTAGAAATTATTAAGTCCAAAACAATACTTTAATTTCAGTCCATGCCCATAAGAACTGTTTTTTTACTTTGTCCCATATTTATTTGTCCCATATTTATTTGCATATTTATTCCCTTTCTTCCACAGTGAGAATCCTGGCCCCTAACAATATCAATTCACTTAGCTAACATGCACGTAGTCCTCAGCTATGTCTAAAATACCTTTATAGTTGCTTTGCCCACACTACTATAAAAAGCAAAATTGCTAAGAAGAATTCAGAATTTGTTGGTCATTCTGGCCCTTGCTACTCTCTCACCTGTGTCCTACCCCAAGATTAGAAATCGTAAAAAACTTAGTCAAATACTGTTTTTATAACTTAACTTGGAATCTTTCTCTCTATATATTTATAATGTTACTGTATTATTCCTTTAGAATTGAGTGGTTTCACTTTGTTCTTTTGTTTCAGTTTGCTTTTAGTTCCTTATTCTGTTCTTATATCTGCATGATGACACCACTGTGTACATATTACTGCTTGGACACTTAAGTACTTTCCAATATTTTGCAACAAATCTCAGTAAATATTGTTAGAGGTATATTTTTGAGGTAAATTTTTAGAAGTAAAGATTGCTGCATAAGGTTAATACCTGTATAATTTTGTGAGATGTTAACAATTTCCCTCCCTATTATATTCTCACCAGGAGAGCCTGTTTCTCCATGTTTTATCAGTAGAGTATATTATGACACCTTTTAATCTCTGTCAATCTGATGGATAAGAACCAGTCTTTCACACTTTAAAGACTTTCTCCTGGTGCTGTGAATCTTTTAACTGCTTACTTGTATTTTGACAGTATGGTGGAATTTTCTCTGTAGGGGATGATTTTGTGAGTGCTTTTTCTAAGCTTTCTATCTTCTACTCTCCTCCTTAAGTGTCTCCTCTTGTCCTCTCTACCCCCTCAAATTTGCAAATTATGAGTGGTAAGGGATGGAAAAGACCCTTTTGAATTTCTTCCTGTGGTTAAAGTAACTTTAAAGAATCTGTTGTTTCCTAATATTGCTGAAGAGTCACATATGGTTTCCTTTAGTGTGTGTTGGTTTTATGTTTTTTTAGAAAAATGGGTGAATGTGTGTTGTAATATTTAAAATCAAACTATTGTCCTAATTTTAATTTTTATGTATTTAAATGTGGCTTATTTATAATCACATTCTGAACCCTTTTGAGGCTGTCCAGACATCTATCATGTTTTTGGACTGCTTTTTGTCATATTAGTTGGTTGGTAGTAAAAGAATGGGTATTTATTTCAGTAGTCAATGAAAAACTGGAAGTAATTATTTTCCTCTGAAAATATATCTCTGAATATGAAGCACTTTGCTGACAACATTTTTTGTTTTTCTTTTTCTAAAACATAAGAATAGATACTGGCTTCTTCTCCAATTATTTAATCTAAGCCAGGTTGCTTTGTAGTCATTTGTAACTGTTTTCTTGCTTTGGTGTTGAAAGAGTAATAGAATTCACTAGAAACTTGTATGTTAAAAACTTAACTAGGCTGTTTGCAGTGCTCTGGGCCCCCTTGTTCTTTGGGTTTTTTGACTTTGGTTGCTCACTGGCAAGATACCCATAAATAACCTTGGTTGTCATCGCCTAACATTTCTGCTCTCCAGAATGCTCTTGAAAGGGATGCTTTAGAGAGACTGAGAGAAAGAGAGTGTGAGCATGCACTTCCAAGTCAGAGGTAGATGAATATTAGCCAATCCAAAATCAACATTTTTTAATTCTTTCCAGCTACTAGCTTTGAAGTGAAAAGCTTCCTATAACTTTTTAAAATTAAAGTATTAACTATTTACAGCTATACTTTTTAAATGAGAGATTGAGCCTTCATATATACCATTGACTCTGCTGTTTAGCTTGAAATAAAATAAACTTACTAACATGATTGAATGAAACTATAATTTTCTAATTGTTTCATAGTTGTAGTACTTTTTTATTTTGGTCTCTTACCCAAATATTTTTAGACAGGCAAGTTCAGTAGCAACTTTTTATTGAAATAGCAATGCAAAATGTGAAATAGATTTCTTTTAATGAACCATTTGTGATATTAATTGTTTAACATGCTGGATAGTTGTCTTTTCATTTAATGTAGATTATTACAGCCAGAGGAACTCACGGAAATTTCTTAAATGGAAAATTATTTCAACTTTTTTTTTTGATAATGCATTCTATGGTTTACTAGGCAAAAAATTCCTAGGAAAAGCAGACATTATTACTGTATAAATGTTTGGCTGTAATTTCATTACATACTTCATTAAGAAAAACTAACGATTGATGAAGAATAATGTCTCAGCTGTTTTGTCTATTTCATCTTTAAAAAATTATAGATTGCTATTTAGTAATTTTGTTAATATGATTTATTTTAAATCTTTTAGAAAGGACAATTGGGCAGACCAATTTTGGACGTACCATACTGGAATGCAAAACCAGCTCCCATGCCTAACATTGGATCAAAATATGGAAGAAAAGCTACCTGGATAGGTGCAAGTGGGGACCAGACTTTCTTACGAATTGATGAAGCACTTATTAATTCTCACGTGCTTGCTACATCAGAAATTTTTGCCAGTAAACACATAATAGGTAATATCCTTTAATACAAACATCTTTCCAAGAAACCCTTGAATTGATTAATGGTAAATGATTTATCTTTCCATACTGTGAAATATACCCTTTTATTTTTTTTTCTGTTTTATTTAAAAGAAACTTATAAGTATGTGTCTGGCTAGAAGAATGAAATAACTTGGAGATATGGAAACAAATATATGAAACAAGCATATTTATAAGCTACGGAGTAGTGAAATGTGAGCAAAATTGTAGTGGGAATAAACCTATATTAGAAGGCATTTTTCTGTTTTGTTCCTTATTCACTGGTAGAAAATTTTATGAAAGGTTTCATAAATCAAGCTGTAAAGTTTCATTAAGACCATTGTGTATCATCCCACATTTGTATCCATACCATGAATAATTACGTAATAGTTTGATATCATAGAGAAATTAAAAGCATGTATTATAAATTTAGATGCCCTGAAGTTTTAGTTCTGCAATGAGGTTTTCAAAGATTTCCAGTTATGTGATCAACTCTTTTTTAGGTGTCAGTTTTTCATTTGCAAATGGAAATAATGGTAGTAATCACTTTATTGGTTTGAGGAGAATATAAAAGAGGTGTAATTCTTTAAACTATATGTAAAAATCTTTCCTCAAGGCTTGGTACCTGCTTCTATATCAGAACCCCCTCCATTTAAATGTCTTCTGATAAATAAAGTGGATGGAAGTTGTAAAACTTTTAATGACTCTGAACAAGAGGACCTGCAAGGATTTGGTGTGTGTCTTGATCCTGTTTATGATGTCATTTGGAGGTAAAATCTTTTGATCAACTTAAACTCCTGTAGTAGCATAAAATTAATCATAGGCAGATTTTTCACACATGGGAACTCTCCTGTTTAACTGTTAGCTTCACTTCTGTTGTTGTGATTCATAGGAACCTTTACAACATAGTCCAGTGGTTAAGAACATGTGTTCTAAGCCAGAGTGCCCAGATTTATCCCAACTCTGTAGTTCACTTTCTATATCACTTTGAAGAAGTTACTAAGACTCTGTGACCTTCACTTTTCTCATCTATAAAGTAAGGATAATAATAGTGCATACCTCATAGTGTTATGAGGATTGAAGAACAAAGCAGAGACATGTAATAGATGCTATAGAAACGTTTGCCATTGTCATAATGAGCAGTTTTATAGTTTATAATTAACAGTTGCTTCGAGTTCTGCTGTTATTTTTATCTGTCAGCAATTCTATCTATACTTTATAGAATTCATCTCGTTTCTTTTTCCCATAAATATATAATTATTATCTCTTATGTGGAAGAAATTATGTGAAAGACAATTCAAAATAAGATTAAGAGAGATTGCTCTTTAGGACTGTAAATAACAAAATTGCCATATTGCCATAAACGTATAGGGTAATTACTTTGTAGGGAAGGATATAGGTACACAAGAGGCAAAAAAAACTGCCTTGTATTCATTTAAAATTTATTATGGTGTTTTATATACATAATGAGTAGAGAAAAGAGATATTCAGCATTTCTAGCTGAAAATGAAGATATTACAATTAATGATTCAGTCTCAAACGACTCATCTGGAGTGGGAATGTAAACTTGAGGATGTTTAGTTTATAGTGGTATCTAAATATGTGGTATTGAATGTGTTTATCTAGACAAATGTAGTCCTGTACCAAGCTCTGAGAATTTACAAAATTTAGAAGTTAGTTAGGAGAGGGGGGGACTAGTCATGAAGATAAAAGGAGCAGCAAGCAAAGTTATTGGCATCTTTGAGAATAATTTCATGGAAGTGTTAGATGTGCAGACTAGCTTCATGTGAAGAGTGAATGGGGATTTCAGCTTTTAGCAGTTTGGTGAACTAGCGTGTTAACAGGCCCTGTTCTTAAAAACAAAATGTTTATATTTTCACATTGCTTGAAACCAAGGCGTTGCTAATATAAATCTCCTGTCCCTGTCCCCACCTCAAAAAAGAAAAACCAGCATAAAAATTAAAAATAAAAGCCACAGCTCCAGAAGGTAATTCTTGAGCATTAAGCTGTCAGTACTATAAATTCTGAGGGCAGTGCTGATATTAACACTGTCACTTGGAAAACACAGTACCAGTGAGGGAGGTGGAAACTCATCGTGAAACTCTCAGATTAAGCTTCTGGTCTTGGACTGATGCTAAAGTGGTATCAGAGAGGTACTTACTACCTTTGTCTTCAGAAATAGTCAACTGTAAATCCTCTATAAAGAGAAGCACCCTCTATTTAGTCAGGTTCAGAGTTTTTTTTTTTTAACAAATTGTAATCCAATCAAAAAGAGCTAAGAGTTTGACTCCTTTACATTGATGACTAACACTGTTAGTAAAATTCAACATAAGAACAAACAATAGTATCAATTTCAGATCTTGATATTATCAGAAATAGCATATACATTATCTATGTATGAAATATTTAAAAGAGGGGCCTCCCTGGTGGCGCTGTGGGTTAAGCAACACACTATGAAGCAAACCGCAGACACTGCAGCACAAGTTCAATCCCTGTTGCCGGCCAGGGAGGGGACCCACATGGCATGGCAGACCTCTCCTGCTGGCAGAGCTCTCCTGCTGTGCCCGCTGCTCCCCTCAGCAGTGTACTTCCATTGATCTGCCTGTTCTGCTCCCTGTTCTCTGTGGTGAATCCTCTCACCCCCCCCACCCCCACCTCTGGCCTGTAACTCAGTGCTTGTATGCATAAATAAATAAATCTTTAAAAAAAAAAAGAAATATTTAAAACATAAAATATGGAGTCTCCAAATGGAACAAGGAAAAGAGACTTCATGGGACTTAAAATAATGAGGCATATTTGAGAAAAACAAGCAGAACTTTTATAAGTGAAAATTTTTTTAACAGATGCATATGTATACATCACATTTGAATAGGTGAAAGACACATCTAGGTAAATTACCCTGAATGCCATAGAGACAAGAATATAAAAAACTATAAAGTTTAAGATACTTGAAGATTATAATGAGACGATCGATAAACATTCAGGAGACAATATTGGAAATAGAGAAGGTGCGTATTTGGAGAGATAATGCCTAAGACGCTTCCCAAATCAAAGATTTGAATCTGCAGATAATAGAAAATGCTTGTTTTCTCCATTAATAATAAAAAATTTATAGTAGTTACAGAACACTCAAGACCAAGAAAAAGATCTTAAAAGCAGCCTAAGAGAAAGAATGATCGTCTAGAAAAGACAACAACTAGGTTAATAAATTAAGCAAAAATATAATCGTATTAATGTTAGTAACTCTATTTTTGTTAAATATACTGTGCATAAAGTATTACTATTACTATTTTCAAGTTGTTTCACTTATAGTACAATATGTACAGTTTGGTGCAAACATGGAAAATAATGAACTACATTTTGTCCTCATTCAGCTGACATTGTATTTTCTTTGTATTGTCAATTATATTTTAAATTTTAATAATATATAGTAAAATGCTGTAATTATTCTCTCTTCCTTTTAAGATTTCGTCCAAATACTAGAGAACTGTGGTGTTACAATGCAGTAGTTGCTGATGCCAGACTTCCTTCTGCAGCAGACATGCAGTCCAGATGTAGTATTCTAAGTCCTGAACTTGCCTTACCAACAGGATCACGGGCTCTTACCACCCGATCTCATGCAGCTTTGCATATTCTAGGTAAAGTTATTCTTTGGTGATCAGCTAATTTTTGCTAATGTGTGCTGAGGATTTCTTTTCTTTTTTTTATTTAGCTGCGTATCATTCTTTTGTAATTATTAAAACAATAATGTGCTATGTGTAAAGTATATTAAATTCTCTAACTGAAAGGAGCTCATTATGTAGAAAAGAATATATCAGATTTCTACCAATACTGTGAAAGATTCATATAAGCCCAAATTTGAAGTAGTCCTGCACATAATTTTCATAATAGGTAGTTTATTTATTTTTTTAATTAATGACATACCATTATTTTACATCCTTTGCTTTTTCACAGTACAGGTTTTTTTCCCTTCAGGATAGTAACCACAGTTTTCCCAAAACACCAAAACACTCAGAGTCCTCTACCATAGTCTATTGTGCTCTCCTCCCTACCTGTTTTCTCCCCTCCCGCTCCCCTTCCCATCCACCTTTCCTTCTGGATGCCTGAAATTATGGTCATCTTTCAAGGGTGGTTTTAAAATTTGTCTTTGTCTGAATCTTTGTTTGTTTTCTCTATATTTCATATATAAGTGAAAATATCTAGTATTTATCTTTCTTTTTCTGGTTCACTGCACTTAGGATAATCCCTTGCACTTCCATTCACATTGCCACAAATGACATGAGTTTATCTTTTTTGATTGCTGAGCAGTGTTGTGTGTGTAAACCACATCTTCTTGAACAACTCATCTTTTCTGATGCATTTAGAAATGTTGTTTCCATATTTGGCTATCATAAATAGTGTTGCTATAAAAAATTTTTTAAAAAAATAACATTTTGCTTAACTTGAATATATAAGCATTGGAGATGTAGATCAAATATTCAAATGTATAATTATAATATTTGATTTATGGGCATTATTTCAAAGTAACAATTTCTGTTATAGATATTAAAATTTTAAGATACTACTTATAGGGCCTCCCTGGTAGTGCAGTGGGTTAGGCAGTGCACTGGGAGGAGGCAAGCTGTAGCCACTGCAGCATGAGTTCAATCTCTGCTGCCGGCCAGGGAGGGGACCCACATGGTGTGGCAGACCTCTCCTGCCCTTGGCAGTGTGTTTCAGTCAGTCTGCCTGTTCTGTTCCCCACTCTGTCTCTGGTGAATCCTTTCACCTCCTGCGACTCTGGCCTGTACCCCAGCTCTTGTATGCATAAATAAATAAATATTTTTTTTTAAAAAAAAGATACTACTTATAAATCTCACATAACATAACACACAGCACATCATCTCATTTCTATCTAATTAATTTGAAGTATAGCACTTTCTCAGTGTATTTATTCTCTTGCTAGAAATTTCATAGCAACCCATATAAGTATTTACTTTCTTAAAAATAATTCTTAGACTCATTTATGCTTACCTGGAATTTGCAGTTGTGAAATCATATTTCTAAATATAATTACTAAATCACATCTATAATGCCTTGCTTAGTTTTCTCAAATTTCATCTGTAAATATTCAAAATTAGCATCAGTTAAAGTTATTTCAGGGTAATCTGTCATCCTCAATTGGTATTTTTAGAATTAAAAAAATGTACTTCAGCGAGGAGGGATTTTGTAAGTACTCAAAGATTAAGCAATTCTAACTTCAGATATAATTTTTTGAAAAACATTGTCATATAGTATATGTTAAGATAAATGCCCAGACAGAGAATTTTTATGGCTTTTAATCTTCCATAAAGCAGGTATAAAAGCTTGGAAAAAATGTGTGGGGCACAGTCTAAGGTTGTTAATTTAGCATCTTTAGCTTCTCATATTATCAATAATATTGAAAATTGAAATGTCAAAGAGCTGATTTTTGTTTGCTTGTTTTTAGGTTGTCTTGATACCTTGGCAGCAATGCAGGATTTAAAAATGGGTGTTGCAAGTACAGAGGAAGAAACTCAAGCAGTAATGAAGGTTTATTCCAAAGAAGATTATAGTGTAGTAAACAGGTTTGAAAGTATGTATACTTATGTTTAGGAAAAATTGTCTGGTAGCTCAAATACATATGGATATTTTAAAACAAATTCTTTGTATCTTTTAGGTCATGGAGGGGGCTGGGGTTACTCTGCTCATTCAGTAGAAGCTATACGTTTCAGTGCTGACACCGATATTTTACTTGGTGGTCTTGGTTTGTTTGGAGGTAGAGGAGAATACACTGCTAAAATTAAGGTAAGCATGTCATTAACATGTGCTGTCCTTTTTATTTCACAATGTTGATTTTGACTTAGTATGTTATTTTAAATAATGTTCCTTTTAAAATAGGACTTGAGGAAATATTAACTACTAAATAATACTAAAATAATACTGATAGTAATACTAAATTATTATCACATTAAACAAAAGAACAGTAAGAAGGGAGTAAAATGAATTAACAATGTTAGACTAAAAAGGACTTTTAGTTAATCTCAATCCTATTTACTTAACTTTGTAGTGTTAGAAAAAGCAGTGCTTTCATTGTATCTTCTTTCTTTTGGGTGTTTTGATAAAAGGAGGCAGAACTTTTATGAAGGGGCATTTTGATGTACCTGTAATGTTTTTAGCGTAGAATACTGCATCCCTGGAGTAGGGACTGGTTAGTGTTATAATAGTTGCTTCATTTCATTCAGCCACTCAGGCCTACTCTCATTCTCTAAGAGAGCTTGCTATTTCCTCTGACTTCAACACTTTGGTCAACCTGTGTGACTCACTGCCTCATCTTTCTGGTCTTGACTCCTTAATGAGCCTATTTAAAACTGTGTATCCTCCCCTTGCCACAAACTTACTCCAAATAGCCCAGATTATTTTGCCTGCATCGCTCACACCAGAGTGCCCTATTCCTGGAACTGTGCCTCGCTCTCAGTATGTGTTCAAAATTATTTGTTGAACATAATCAGGATTGGCATATTGGGGGAAAATTATTAAGGATCTTTATGTCTTGCTATAAAGAAGGAGAGAAGTTATTGATGAATTTTAGATTAAGTAAAGTATTCTGGTCAATCACTTATCTTAAGATGAGTAATAATCAAAAGCAGAACCTCCCAATTTTTTGGGCTATGACTTACAGCAAGAAAACAATGGAGATGAAAAGTTGTTATTGACATATTACAGCCAGTAGCAGTGGGTGTGGTTGAATTGACAAGATTTGACAACAACAATAAAATACAGTGATAGTAGAGGACATGGGTAAAATTATTATTCCAAGTCTTTGATCTGCATGACTAGGTGCATGACAGTACCATTAATCAGTATAAGGAGGCAGAAGAAGAAGAGATGGATCCCTTTACAACGAGTGGACTGATCTGCATAGGGAACTCCAATAACTGTTGAGAATAAGAACTGAGCTGAAGATAGATTTCCAAATAATTCACATATAATTGAAAAATTATGATATCAGTAATTGTGCAGTAAATTTTAGTGCTCTATTTCTCTTCCTTCTAAGTATTTTTTCTGCCTTCCTAGTAGTTACTTATAATTCTCTGGAGAAATGAAGTTTTGTGTTTTTTTTAATGTGTTAGTCCTTTTTTTCAAAGCAACGTTTTCCTCATAATTCTGCTTTATTTACACTCAATTAAATTTCACTTTATTTCATAGCCTTTCCTAGTTCATGTCTTTATTTTCCTTTCCCAGACTCTTCCGTCTCTCCCTCTTTTTTATGATTTTCTTTTTTGTTTTTATGATTTTCATCATTCCTTTTCCCATATTTGAACTGTTTTTCTGTTTCCTGGTTTTTTTTTTTTTCAGGGACCCTTATTTTCCATTATTTCTTTCTCCATAGCTAACATTTTTCTATTTCTGCTGGGTACTTTCCTATGTGTTACACAAGTATTATACCATTCAGTCATCATTATTACTATGAACTAGGTACTGTTATCCATCTTCCTTTAATGGCTGAGTACAGTGGATCCTAGATCTCTAGTGAACATTGAAGCAAGGTTTTGTCTTATTTGAAAGCTCATTTAGATAAAGTGCCTGGTTGAGTTCTCCACCTCCTTTAGATGTTTACATCTGGTGCAAGCCTTGTATAAAGCTATTTAGAATATTTATAAATGAATGTGTAAATTAGAATAATGAATATTGCTATCGCAATAAAAAATTGTGTTTCTTAATTTAAATGAATGTATGTTTAACTTAACTAAAAATGTTAGTATTCTTTTTTTAACAATCTGTGTAGTGTAGCATGTATTAGACACACAAAATAATAACCATTCAGCAGATTTACATAAATGAATGAATGGGGACAATATGTTTTTCCCCTTACCCTAGCTGTTTGAGCTGGGTCCTGATGGAGGAGATCATGAAACTGATGGAGACCTTCTTGCAGAGACTGATGTTTTGGCTTATGACTGTGCTGCTAGGTAAAGATTTATTCTTTATTCTTTGTAACCATTGCATAGTTAAAATGAAAACATCATATAAATGAATAAACATAATTGAAAGTTTTAAATCTGGTAGGATATCTTGAGCATTTAAATTATAAAGCATTTTTGTTTTTATTTAATTTTTTTTTAATTTTTGCATAGAAGAACTGGAGTGTAGGGCAAAAGTGTGGGGTGAGAGATTCACCTGAGACAGAGTAGGGAGCAGAAGAGGTAGTCTGACTGAAATACACTGCTTGAGGGAAGTAGTGGGCCAGGCAGAAGAGGTCTCCTGTGCCATATGTGGTCAGCTCCCTGGCTGGGGATTGAACTCAGGCTGTGAAGGTGACAGTGCTGAGACTTAAACCCTAGGCCATTGGGAAGACCCTGAGTAAGTAAATTTTATATTCAGTACTGTAAGTGCTGCTTTTAGCAGTACTGCATTAAAACTAATAGATCACTCACATAGTTTTTTCACAAGATAAATTATACAGTGGAGACAAAATTGAAGTATACAAATATTTGCATACTTTTATTTCATAAGTCATTTAGATAACACTAACATGCTAGTGGTGATATGATAAAATAATTAGTAATTATAGCATTATGTATACAGTGGCTCCTAGTCATAATTGGGACAGTTCAGATCATCTTTATACCCTGATACCAAACCCAGTGTATATGCTTGATTATAACATCTTTGGGGAAGTAATTAGCTTTACTGGTATTTCTTAGGAGGTTACCAGAATCAGGATGTTTATTTATGAAGGTTCACTAAGTAAGAAGAGACTTAGGTTTTTGTCATTAGTCTTTTTGTAACCCTATGAATTATGTCAACACTGTGATGACAAGCTAGTGATTTCAACCAGGGAATATTTTGCTGAAAAATTATATAGAAATTGAGCTTTGCAATGATAACATATGCTGTCCTTCCAAAAATAACTATGGTTTATTGTGTATTGTTTTTTGCTAGTAAAAATGTATCTCTTGAATAAAGATGGTGGTAAAGCATTGAATGACATTTAACAGACAAATAGTTTTGAGAATAAGACTGTAAATACTCTAAAGACTTCCTTAAATTTAGACGTTCAATATTAGGAGATGCCTTTCAGTCATTTTTTAATGCTTTAAGCAAAGATTAGGGACACTTCAGGAGGTTATTTGAGTCACTGATTTTTTCACAAAGTCTTACAATGACATTGTCATTTAGCACTTATTTTAGAGTATATGGTTAGGGTTAAACTCTACCATGACTTTATTATAAAGTATCATCTAGATTTTCATTTACCTGTTAACAAAATACACATTCCAATGGCCAGTGTTAAAAGACATACATCATCTTTCACGGAATATTTTTTGAACCTAAATGGATATCTTGCTATTTATAGACTGTTGGACTTTCAACAGACTGGTTAACAACTTTCTTCTTCCCTGGCTCTTCTCTCTGGTTTCTTCTTCTCTGGTTTCTTCTTCTCTGGTTCCCAACTACAACTAACACACATTCTTTCCACTTTTTTACCCAGAACTTAGTAATTTGCTTATATCTGTATCACATCCCCCTTTTTTAAATACAGGTCCTTTCTCTCCTAATTCAGTAAATTTTTTGTGTAGATACTGTGTGACAGGTGCAGCCCAAACACTGTATCTGAATTAATTTAATCCTCAGAACAGCCCTATAAGTTTTTACCTATTTTCAGATGAGGAAACTGGACATAGAGAGGATGTTATACAACTGGACTTTAAATTTAAGCCATTTCACTTCAAAGCTGTTCACTTTAACATATGCTACCTATAAAGCCACTTTGGTTGAATAAATGAACTTTAAAACTATGCTTCAGGGGCCTCCTTGGTGGCACAGGGGGTTAAAGTATCAGCACTGTCAAGCACTTGCCAGCTACTGCAGCATGAGTTAGGTTCCTGACCAGGTAGTTGATCCACATGGTACAGCAGACCTCTCCTGTCTCACCCACTGCTCTTTGAGTAATGCAGATTAGCCTTTTCTGCTCCCCATTCTGTCTCTGGTGAATCCTTTCACCCCCCCCCCACACCTCTGGCCTACACCCCAATACTTGTATGCATACATAAATAAAAATAAGCCTTAAAGAAAAACAAGCTTCGGTTTCATTCCCCAATGAAACTGGCATGATGTGTGTGTTTACAACAATTTTTAAAATTTTTCTCTTGTTTTAATAAAGTTTTGTAACAAGTTAAACAATTTTTAGAACTCAGAAAAGGGGAAGGAAATGTAATTCTATCATCATAGACAAATGACTATTATTTATGTTTTCATCCAGATTTTTAAAATAGAGAATTTTTGATGTTGTTTGATAAGACTCTTTATAATAAAATTAATGTCCTGTTTATAAAGATTTATTTTTAAAAAGTATGTGTAACAGGGAAGTTTAAAGACATTGTCTGAATCACTGATTTTTCCTCAGAGAAAAATATGCAATGATGTTTGATGAACCAGTTCTTTTGCAAGCTGGATGGTGGTATGTGGCATGGGCTCGAGTTTCAGGACCTAGCAGTGACTGTGGATCTCATGGACAAGCTTCTATTACCACAGATGATGGGTAAGCAAAAATTTTAAATGTTGCTTAAGCAACTGTCATTTATTTAGTGGAAAATTGTTTTGAAAACTCACATATGTTTCACTTTGATAAAAAGGTAAGCGAGGATACAATGTGACTGCTAAAAATTTAACTCATATAATTGCATTCTAAATTTAAGGTCTAGACAGGACAGAGAAATTATGCGACTTCTGCTCTTTGCTCTTTTCAGTTGGCATCTGTATGCATTTCTGAGTGTTACATAGTTTAAAAACTTATTACCAGATTAGAAATTATATAGAGGAAAGTGATAAAGGTAGTTTGGAAACCATGAAAAGGAAATACATATTTGTTACAAAATTTGACAGTGATTATAAAAATAGTTATAAATTGCAATATGAGATGCTATAGATTTAAGAAAATATTAGGGAAAATAAACCTTAAATTATATATGGAGAGTGTATTTCAATTTATAAATAACTTTCATATGTATTGTCTCACTTGATGCCCTGAACAACTATGAAACAGTAATTAGTCCCATTTTATAATCAGGAATAGAGAGATAAAAGATGAAGCAATTACAGATGTCAATTACTCTGTGCAGAGCGCAGTCTCTGATTCATGTGTTTAAAAGGATGGTTGGTTATGAGAATCCAGTTTATTCTTTATAATTCTTGAATATAAGTTATTTGAAATAGGTAGGAGTCATTTGATAGTATATTTCAAATAGTTTTGTTCAACTCATAACAGCTGAACAGTAAAGGACAGACTTAATTTTATAAGGTGAATTATATATTGCTGAGTATTCAAGTAGAAGGCAGTAGAAAAATTAAGTCTATTGTTGTGTGTATCCTTTTCAACTTTTGACAAGCTAGCACTGCTTTGATTCTGAACTATGAGATTCCCATAGACAGTTCATTCAACTTTAGGAAATGCGTATTTTAAAGATAAAATTTATTTCTAGTTGAGCATATTTAGAGTGTTTATATATTGGAATATTTTGATAAAAACATCACTGTAATTAAAGCTGAACTAGGGTGACTAGGAGTTTCTGATCAAGTTCAGTTCATTCTGGTGAAGCCATTCAGAGCTAGAACGGAAATCAAGACAGTGCCATTTTACTTGAATATCTGTTCATTGTAAACATGTTTATTAAGTTCCTTACTTCTTGTAAAGAGCCCTGAATCGTGATTTTTATATCATTGCATTTTTTTCTCTTCTTAGGGTTGTTTTCCAATTTAAGAGTTCAAAGAAATCAAATAATGGTACAGATGTTAATGCTGGTCAGATACCACAATTATTATACAGGTATGCAGCAGAGATTTTGCTTAATGAATAGGATTACTATTAAATAGAAAACATAATTATGGAGAAATTCCTGGAAGCATTCAGTAACTTATACCAATAAAAATATAACTACCTTAGTAAAAACATTTAATTTAATGTTTTTTATTTTTAAGCATTTTCCACATCAAACAATTTTAAACACCTAGTGACTTGATTTTCTATATTATGCCTGTAAAAAGTTAATAAGTAACTTTTTAATCTGTTGGTTTTCCAACCTATTTTTATTATAAAGTGTACCATTACCAATGATGCTGATAATATCTTATGAATATGTTATAGAATATTTCAAACTAATAATATTTGCCAAAAGAAATGAAATCAGGGTGTTAGAGGGGGACTGATTTAGCCCTGATTAGTTTGCTGCAGTCTTACATATCTTGTTTATCTGGTGATTGAATGAATTCGAAAATCCCTTACTGCTGAAAAATTTTTAGCTTTTATTGAAAAATTAAATAACTTGCTCATGTTATACTTTATTACATTTTTAGCATTAAGAATTTTAATTGCTTCCCAGTCATTGAGACATATATAGAAGTATATATCTGTATGTGTCCATCTATCTGGAATTATTGTAATAATATTTACACTAAAAAATTCAAATAGATGTAAACAAAAAAAGTCCTTTAAGAAGAAAAAAACCAAAGAATCCCCTAAAGAATCTCTGTCTTCCATTTCTTTGTTTCTCATAACCACTTTAAGAATCTGGATGCTATAACTTCACTTTTCCCAAGTAAGGATTTTTAGATATTTTATATGCAATCTATTATAGTAAAAGTAGATTTATGAATATAACCAAGGTGCTGAACTACCCATCATTTGTTGAATAAGTCTTTAAAAGTAACATTTAATAGTAATATTACTAGAGAGCATAGGAATTATATATACTGTCTAATAGAAAAGAAATTCTCTGCTACCATTCTGGCAAAAGTGGAATTTCAAACATGAAATGCTCATGTGCTAAAAATTTGGCTTTGTTTTGGAAATATTTCTAAAAACAGCCATGTTTGCATTTTATCTAAGAAAATTTTAAAATGTCAATTTAATTATTTCACTATTGAGTTAGGAATGATAAGTACAGATAGAAGTAAGAATTTTGGTTGAGATGTGAGGTACTTCCTTCGTTGTGCCAATAAACAAGTGTATAAAAAAATTTCACTATTGCACAATGTATATTTTGAAAAGAAAAATGACATTGGATTTTCTGACATAAACTTATGTATGTCTGCCACCTTCAGACTTCCAACCAGTGATGGCAGTGCTTCCAAGGGCAAACAGCAAACTAGTGAACCTGTACACATTTTAAAGAGATCGTTTGCAAGAACCGTCTCAGTGGTGAGCCATTTTTTAAAATACCAGTTTTTCTATCTAAATACTCAGTTTTATTTAGCTTTGCCTCTAAGATTTTATCTCAGCATAGTTTTATGAACTCAGATTTGGTTTTGTATTAGCATTGATATTCCAGGCTAGACAATTTTATTTTAAATAATGGGAAAATAGAGATGTTGACTATAATTTTAACATTCCTTGCTATTTCTTAGATAACTGGTGAATTTTCTAATAATTTGTGTATGAATAAACATTCTCAAGAAGTTAAAAGTGAAAAAAAAATTCAGGATAGTACTAAACAAAATGTTACTTTTATCTTTGAAGAACTATAGATGGCCACATGTCACTGAACTATTTGACCATTTCCATTCTACATTTAAAGATACACCATGAACATGTTATATCTGCTTAGAAAGTCTAAGTTAAATTCTTGTTCTTTCACTTACTAGCTGGGGATTCTTATGAAATTTGCTAAAGTATAGCATATCATCATTATGAATTTATAATGAGATAAGTTACATAAAAATGCTTTTTTAATTGTAAGACTATATGAATGTGAATTACTAACACATGTGGTAATCTCTCATGTTGGTAAAATGTTTAGGGAGGATGCTTTTTTTTTTTTTAAACCACAAATGAATACTTGCCGCTTATAGGGTAGACAGAAAACTACACTGAAAGTTTATTCAAGTCCTTTCCCTTTCTCCCTCTTATCACCATATATAACCACTGTTTACATTTTGATGTCTATCTTCCCAGATCAGTTTTTATATATACACAGATTTATTAATCTGCATAAAGTATGCTGTTCAGTTTTGTTTATAGTTTTGCATCTTCCTTTTAAACAAATGTCATGTATATTTAGTGGTCATCTTCTACATTAGTGTTTTGGCTCTATCTCAGTCTTTTCTAATGCTTACATAGTATCATGAGACCAAGTTTTTTCTTTTATTTACTGTTATTAGCCATAATACATCTTTGATTACTAATGTACTTTGTGAATATTTCTACTGGAAGCGTGCTCATTTAAATTTTATTATATGTCATTATTTGACCTTCCAAATGAGTTAGGACAGTTTGCACAGCAATGCTTTGAGTAAAAGGCTACAAGAATTTTGACTCTTTGGTACCTTTGCTCTATTTTTTATTGATAATATTAGTTTGTTACTTTTTGATCCAAATAGGTGATTTTGAGTCTATTGTGAGTTACTCAGTGATCTCTTTTTTTTGCTTAGATATTCTTCTGTATTTATGTCTGAGTGGTCTTGTGGTCATTTGGTAATTATAATCTTTATGTATAAGAAACTTAATTACTTCTTTAAAAGGTTAAATTATAAATTCTCATTCTTGATATTACTATGCCTAGAGAGCAAGAATTTTGTGGGGATGAGGGAATAAGTACTTTGTTCTGAGATTCATATAATATTTGTTGTCATACAAGCATAAAACTTACAGACCAACTGGAGCCACAAGGTATGTGGCTCTAGCACCCTAAACACAATTCTAGAATCAATGAAAAAAAACCCAAATAAGAACTCTTTAGCATTTCCTAGTAATTTTTATCTTATGTTAACTTGTTTATCAAGCATTGTTTATATTGTAAATTTTACTATGTAGATATAAAATAATTTGCTCTTGTCACTGATATATAATAATAGAACACTTGATTATATTTAAAAATTATTACTGTCCAAAATACTTTTTTCTATGCTTATTTACATAATACTACATTGACAATCAGAGTTTAATTTTTCTTTCAGATGATCATATATTTAAGAGTTGATTTCATTTTTTTCCTTCCTTAATGACAAATTAAATAGTTGGTAGAAGGAAAAGTTTAAAATAAATTTTTAAGTAGGTAAAATTGGAGAATGATGTTTTGTCACATACCTAACTATTTTACCTTTTTTTGGGTCAAATTTCAAATATATTCCTGATGGCAACTTAATGAATGAACTGTAAGGATGTTTTTGGATTACCAATACTGAATAAAAATATTTAAGATGAAATTTGGATGTTGAGGAGGCCTTCTTGGTAGCCTCAGCATTGTCAGCACTAAGGCCTTTGTATGACCCCTGGCCAGGAAGCTAAACCAAACATGGCGCAGCAGACCTCTCCTGTCTCAGCCACTGCTCTCCTTAGCAGTGTATTTCATTGCTCTGCTCTGCTCCCCACTCTGTCTCTGGTGAATCCTTTCACCACCCGCACCTCTGGTCTATACCCCAGTTCTTCTATGTAAAAATACATAAATCTTTCTAAAAATCATTGAAGGTTGAATGTCATTATTCCATTTGATAATTCCACCTATTATATAATTTGAACTAATTGTTCTCTGTTTTTCATATTCTGGATTAGGAATGTTTTGAGTCATTGTTGAGTATTCTTCACTGGAGTTGGACCACCTTAGTCTTAGGAGTTGAAGAACTTAGAGGATTAAAAGGATTCCAGTTCACAGCTACACTTCTAGATTTAGAAAGACTACGCTTTGTGGGGACCTGTTGTCTGAGGTTATTGCGTGTCTATACCTGTGAGATTTACCCAGTGTCAGGTATGATGCATTTTTTAAAATGAATTTAGGGAGAAAGTGAGACATTGGGGAGATTTACATGGGGAAATCAAGAGGTTAACCTACTTTAAAAATGAGGGGACAAAGTTTGCTTGCTCTGATGTTTATGTATTTACTTATAAAGAAAATGATTATATTGTCGTTCTGATAATAAAACTTTTTGTTAGGCTGAAATAATATTCTAACTTACTTTAAAAGCATTTTGTCAGACAGAAATAGAACAATTAATTTGGACTTACATGCTGAAACTAGTTGGGGTTTTTTGCATTTAGAGTTAAATAATTTGGGCCACGTATAATCTCAAAATTATCTCTAGACTGTGAATACTTATGTTTTTTAGCTATTAGGAAATTACTTGAGTTATAGTGAATGAACATTTATTTATGTGTATTATTTTATTTAATTAGCATACATATTTATAATTTTATAATAATGCATATTATTTTACATAATTAACAGTCTGCGTTGTTCCCTCAAAGCGTCAGGAAAAGCAGTTGTAGAAGAAACTAGCAAATTAGCGGAATGTATTGGAAAAACCAGAACTTTGTTAAGAAAAATTTTATCAGAAGGAGTTGATCACTGCATGGTGAAGTTAGATAATGATCCTCAAGGATATCTCAGTCAACCTTTGAGTCTCCTAGAAGCTGTTCTTCAGGAATGTCATAACACCTTTACTGCCTGTTTTCATTCCTTCTACCCAACTCCTGCCTTACAATGGGCTTGCCTTTGCGATCTGCTGAATTGTTTGGATCAGGTAACATATAAATATGTTAAATATTCATTGAAAATATATTAATCCTCTTTAAGAAAAATTAATTGTGGTTGCCTCAGTCTTTTAGAAAAGTTAAATTTGGAAATCAGTCTGATATGTGATTTAAGTAATCAATGTTAAATTGAAATAATTAAAAATTTAAAAAATTTTTAAAATGTCTGCCTCTTAATG
The DNA here is from genome assembly GCA_019455555.1 of Galemys pyrenaicus. NCBI lineage: Eukaryota > Metazoa > Chordata > Mammalia > Eulipotyphla > Talpidae > Galemys > Galemys pyrenaicus. The sequence continues at coordinate 4,390,712 of JAGFMF010011611.1, forward strand.
AATTTGAAGTGTGGAATATAATATTGCTGACTGACTGTAGGTACAACATGTGTTGTTTGTTTGTTTTTTTTTCCCCTGAAACTACATATACCTATTTAACACTATTTCCACTTTCCCTCCTCCCAGTTTCTGATTACCTCCTTTTTGTGCTTCTCTGACTTTGGATATATTAGAAATCTCATAAAAGTAGAATCCTGTAATGTCTGTCTCTGTCACTGATATTTTTCAGTTACTGTAATATCCTCCACATTCATCTGTGTCGGGAGTAGTATATTTTTCCACTCATTCCTCAAACAATATTATTGCCAGGACTAAATTACTCTCTCAACTAGCCCAATCTGATGCATTTATTTTCTTTCTTTGCTACTGAGCAGACTAACTTTTAACAAATATTGATTTAATACATAGAATGCTTTACTTTTAGCCTGACTTTTTAATACAGATATGTGATGAACTTAGTAATGTGTACATGATTTTTATGAATTAAGATGTCCTGTATTGATAAGCTTTTTAATTCTTTGCTAGAAAATTTTACAAGTTTACTGCTAGCTTTTCTGAATAAACTATACAATGAATACAGTTACATAATTTTACAACCTGGTGAATTGTTACTATAGTAGCATAGTAATATTATGCTACAGTAACATTAATAAAATGTTAGCACAATAATTTAAAATAAATATATTATTTGAGGACAGTAGTTTCAGTACTTGTCACTGTAGATGCTACAGATGTATACTAATTGGGACCTTCTTGATGTCTTGGAGAATAGCGCTAGAGAGGATTATGATTCTGAGAATATATAAATTAGTAACTCATTTATGATTCTGAGAATATATAAAAGTATAAACTCATTTACTAAGGAAGCTGATTTTTCTTGGTTACCTATACTGCGTTGTAACTTAAAATTTCAAATTTAGTACTTTCAAAGTACTGATGTAATATTATTCTATACCAACACAAAATGAAATTTTTGATTATGTTATGTTTTAAGTTTGAGTACGTTTTGTATTACTAGAAACTTATATTGATGCAGTATTTCTTTAGTTGTTGAATATTTTTGTTTTTAAAGGATATTCAGGAAGCAAATTTCAAGACCTCAAGTAGCCGACTCCTTGCAGCTGTTATGTCAGCACTGTGTCACACTTCTGTTAAGCTGACTTCTATATTTCCTATTGCATATGATGGAGAAGTACTACTGCGATCAATTGTTAAACAAGTTAGCACAGAGAATGATTCAACGCTAGTTCACCGTTTTCCCCTTTTGGTAGCACATATGGAAAAACTTAGCCAGGTAGGTTTTCCTAAAATATCCTTTTATATTGAAGGGATAAAACTGGAAGTGGAGGAGTTTTTATCTTGCTGCTATTCTCTTAATTCAGTAAGTATGTGTTTCACAATAAAATACAAAATTCAAGGCAAAAAATTCTCATCTTTACATACCAATGAGCAGTCTTTTTTCTTCAGTTGCTTATTTGAATGATTCCTAACCTTTAAGAAATTTGAGTGTATTACACATTGAATTCTTGCTTGTTTTTTTTTTTTTGTTAGATATTTGTTAGAATGTAAGTTGCAGATAGGATTTTATATTGCCAAGGTACAATTCTAAGGAAGTAAATAATTTTAAAACATTTTGCCATGTTAAGTAAGCATTGTAAAGCAATAATCATAGGAAATATTCTTTAATAACCCCCTCTGGTTTATTAGAAATCAGTAGGAAGAAAAAAATTAAATACGCACATAAATTACTACCAAGATGATTAGAATTAATCTTTAAACACACGATAAGGAATAGAAAATAGAATAGTTATCCTAATTATTGTACAATACCATTTTTTTGTTGACAGAAATAGCAAATATTATGAGAACATTTCACTGACATACTGAAACCAAAAAGGCAATAGCAGAACGGGAAGAAAATCTGCAGTTATTATAATACCTTTTGTAAGATCCTAGGAGAGATGATAAAAGAAATGTGAGAGGGACTGTAGAGAGTAAGTCACTATGGGAAATAGTTCAGCTTTATTATTAATTAAATATGAATTAAGTAAAGTTGTACTGAGGTATCCATTTATTTGTAAAAAAAGTTCTCTAATGCTGGCGAGACTAAGGAAATCTAGAAAACTTCTAAATAGTTTAAGCATTGTGCAGTTAAACTAAGGAATCATTTTTTCAATTTTTAAGCAATTATTGTTTATTACTTATTGGGGTTTTAATTATGTGCTAACCAAGATAGTAAAAAAGATAATTGTGTTTCTTACATAGTTTTATAAAGATAGATTATCAGTTCAGTATTGTTTATGATGCGTATTTACAAAGGAAATTAACAGGAAATATTAGGAATGACAGCTATATGTGTATTTTATTATAAAGAAAAACAAGAAATCAAATGAGATCTTTAAATGTTTATCACTGTGAAGTAGCTGAATTTGGATATGAGTCAACCATTAAAAATAACTATTACATCTAATATCAAGGCAGATGTTTTAAAATTTTAGACAGCAATGTCACAGTTACACTATTACTATAGTATATATACACTACTGTAAAATATATGCAAAAGGCATATGATTTTTTTGAAATGCTATGTGGTATGTAATTTTTGATGGGGGAGGGGGTATTTACTTATCTATTTTCTTATAGCATTGCTAATTTTTGGATAGTATTTGATTTCTTCCCTTAGGTGTAATCTCGGTAGTTCTGCCACCACCACCAAAAACTAAAAAACGAAAATATCTAAGTGGTACTTTTTCAGCCTAAGATTGTATACATTAAGAAAGATGTTGAAATTGATTTAGAATAATGCTCATGATGATTTTAATTGGAAAGTTACTTCATTTCCTCTGTGGATTCAAAATGTACTCATTTATATATATGATTTTTCTTGGAAAGAGTGATTTAAATTTCAAGCTCTTCTCCACTCTGAGACTTCATGACTTTATAAAATCTGTTGCGTATGTTGCATATAGTATATATACTTTATCTTGTAAAGCAATATGCACCTTAAGTTATGTGGAACAACTTGCTTGCTCAGGGGACAACAAAGTGATTTTGATAACTGAGTCATACCAATAGTTCCCATGATTATCTCAGATACGAATCTACACCTATAGAAAACCTTTTAAAATAAAAAGGGTTTTATCTTACCTGCCATATAGCATTGTAATTGAAATATTAAATAAAAGAGTAAGTGAAAAAGACTCAAAATAAAAACGCAAACATCTTACAAATAAATGGTACCTTTATGATACACTAATAATTCAGAAAACAACTTCTAAATAAAAAGTAGATACAGTGATTCCCAGTATAACCAGGTAGATTTATAGGCGTTGACTCATGTCTAAATTTTAAGGGTATTTCAAGTCTGAATGTTAAGGGTATCAAGATTTTACAGCTGAGTGTTCATGTGAAGGAAAATAGAGCATTATCCTGAAACTGTTTCTTTACACTTATAGAGTGAAGAGAATATCTCAGGGATGACAAGCTTCCGTGAAGTTCTGGAGAAAATGCTAGTTATTGTTGTGCTGCCAGTCAGGAACAGCCTGAGAAGAGAAAATGAGCTCTTTTCTTCCCACTTGGTCTGTAACACTTGTGGATTACTGGCTAGCATTGTCAGCGAACTGACAGCCTCTGCCTTGGGTTCTGAGGTAATGAATTACATTTTGAGATTAGTTAAAAACCACATGTTTAAACTTTTTACAGTCCCCACCACCACCAATATAATTTGACTTTGTCAAAACTAATTTCAGTCCTACTGTATTTGTGTGATTGAAACTAAACTGCTTTTAGTGTTTTCTCAATGGATTATTTTGTCCTTCTTTGTTCTTCTTCCCTGTTATTACTGCTTCCTCTCATCAGCTTACCCAGGACATCACAATAATACACAATATATGTTACCTTTATCTGTCCTGTTGCACAGCTCCACCACCATGTCCCACTAAAAGCAAAAATGTTTCACATTGCTGGATAGTGGGCAATCATGAACAAGCAGTACTGCTAATAATGAACATGGATGTGCTAACAGTGAAGCAGTTCAAACCTCAGCTTTGCTGATTTGACTGATCCTAGACAAACACATACATAAAATAGGAATAATAATTTTTGATATTATATGTATCACAAAGTTTTTTAAGTGTGCTAAAATCTATACGAATTAAAATTACCATTTAAGCGATTTTTGTGTGCAATTCAGTGGCATTAAGTACATGTTCTTTGTTTTACAGTCATTATCACGGAGTTTTTAAAAGGGTCAAATATTGTATGAGAAAACCACTTTGAAGCATTTTAAAATGACTTTACATTTTTTAAAGTAATTTTTCATTCATTACTCATTTTTTTAATAGTTTATATAAATGTTTTGACTGAACATGGTGAATATTTCTATTTTTTTTCCCCTAGATTGGCTTTGAAGCTCATGCGTAATGTGAGATGTATCTTCAAATTTTCAAATCAATGTTTAGTACCAGCATGTATTCAATTGCCCCAGGTCTCAAGCTTCTTACCAGGGAACTACTTTTCTCTATTTGACTTTTTATAGCCGCTAGTCTTTGCACTTTTCTTCTTTATAGACTTACTTTAAAGTCTGTTCTGAATTAACCCATCCAGTCATAGCAGCAGTCTAGCCTTCAGAATTTCTGTTTTTTCTTTAAAGATTACTTACTTATTTCTGCAGAGAAGAGTTGGGGTGCAGGCCAGAGGTGCAGGGGGTGAAAAGATTCACCAGAGACAGAGTGGGGAGCAGAACAGGCAGACTGACTGAAACACACTGCTGAGGGGAGCAGCGACAAAACAGAGGTCTGCTGCACCATGTGTGGGTTAGCTCCCTGGCCAGGGATTAAACTCAGGCTGTTGTAGTGGTAGTGCTGAGGCTTAACCTCTAGGCCACCAGGAGGCCTCCCCTTTAGAATTTCTAAATAATTTCATGTACCTGGATAAATTTTAGTATCTTACCCTGGGAAGCACTTCCTCTTTCTTCGTTAGCCCTTGCCAAAAATTTTTAATTTTTTTTTTCCGTATTTGTTTCTTCTATAATTTACTGCTTTTCTATACTAGATCCTAGAAGAGAACATCTATACTACATAGGTTCCATTCTGAAGTTTACTATGTATACCCTTTGAAAAGAAATACCCAAAATTGTAGAGTACTTAATATACAACCTTGGGAGTTTCCAAAGACCCTAGATTATATATTCATATTTTATAATATGAATTCGGATTCTTGCTAGAATCTTAAATTTCAATTTTGCTGCAGTCAACTTAAGAAAGAAGTAGATTCTATAGTTAAAAAGAACAGTTTTGAAAACAAAATAAGGCCCCCTCCTCCTCACTAATGGAAGTCTTTCGTTAGTTAGTGACATTGTGAATGTGTATGTCTTTCCAGATATTGAGTACAAGTTATCTTACCATTATGTACATAAATAGTATTCAAACTTAAGACACAGAACATTGTCTTTATATGAAATCTTATTTGAAAACTCAGATAACAGAAGAGATAGTCTGATTGAGGAAGAGTGGAAATGAGTTCACCTCTTTCTTGAATACCAATCTCTGTAGAATTCCTAGAGTTCAATGTACGGTAGTTTAAAAACTATTGTATAAAATGTTGATGAAATGTTTGTTAGCTCTTTTCAAAATGAGTGATACTTCATTCATTGGTTAAAACCATAATAACTTAAAAGTTTGTAGTTCTAAATTTATAAATTAAGTGTATAATTTAATGTAAATAAAAAAAGAAAATGCTGTCAAGTTATAATAATTTGTTAAATTACAATGGTAAAATCTACAGTTGTATTGATGGTTAATCTCATAATGGAATGTACCTTTGGGAAGGTATAAAGCCATTTGTTCAATGTAGAATACTTTACTGAACTTCTTCAAAACCTTTAGATAGTTTTGTTAAAGATGTGTATTAACCCTCAGGAACACACCACTGACATTATGCTTCTATTGTTCACAGGTGGATGGACTTAATTCTCTCCACTCTGTAAAGGCTAGTGCTAACCGCTTCACAAAAACAAGTCAGGGAAGAAGTTGGAACACTGGGAATGGGTCGCCTGATGCAATCTGTTTTTCAGTAGACAAGCCTGGGATAGTTGTGGTTGGTTTCTCTGTCTATGGAGGAGGTGGAATTCATGAATATGAATTAGAGGTATTGGTTGATGATGTAAGTACCACTTTTAGACTATTCATCTTACTATGTGGGTTGTGTATCAGGACTTGTCATAGTGTGATATCCAAATTTTGAGGCTTTTACACATCCTTCATAGATGAATGACATTAAGAAAATTGAAAAAGAATGACTCTGCTTGTTTGCTTGTGTAGTATCTTGAATTGCTCCAACATCAGATTTTTTGTACTTCCAGGAAAGATTTTAAATTAAAAGACAAGAAATCATATAGTTAAACCTCTGATTACAAATCTTGAATGATTTTTTTTTTGCTAATTTTTCAACAAAAGCAGTATGCAACTAAAATTCTTACCTGTGTTGGTGGTTCAGTAATTTTGTCATGGAACATTGTAGAGTATTATTAAAAACAATACTTTTGGTTGAACTCTGTCTTCCTATAGGTCTCTAAATTATTTAAAGTACATGAGTTTTCACAAGTTATATTACGGTGGGACACAAAGGTAGCCTGAAAACCATTTTCTAATAAATAGTGCCTATTTATATTTTATTCTTTCGGACAATTAACTTCAATTATTTCCCAACTTCTTTTTTTTTCTTTTTTTTATTAAAATATTTTAAAATTTACATATACTTGCCATTAATTGTAATCCCCATGTATTCCCCATCACCATCTCACCAGTGCACCATCACATCAGTCCCTCGTGCTCCCATCTTCCCAACTTCTTAAGGCTCTGTAATTAGATACAGCATACTACTTAAGAAAATGGAAATTATTTTAAGACGTCAAATGAGAAAAACCTATTTATATAATGTGAGTCGTTGACTCCTCAGATAAAAGTGAATAATATTATCAAAAACTTTTCAGTGTATATGGGAAAATGCTAATGGGACAACTTTTATATGCTAGAGAATAACATGTTTAAAACAATCATTAATTATAAATGAAAATTATTTACACAAATAAAATTAAGAGTGTTTTTGTTTTAATTAGAGTGAACATGCGGGAGATTCAACTCATTCTCACAGATGGACATCTCTAGAATTAGTCAAAGGAACCTACACAACAGATGATTCACCCAGTGATATAGCTGAAATCAGACTTGACAAAGTTGTACCTTTAAAGGTAATTTTAACAATAAAGTTTATCTTGTAAATAAGAATTATTATGTAGTTTAATTAAAAATATTGATAAATATTCCTTTATGTGTGGTACTTCAGATGTTTATGGAGTATCTTGGTATTATATGTACTATATTCTATTTGTTTTGCAAAAAGATCTCAAAGTCTCATACAGTGGATAGTGTTGTTAGGTTTAGGAGTCAAACAGGTCTAGCTAGCTTGAGATACCTGCTTTTCCACTACTAGCTCTGAGACATTGAACAATGACCTTATTTACCCATTCTGAGATATTGCTATAGATTGGGAAGGATAATATCTACATTGTCCTGTTATTCATGGTTGCCTCAATGTCTAGTCTAGTGTAGAAATTCAGTAAATAAAACAAGTGTTTTTTTAAAAATTTGTATTTAAAAAATAGTAATGTATATTAAAATCACTATAATAGCTTAATTGTCTGGCAGTAAATATTTAACAAAAAAAATTTTACTCAGTGTTAAACTTTGAGTAATTCTGAATTCAAGTGTAATAATTTCCATTATTCTATTAGCAGAATTTTGGATAAGGTAACTTCATAAGAGACTTCATCAGAGAAAGTATAGATAGGAACTAGATAGAGTGAGAAACCCAGAAACCTTTGTTTTGAAGTTTGCATTCTGGAACACAAGGCACCAGCATCCTTAGCTCACATTTCCTGTGCATCATATTTTGGACAACTTTTTATTATGGATATTTTCCCCCATACCTATCTGCCTATCTGTTTCTATCTCTGAATATCTCCTCAGGTGAAAATATGATAGATTCAACATTTCCCCATGTTTAAAATAATCAGTAGTTAAATTCAGCAAAGAAAATAATTTGCTTATATATTTAAAATCTTTCATTATGGCTAATACTCTCTATATGTGACTAAGATCAATAATTAGAGTACACCACCTGTATTCACATCACAAGTCTATCACTAACTCTGTGACTTTGGGCAAGTTACTTACCCTCTCTGTGCATCAGATTCCTTATGTAAAATAGACATAATAATGACACTTATTACATGAGGACATTTTGAGAATTAATAGACCTATGGCAGTTGGTGTAAAATAATAATAATCCTTAATAAATGTTAGTTATCCTCTTTATTAAAAACTTAGGCAACTAAATCAACTATAAATGTGACAAAGAAATTCAGTTTATTTGCCCAGTTTGCTGCTAGAGGTCTTTTTGTATATCCTCTGCACATTATGAAGAAATATAAGTAAATTTCATATCTTTACTGTGAAGGAAAATGTTAAATATGCTGTGCGCCTGAGAAACTATGGAAGCCGTACAGCCAATGGAGATGGAGGAATGACCACCGTGCAGTGCCCTGATGGTGTTACGTTTACATTCAGCACGTGCAGCTTGAGTAGCAATGGCACAAACCAAACCAGAGGACAGATCCCACAGATACTCTACTATAGGTAGGTGGACACGTAGAGATGCGGGAACTATTTTAAAGTAATAAAACACACAGAAATCACTGCCAAGTTACAGAAAAAGTGCTAAATTGTACAGTATAGCCTCTGTACATATACTTGTGCAAAGTCATGTAAAGAGAGTTTATTTTTATGTAAATTCAGTGTTTACTATAAATACTTTTAAAACATTTTTAACCATAATTTCCATATTATTGACAGTTCTATATACTGGGCTAATATGCTGTTTGTTGTCACTTTTATAAAAGTTTGCACTCTGCAATTTTATATTTAAATGAAAGTTCTAAACTAATCTGAAGAATATTTTGCTGTCTCTGAACCTTATATTTACCAACGTACCCATAGAATATATAACATTGCATTTCACGTGACATTTTTAGCAAAAACCATTCTTTCTGTAAACATTCCTCGTAATCAGAGAAATGCAAATTAAAACCACCATAAGATACCACCTGACACCAATAAAAATGGCACATATTAAAATAGCAACAACAAGTGTTAATGAGGATGTGGTGTAAAAAGAACCCTCCTACACTGCTAGTGGGAAGGCAAAATAGTCCAACCTCTATGAAAAGCTGCAATGAGGTTCCTCAGTCTGCCAAAAGTGAAACTACCCCCTTCAGCAATCCCCCTTCTACGGATATATCCAAAGGACACAAAAACATTAATTCAAAAGAATACATGCACTCCTATGTTTATCACAGCATTACTTATAATAGGTAAGACTTGGAAGCAACCCAAATGCCCAAAAACAGATGACTGGACAAAAAAAAAAAAAAAATATATATATATATATATGTTTTATATATATATATACAATGGAATATTATTCAGCAATCAAAAAAGATAGTCATTTGTAGAAACATGGATGGAGTTTAAAGGGATTATGCTCAGTGAAATGTCAGAAGGAAAAACAAAAATACTGGATGGTCTCCCTTATAGGAGGAATATAGGGGATCAAGGAAAAATAATAATAACAACAACAAAAACAGCAAGACAAACGAAAATAGACAGCTACAAAATTGAGACATTCTGTGGGGAAGAGGGAGGGATTGGGATCAAGGGAGACCCGGCAAGAGCATAAGGGACTATGGTGGCAGTGCATGGGTGAATTGGTGGTGGAAATTCTATGGGGACTACACCCAGAAAAGAAAGCAAACATTGTAAGAGAAAATAAATAAAAATTAAAATATTCATAAAAAAAGAAAATGTTACTACTTTTAAATTAAAAAACTTTTTCCCAGTGGTTTATTTATTTTTTATTCTATTTTTTCCCTTTAATTTATATATATTTGACATCAATTGTAATCCCCACATATTCCCCATCACCATATCACCAGTGCACCATCACCTCAGTCCCCCATGCTCCCATCCTCCCTGCACCCTCCCCCCCACCCCCCACTCCCCACCAAGTGTCCCCAATTTGTCCTTGCCTTTTCATTTTTGGTTTTTGTGTCTTTATTGTTCTTATTATTATTGTTCTTATTCCTTTCCTTATTTGGTTCCCTTATATTCCTCCTGGGGGAGGAACCATCTGGTATTTTTCTTTTGCCTTCTGACTTACTTCGCTGAGCATAATTTCTTCCAGTTACATCCATGTTCCTATGAATGCGTCTAGTTTTTAAAATAAAAAACTTTTTAAGTATACATTTCTCACTGAGCCTGATTTTTCTTTCGGCAATTTAGCTGGGATCTTAAGGAGAAGTGTCTGTCATTCCTGCATTGCTCCTCAGCCTGGCTCAGCGTCTTATCAGTGAAGCTGTAGATCACTTTCAGAGACTTGCTGCGTCTTCTGTTTCCTTCATAAACAATCTGATGACACTGCCTGGTTTTCCCAAGTTGTGGGTTTTCCACTTTCTTTTCTCTGTGTGAAATAAAATAGAAATAATAGGAATTTAAAATCTAAATGTTGACAGTTTTCAGCTGAATACAAGATCTTTCTTGTTTCCATCCATCATGAAAAACTTTTTCCTTCATTATGAAATAGTACATTAATCTTTTCCAAACGATAGATTAAAATGATATGCAAAAAAAGAATAGTTACATATTTTGAAAAGCTAGAGATCCCCTTAGAAACATCTGCAATCCAGACTTTGCCATATACGAATCACAGTAATTTGAGATATTTTTATACTTTCCACCAAATTTTAAATACCCTTAGCTATAAGTTTAGAAATTAATTAAATTTAAAAAGATTAAATTCACTTAGCTTTAAATGCCATCCTACTCTTACAGCTCCCAAGTATACAAAGTATATAGCTTCCGTATTCTCTGGGCACTCAACTGAATATTGAGGTCCCTCTTTGAAGTCTGAATTTGTGAGGCAGTAACAGAGATTGTGATGAAAGTTGCTAGGTAGTGAACATCTGCTTCTTGCTACACAGTATTCTAGCTGCTTTACCCATGTTATTTCAGCTAATTCTCATGTTAATCCCATGATATGGACACTTTTCCTGTCCCTGCTCTACAGATGAGGGAACTGAGACACTGAGTGGCTAGACAGCTTGACTGAAGTCACACAGCTAGGAAGTTATGATCCCAGGTTTTGTTGTCAGGAATTTGGACTCCAGATGTTCTCTCTTAACCACTGTATTACACATATTCTCTTTAAGGATAGTTGGCTACTAGACATTGTACTTTAATGTGTCCATAGTACTCCTTCCACCTTGATGGTATCACTTATATGTGGAATATAGAAAAGCAAAACAAGGGGCTTTCTTGTTGGTGCAGAGTACTATGAAGCAAACTGCAGCCACTATGGCAAGAGTTCAATCCCTGCCGCCAGCCAGGGAGGTGACCCTCATGGCGCAGCAGACTTCTCCTGCCTCACCCGCTGCTCCCCTCAGCAGTGTGTTTCAGTGGATCTGCCTGTTCTCTGTTCTGTTCCCCACTCTGCTCTGGTGAATCCTCTCACCCCCTGCATCTCTGGTCTGTACCCCAGTTCTTGTATACATAAATAAATAAATCTAAAAAAAAAAAATGAAAAGCCAAACAAAAGGACCAGATAAAGCCAAACTAAAAAACTAGCCCTCGAAACCTGACTGTGGAGAGGGGCATATGGGCAGGGATGAGAATAAAGAAGGGAGTGTGTACAAGTTCCTATGGTAGTGAACTGTGAGTTCTGTTGGTGGGTATACTAATGGCAATAATGCCGGAAGGAGGAATCCCACACTTGTATTGTGGAAACATTGGTGCCGACCATTATTAATGAAAGTATATTTTTAAAAACAACAGCAAAGTACTCCTCCTCATCCAGTGTATATAGCCCAACATCTTGGAGTCATACTTGACCTCCCTCTTTCTCTGACACTTAACATCTAGTTCATCAACAATCCTAGCAGCTGTATTTTTAAGATGTCCTGTGGTTAAATTTTTACCACTCCCATAATTCACAGCCTAGTTCAAATCACTACTACTCTCGCTTAGATGTCTGTAATAGATTCTAAACTAGATTCCCTTCTTTCACTGCTGCCTGTTGCTGTCAGTTTTCCACATTACCTCAGAGTGATCTCAGAAATTTAAATTACTTCAAGTCCTGCCCTTGCACAAAATCTTCCTATTCTAGTATCCAATGTACAGTTCGGGACTACAACTTCACATAATCTCTCCCTTACGTTTCCTGCCCTGTTGCACTTTACAGTTTCTGCTTTCATTCCAGGCATCCTTGTCTTCCTTCTATTTGGAACACAACAATTTTTTATCTTAATCCCTTCTGAATGTTTACCTTACTGTTCTGTTTGCCCTGAATAGTATTTCTTTGTTTTTTTTTTCTTTTTAAATGTAATTTAGGACTTTGTGTAATGTCAATTTCTAATTATATAAAATGATTTTTTGTCTTAGTTCTGCTTTATTTTTCTTCAAAGCAGTACCCTTAAAATCACATATTTACATATTGACTTTTAAAACTTTTTTACATTTTAATGAGGAGATATTATCTAGATCTGATTCCTAGTGTTAGATCATTTTTTATCTACCTTGTAATATAATCTAGTATTATTCATGTTACAGGAGTGAATTTGATGGAGATTTACAATCCCAACTTCTGAGTAAAGCAAATGAAGAAGATAAAAACTGTAGCAGAGCTCTCTCCGTGGTAAGCACTGTTGTTCGAGCTGCAAAAGACCTCTTGCACAGAGCTCTTGCTGTGGATGGTAAGACTTTTATCTTCCTAATAGACATGTTTTAAGATTATTTTCCACTCATTTGTATATAGTTGTTAAAGAGGAGTCATGCTATAGAATCCCGAGGGTTGTATTCAGTATTGATATACACATCCATATGTATTCATCATGAATCAGCCATACTTTCCTCGCTCAGTGCAGAATATTTTAGAATGTTCAGAAGCTATTACCTGGTACTATTTTTTTAGTTAGTGCAATAAGAGAAAAATTCTTAATTCAACTGAATCTTTTTTATCCTTTCTTTAGTAGTCAAAAGCATTTTGTTTTTTCCTGTAGAAAAAACACTTCCTAAGTTTTTCCTTCTGCATATCCTATTTCCAATAATGGTATCACCATTCACCCAAAGTTCTGAGTAAACCTAAACAGCTTGCCAAATTCATTTGTCAAAATTGAGTTATATGAGCTCCCCCACTGGAAACTGATCAGTTTGTATGTTCCTCTCTAAATGTTCTCCCATAGTTTAGAGTGCCATGGTGCAGTTACAAGTCCTTTCTAATGGATGAACATCCAGTAACCTCACTGCCACCTTTCTCCCTGCTCACTTAATACCCTCTCCCCCAACACCAACCCCCTACCTGATTATTTAGTCATCCTCCACTCTGGCAGCAAAATTAATATTTACAAAAAACACTGGTTCCTGCCCTGGTTTACTGTTTTCTGTAAAATATGTTTCTGTGCCTAGTTGTACTTGGACTACCTTGTTAGAAATTTGCTAAAAATAAAGAACTCTGGTTTGTCCCAACTATGGGTTTAGGCTGGGCAAAGAGACAGTGTTTTATAAATAAGTGCCCAGCCTATTCTGATGCAACAGCAGATCTTGAAACAAGTAATTAGCTTTAAATATGTAGGTCTTCACAGTCTAGACTCAGCTTATGTTCTTGGCATCATGTTCATGGCTAAATAATTAAAATGTCCATCAGCAAAGTGCTTTCCCTGGAAAAGTAGAAGACTCTCCAGTTGATACCACTATGTATGATGCAAAGAATTATCCTGGCTCTGTCATACTATAGATGTATAATTTGAGGTATAAGGTACTATGGGCTTTGGGTTTCTCTTATAAAAAGTAGGAATTATAATTGTATTTTATTCTGAGAATTAACTGAAATAACACCTGTGAATAAAGCCCTTAGAATAGTGCTGTTTCCCTTTTAAACTTTCAGTCAGCATCAACTGTAATTTTTCTCAGAAAATAAAAGTGCATCTTAGTTTAGCATAATATGTTAAAAGTGAAGTCACCTTCTAATTGTAGTTTTACTACCTTTTTTAGCTGATGACATTCCAGAACTGCTTAGCTCTTCCAGTCTGTTTTCCATGCTGCTTCCCCTTATTATAGCCTACATAGGACCGGTAGCTGCTGCTATTCCTAAGGTGTGTAAATTAATGCTATAATTTTGAATGTTTCCTAACCATCTTTTAGACTATATATATTTCATTTAAAATTTCTTTCATCTTTTAATACTTGGAGTTACAGGTAACCAACAAAAATATATGTATTAAATAGTAGAAGTTATTAAACCTCTATATTTTTAGTATTGTTTATGGGTTATTATGTTTACTAACTGGTTTTACATTTGAAGAACTTGATAATGGGATTTATTTGAGAAATGTATAAAGAAAGATTTACTGAATTTTTTTAATTTATGAGATTAATGCCAACTCTTCATTTTGAAAATAGCAATATGAAAGTACAGGAGTATTTTAAGTTCAAGACATGAAAGAAATAAAAAATGATTGATTTTTTGACATAATTATAGAGTAAAACTTTATTGTAGATCACAAGTAGTCAGTGTTTAAAAATACAGACTATATTTTTTATATACCTAAGACATGTAATACAAATACTTATTTCCATAGAACAGATTTCTCTTTGACTGAAAATCTAGCTGGTAAACACCCTATATGGAAATTCATAATAAAAAGGATAACCAATAATGATAGTAATTAATAATCTTTTGAAAACCTTCATCTCACTTTTTCATTTTTTTAATGCTAGGTGGCTGTAGAAGTGTTTGGCCTTGTCCAACAGTTGCTTCCCTCGGTTGCTATTTTGAATCAGAAGTATGCACCCCCTGCATTCAATCCTAATCAGTCAACAGATAGCACTACAGGAAACCAACCTGAACAAGGTCTCTCTGCCTGCACAACCTCTAATCACTATGCTGTCATAGAGAGTGAACACCCCTATAAACCTGCATGTGTGATGCATTATAAGGTAGGCACTGATTTGTAGGGAGAATTTAAATTTGAAACTTGGCTTGATGTTTTATAATTATAGTTTAAAGGATTCTTTGCCTCTGTTTGAATTGTTACTTCTGTTTACAGTATTTAAATACAGAGAATCAGCAGGTTGTTGGTTAGGCAGTACCAGATATAAAAAAGGGTTAAATCAAAATGTTTGCTCTTAATACAGTTTTTTAGGGTTTCTGAGAGTTGTTCTTAAGTCTATTCTACAAGTTCAGTGCAATATATAATGTTAAACTGCGTATTATACATTATAATAACAGTGTATGTAAACTTTGAAAGTTAAAAATTGTATTATTTTAATCTATTGTTATTTGTGCCTGAGCTCTGAAAATTCACAAACCCAGTGTAGGATTTTAAGTACTCCAGTATACTATACATGATCTAAAAAATACATAAAGCACTTATAAATTATAGAGTATTCACAATTCTTATTCTTTGCTTTAAAAATTAAATCATGTAAATTAAAGAGGATTTGTCTACCTCATCAATTTACTTATAAACCTTTATGTGCTTGTAAGATATCCAGCTTCTTATTGTAGAGTATGATAAGCATATGAAAGTACAGATTAGTACAGTGTACCATACTTATCTGTTATCCAGATTCGACAGTTATCAGTAGTTAGTCATACCTGTTTTATATACACCTACTTTGCCCCTTCTTGTATTATTTCAGTGCACATTCATGGATTTTTCATTATGTATCCCTACAATACTAGAATCTATTAAAAACAGTCATAGGGTTAGCACACTGACAGAACTAATAATTCCGTCATGTCATCAAATAAGCACATTTTTAATTATTTGAATTAAAATTCACATGAAATCCAAACATTATGATTGGTTGTACCAATTAAGTTTCTTTTAAATTATAGGTCTCCTTCTATCACTGTCTTTTTTTTTTTTTTTTTGCTTGAATTTTATTTGTTAAAAAACTGGATAATATGTCTTTGTTAGAAAAGAGCAGCTTCTCTCCTGAGTCTTTTAGGCACATCAGTATTCATAACATCTTTTCTCTCTGGTATAAGATGTTCCAGTCACATCTTAAAATTTCTTACATTAGATTTGAAACCAGCCATTTTATCTAAGTACCGTGGTTCTTTTTAATGGTGCCATTATTTAAGAGCCAAAACCTGTCACTTGCTAGATGTTTATAATACACAGAAATATCACACAGGCACTCACACACATATGTGTGTATGTATATATATGTGTGTGTGTGTGATACATGTATATGTATGGACAGATTTATGTGTATATGTATTTTTAAGATAAAATACCTCATTAATTTGTACTAATGATATTTATTCAAAATAAGGACCAGCTGAATCATTCTAGAATCCTTGTTCTTGATGGCACTTGGAATATTACAATTTAATTATAAATTAACTATTCTTTTTGCACTCTGTGTGTGTGTTGTGTGTGTGTGTATGTATGTGTGTGTCTTTGGGAATATCTCAACTAGGCTATATAGCTAAATGAAGATAAAGTCAGTGAAAGTTATCAATTTCTGTGTTTAAGGTTGGAATAACCCATCTCTTTGATTATGTGTATATTGGATATACATCAGGAGTCATTTGTTTTATTCTAGATTTTTAGGAATTGTTTTCTAAATCTTGATTTTTCTCTATTTTGAAAAACTTCAACCCTAGAAAAAATAGGAATATAACAAGACTTATACATTGAATACCTATATGACTGTCAGCTTTATTGGTTAATATTTTGCTATATTTATTGTGTTTATAGTAATGCTGAACCTTTTAATGCTGAACCTCACCTTGTTCTTACTGTGGTTCACCTTGTATAACCATACTCAAATTAAACACTTGTATAACACTACTCAAAGAACTTTAAGAACTTTAACATTGATGCAAATATTGCTATCATAATAAAGAATAGTTTTATATCATTTTGCAAACTAAATATTTTGCCAGTTGCCCCAAAAGTGGCACTTATAGCATTTTAAAAATCCATGAACAAGATCCAGTCTAGGTTCACAAGTTGCAACTAATTGTCAGATTTCGACTATCTTCTTCTGTATTGGAAACAGTTCCTCAACCTTTGTCTTTTGTGACATTGCTATATTTGAAGAATACAATCAGTGGTTTTGGTAAAGTACCTTTTTATTTGGATTTTATTGATTGCTTTCTAATGATTACTCATATTACATATTTTGGATAGCAATATATTCTTCCTCAGTGCATCCTGTCAGAAACACATAGTCGCATGATTAAGGTGATGATTGGCAAATTTCTTCATCAGTTTTTTTTTCCTTTGAAATTGTGGGTTGATAAGTAGAGATTATGTAAGGAATACTATTCAAAAATTTTTCTTTAATTGGTTAGTCTTAACTAGATAACTTTTTGCTATAGTAGTTACAAAGTGGCAGTTCTCTCATTTTTTTATTCCTTCCTGCAGTTGTGCTGTTTTAATGGAGTGTTCCCACCATTTCTACTTTTAATTTTATATATTTATATAACTATATATCGAAGCTCAAATTTTAATTAGTTGGCCAGTGAAAGTCCTTTTAACTATGTTTTTATCCATTTTTAATTTCCATTGTTAATTTCGGTCAGCACCATAGAGGTCTTTCCTTTATACACATTCTATTTATGTATGCCACTGTGAAAAATGAAACTACTAAGTAATATTAAAGAAAATCTTTGCAGTTTTATCTTTAGAATAAATCCTATTTTACATTATATAATGAAAGTAAATATATTTAAAATTTATGTGTGTGCACTGTCTGATAAATTTTAAAGAAGCTTAAATTTGTTCATGCTTAATTTTATGAGTTTGTCTTAATTTTATGAATTTTTTCCTGGACTAACTGATTTAATTTTACTTATTAAATATGTAAGAAATTAACATGTCTCTTCAAAGTAAAATTATGCAAAATATTAAACTCCGAATTCTGAGTTCTCATTATCCTTTCCTATTTCTTATTCCACTAAGGATCCAGGCTTATCCTTTCTCTATTCTTATTTTTTTTAAATGATCATATGCATGAATGGATGGATACATGTATGCATCAATGAACGGTGGATGGATAATAGATGATGGGTGGATTGATACATAGATACCTAGATGGATGGGTAGATGTAGGCTTACTTTCCTTCCTTATCTCAAAAAGGTAGCATACTACATATACTTTTTGTAGCTTGCTTTTTAAAAAATACTGTGTATAGAAATCAATCCATGTCCATTTGAAGAGGTCATCCTCATTCTTTTTTATGATTACATTGCATTCTACCGTGAAGATGTATGTAGTTTATTCAGGTAATTTCATGTGTGAAGATTTAAGGTTTTGGGATTTTTTTCTTTGGTATTTTGCAATAACCTCATGCTTATGTTTGTTTTCATATTGTTGAAAGCATATCTTCAAAATAAATTTCTAGAAGTGAGATTGCCAGGTCACACAAATATAGAATGAGGAGCCTTGTTCTTTGAAGAACTGGGATTGCTGATTCAGAGGGTGAATGCATATGTAGTTTCGCCAGAAGCTGACAGATTCTCTTCCAAAGAGGTTATATTGTTTTTTGTCCTCACCATCAATGTATGGGACACAGCCTCCCCAACAGAGTATGTGCTTAAACATGGAGTCTTTTGCAAATAAAGTGGAAGAAGTGGTGGGTGAAATGGAAACTCAATTGAGTTTTAATTTGCATTTATTTTATTATGAACAAGTTTGAAATTTTCACGAGTGCCATTTGTATATTCTCTTTTATGAAGTATATGGTAATTTATTTAGCTCAATTTTCCAATAAACAGTTTTTTTCTTCTCAGTAGCAGTACGTGGATTTTATTAGATTAATATAATACTTAAGAAATTTCTTATGGCTCATATCTTACCTTACAACCAACTCATAGTTTGCTACTTCACATGGTCCTGCTTAACTGTAGTTTGATTCTGTGACAGAATTCTCATTGCCATGATGGTGACGGAAGCTTAAGAAGTTACCTTAAAAATAATTTAGTGCCATCATAAACTGGTATAGTAAAACTTTACCTTAGGAAAATACTAAAATTTTGGCTTTTATCAAGTGTGTTTGTGAATGTTTATGTTTATATGTGTATTTACTTTTATGTTTATTCTCATGGTATATGAAGTTGTGGAGGGTATTTTTGTTAATGAAAAACGTTGCAACAAATTCTGTGAATTTGGGGTAGGTAATGTAAAATGGACTACAATCTTGCATGTTGATATTATTCATTTCATCAGGATCTTTATATTTTTCTTAGCAAATTGTAGTTTTAGTTACCTGCTTTTATCCCTGGAATGCATACTGAAAAAATGGAAATTTTATTTTATTATTATAAACCATTCCACTAGAAAAATCTGAATGTTTATGGAAATTAAGCACCTATGTAAATATTTTTTATAATATCAATATGTGCTGCTCACAAACATTATTAATACAGTATTAACCAAATGTTAAGTGGAAAGTAGAAGTTATTGTAAATCTAGCATAGGGGTCTGGCATAGGTCCCTAACTTTGGAGTATGTTGAAAGCATCATCTTTGCAGTATATGTCCATTTATTTAAAAAATGGAAAAAAATCTGATTCTTCCTAACAAGTACAAATATCCTCTTGCCCGTTGACCCTAGGTGACATTCCCAGAGTGTGTACGGTGGATGACAATTGAGTTTGACCCTCAGTGTGGTACTGCACAGTCTGAAGATGTCCTCCGTTTGTTGATTCCTGTCAGAACTATTCAGAATTCAGGATATGGACAAAAATTAACATCTGTTCATGAAAATCTTAATTCATGGATAGAATTAAAGAAATTTTCAGGATCCTCTGGGTGGCCTACTATGGTTTTAGTGTTGCCAGGTAGGTTAATTTTACTCTTTCTTTGTACATAATACACATTTGTGATAATGTATATTTAGTAAGGATGAATCATCAAAATGCTATTTAATTTTTGGAATAATTTATTCAAGACCAAGTATATATCTGGATTGCAGTTGAGGAATGAAGATGTTCTAGGCAGGAATATTGCATGACTGAGTTATAGAGGAGAAATTTTTTGAGGATCTTGTGGGAAAAGATAAGGTTGATTAAAGTGAACAGTTAATACTGAAGAGTGTCTGTCTGTATTTATTCAAACTATAGAAAAACACAAAAAAGACCTTTCGTTTTCCCACTAAGTGCTAAATGTTGAGAAGTCATTAAGAACTCATTCCTGTCAAGAGAATTGGTGAAACAACTTGTGAGTTCTGTTAGAGTTTTTGTTTTCAGTCTTTAAGGCCAGAGAGTTGGAGAAACAGAGCACATAAGTGAGGACTAGAACACACTTTTATTATGCTGTTAATTGATCTTTTCTTTGAAAAGAAAGTTTGTAAGTTTTTAAAACTATATATAGAATGTTTTGTTTTTACCAAGTAACCATAACTACTCTGTGGTCTGACATACTAACTAGTTTGAATTCAGAAACTTCCTTTGTATCAGACCTGCCTTGTTTGTTTGTGAAGAAATCAGACAAAGCAAATTGTCAGGGTATGAGATCGCTTACTCTGAAACAGAAAAAGCCAGTAAGGGTCATCTCAGTAACATACAGATAACTGAAAAATTATTGCTATCATGACTTAAATATGACATTTGATTAGGGAGAAATTGTTCATGAAGAAAAATAATACCAGTTCCCTTTGGCTAGGAGAGTACAGTGCTTTTTTTTAGCAGTTTTGCTCAAGAAGATACAGGAACTCCAAAAGAGCCTACCTCTTAATTATATGATTTGTACAACTGCCCATTTGAGAAGAATAAAAGATAAGGAAATTTTAATAACATTTTTTCCAACTTTGAAGTCAATATTCACTTTTTTCCCTTAGGAAATGAGGCACTTTTTTCACTTGAGACTGCATCAGATTATGTGAAAGATGACAAAGCTTCATTTTATGGTTTCAAGTGTTTTGCAATTGGGTATGAGTTTAGTCCTGGACCTGATGAGGTAAAAATGATTTATCCTCTCATTCTTTTAAGGACAGTTGTATTTCTGTGGGCTGCTACTGACTTTAATTGTATTTCTGACTATACTTCAGAAGTATGAGATTTATTTAAGGTAGAGGTGCATGTACATTTTAAAATGTTCTATAATTTAATATTGTCAGTGATCTATTTTTGCTCCTTTCATTATATAAATGGAATAGACTCAAACCTCTTAAGTGGCTAAACCCTACTGAGCAAATAATAAAACCTTATTTCACAGTGGGACTAAATATTTCTCCTAAATATTTAAAGTCATGTAATAAAATCAAGGTGAAAGAAATGATCATGCCTTCTCAAAGTAACAAATGAAAAAGTCTTTGGACAATAAACCTGTAGGCTTAAACTTTATAGCTAACTTGAAACAAAATACTGACTCTCAGCCATCAGCTAACACATGCTTTTTTCTTGTTTTAAAAGTTACATTCCTATGCAAATCACATTTTGTTGATAGTCCATATTAACATCCAAACAATTTTCCAAACAGCTGATGCTCTTTATTTTTGCAATTCTATAGGGAGTCATTCAGTTGGAAAAAGAATTAGCCAATCTTGGTGGGGTGTGTGCAGCAGCTTTGATGAAAAAGGATCTGGCACTTCCTATTGGTAAGACTGATCAAGGACTAGGTGTTGGTACATTATATATATATTTTTTTGATTTTAAGAATAGATTATGTGTATTAAAGAACATTCTAAAAGTAAGCATAATGAATTCCATAGTTGCATATACTAGTGAGCGAAATATGCTTAGTATACTGGTGGTTTGGTTTTTTTGAAATGGAGGTAGAAAGTACCTGCTAGTCTTCTTATCCACATATGCACACAAACACCCTCCTTGCACATACAAATACTGTGTTCCAGGCACTGGGCTAAGCACTGAATAAGATTGTATTTATCCAAAAGTTTGAAGTAGTTGTTACATATTATAGTGGACATACAGACAGTTGGATATTCATTGTCTGGAGTTCAGGGAACACTCAGTAGACATGTCATTTGAACTTAGTTAATATTTAAATATATAGGAAGAGAATAGACTCATATGAATGATGATATAAGAAGAAAATGCAAATGAGAGGAAAAAGATAGTTCAGGATTAAAGAGGGAGTGAACAGAATAAAGAAGCTGACAAAAGACCAGAGGAGCACAGTGAACTTTTCAGTAGGAGTAAAGCAGGAAAGGGGTTTATTCATGGACTTTTGAATGCTGCTGAGAATGGAATTAAAATCTATCATTGGATTGAAAAACTTATTTTTTATATGCTCACAGAGAAATAACTCTTTTAGAG
Source organism: Galemys pyrenaicus (assembly GCA_019455555.1). Lineage (NCBI taxonomy): Eukaryota > Metazoa > Chordata > Mammalia > Eulipotyphla > Talpidae > Galemys > Galemys pyrenaicus. The sequence continues at coordinate 4,413,116 of JAGFMF010011611.1, forward strand.
TGGAGTGAGAGACTATAAAGTCAGGTAGGGAGTCAGTTTTAATGACGGTAACTAAAGTTTACATGTGAAGTCACACAGAGAAATGAGACAGTATCAGGAATACTCTCTTTATATGACACAAATACATGTGATATGCAAGTTGACTTATAGTCAAGATGGTAAAGATCTAAGCTTGAAATATTTATTAGTTCTGCCATGTTTGTAAGGTTTTGTTTTCTTAATTCTCAGTCGAAAATTGATTTATTAATAATCTTCTTCTGGGACTACTTTTCCTTCCTTCTCTTAGCTCCAGTTCATCTCTGTTCACTTTCATTTTCTATTTCCTTGCTTCTAATGAGTGTTGGCACATATATGAGAAATTGAGACATATTATATTAATTTGTGAAACATTGATACAACCTTTCTAGAGAAAATTTGTCAGTAACTGTCCAAATCGCATGCATATTTTTGATGTAGTGATATTTTATACCTACTTGCACAAATGCTAAAAAAAAAAGTACATATTGAAAACTAGTTTAATAAAGCAGTAATTGTAAAACCTAGGAGCAACAAAAATGTGTCATTTAGGAACCATTTAAATAAGTGATGACACATCCATATAATGATAATGTCCTATAGATAACTTTTCTGACTAAGAAAGCTGTTTAAATTATATTGCCTAAGAAAAGCAAGTTGCAGAAGAATGTGTGTGTTGACATACACACAATATTTTCACCTAAATTTCCTAGAACAATACATAAACTGTTGACACCATCTTTAGGAAGGTGACAATAGCACTGTTTGAAGAGGTAGAATTTTTCACTCTATGTTTTTGTATGACTATTTATAATTAATTAAGCTATTAAAGTAAATTCACTGAGTAAAATATGATCTATACAAATATTTAAAGGAGAAAAAGGCTAGAGTATGTAGTCACTGACTTGTTTGCTAAAAGTATAGTTATTTTATAAGGCAACTAAAATATAAAGGCTCACATTATGAATATTGTTACTATCCCTTTTGGGGTTAAAAAGTAAGTACCCAAATTTCAGTAGTTTATGTTTATATACATATAAATATGTTTATCTTTTTTGTAATTCATCCAGTGGATGCTTTCTGAGTATCGTCTTGAAAACTATAGCTTACATTCACTCAGAAAAATAAATTTTAAAATGTAAACCCCTGATATTTGTCCAGAATGATAATTTCATTTCAATTTTAAATATAAGAATTATGAGAAATAGACCATGAATGCAGTGGTCTAGAATAAATTTTATTAAAATTTTTCATTTATGCAACAGGCAGTGAATTAGAGGAAGATCTTGAAATTCTTGAAGAGGCAGCATTGCAGGTACTGTCCAAATGTTCTATCTCATGTTGTGTGCAAGTTCAGAAAATTCATGTGATATTTAAAGTTTTTCATTTTAAACATACATGTGTTCTCTTTTACACAATAGGTGTGCAAAACCCATTCTGGTATTCTCGGAAAGGGTTTAGCTCTTTCCCATTCACCAACTATATTAGAGGCACTTGAAGGAAGCTTACCACTTCAAATCCAAAGCAATGAACAGTCCTTTCTGGATGATTTTATTGCTTGTGTTCCAGGATCAAGTGGTGGAAGGCTTGCAAGGTAAGTGCTTTCTTTTAGAACTTGCCTCAGTGTCCATTTCTGAAGAGCAATGAAAGGGAAATCATTAGAATATTAAAATGCTGCCTAAAATACTCTGGTTTTGTGATTTGAACTTGCTGAAGTACAAATTGATAGTTCATATTTCAGAATATATTTTAAATATATGATAATTGTTAATTGGTTATTTTAAAGTTTTCTAGATGAACTTTTTATTTAAAGAAAATGAAACACATAGTTTAATTGCAAAGTATGTATACTTGGTAGTAATATTTAATATCTAGGCTAAACTATTTGTCACTCTAATTTTACTATAATAGTCTTTTGAGCTCTATGACTCAAATATAAATTTAAAATTCAAATGAAATAATTTAAGATTAGGCAGTCCTATTTATTTTTGTTGCTATTTTGCTTATAAAAGAAGAAATGAAACTTCTTTCTGGTTTTAATTTTAATATAGAAGTTACTCTTTAGTTTTTATAAACCAACATGGTGATTGGTGAGAAAGAAAATCTTTTAAGTCAGCCTCACTGCAATCTTTGTGGGCATTTTTATGTAACCTGAATTAATATTCTTGGTTATTTTAAATTAGCCTTAAAATCAAGTTTCCTGATTTTATATTTATTTATATATTATTTTTAAAAATTGGAAATTTTGTGTGCTTTGACGTATTTTAAGTGAATCATCATTAACAGTTTCCAAGGAAGATACATGAGATGCTTATCACTAAATCAGACATAAAAAAAAACATTGCTTCAGCATTTTGTGATATAAGTATTTGCAAGTATTTTATTCATTTCAATTAATATTAGTCACTGAAGATACTGATGCATGTTCAGTTTTTTGTTTGTTTCATTACTTTTAGGTGGCTTCAGCCAGATTCTTATGCTGATCCTCAGAAAACATCTTTGATCCTGAATAAGGATGATATCCGTTGTGGTTGGCCTACTACCATAACAGTTCAAACAAAAGACCAGTATGGGGATGTGGTACATGTTCCCAATATGAAGGTGATTATATTGGAATTTAATATATTTTATCAGATTATATTGGACTACATTGGCATTACGTCTATGTATGGGCTGTTGTAACTTCTAAAATTTTAGATATGGCAGATATTCAGAGGTCTCTTTGCTATACCGCTGTCTTTACATATATATAGTGGAGGAAGCTGAAAATTGTTCAAATAACTTATTTATATTAGTTCCCAGTTTTCTAAGTTACATGTTTTTATTTACTTTTTCACATTTTGCTAGCCTGTGGTGATTCAACAGAGGAAAGAAAGTATCCATAAAGAGTGTACAGTGTTCATAGAGCAAGGCTTTCCATGCAAAGTGATTGAATAAATCCATGAAAGAATTTGAAATTTTGTATCTTTTCTAAAGAGTCATATAAACCTTGCATTTGGGTATAAACACCATTTGAAATATAATACTGCTACTTATTAAATTAGAAATACATGTATTTGGATGGTCAAAGAATGAGAAATGGAAATAGTCCTGTGCTAAAAATATTGATAAATACATAGTTCTTTGGGGTACCTCTTTCTTGGTATATTAAATAATAATTATATTTTAGAGCATATTGTAATATTAAAAAATTAAATCCTTTGTGATACAATCTGTTAATGTAAATATCTCATTTAAAACATTTCTTGTATTTCTGAAAAAACTGGTAAGATGATCCTTGACTTCTCAGAGTTCAGCTTAAAATTTTTCAACTTTATGATGCTGTGAAAGCAATAAACAATCAGGAGAAACTGCAGTTAAAACTCTTTTGATTAAGAGCAGTGAATGTGACTATGTCAATATTAATTTACGTAGGGTAAATATAGTTGTTAAAGGAGAAAATTAAATCAATAAAGTATATAGAAATACTATTAAAAGCAAATGTTTTCAATTTGAAGACATTTGCTTTTTTTGTTTTTGTGTATTATTATTACTTTTAAAGTTTCAACTTTCTAATGGTGGCAACTATGAGCTGAAGAATTTTACAATGTTTTTTAAACTCCTGTGTTTTAAAAAGGAAAAGATTTATACGATCTCAAGAGAAACCAGAGTATAAATTTGTGTTTTACATATAAGAGGGTTTTTTATATTTCCTGGAAAGTCAGCATGAGTCACAATATTACTTAACTAAGTGAGTGATATCCCAGAACTGAGGAATATCCTTAATATTTATTGTTCTTATTAACCCATTTTATAGAGTTATAGTTTGAGATTAAAACTGTCTGCATAAAATTTAATGTGTCTCATTAAATGACTGCAATGTTTAGTTGGGGTGATGACAGATCAATATTTGGACTGACATATGAATTGTGAGTCCATAATTATAAATTGCTTCCCTTGATGTGTCATGAACAATTATAATAGTATCTGTTTTTTGTAATACCATGGTTAGGTGGAAGTGAAAGCTGTTCCTGTCTCTCAGAAGAAAACATCTTTACAACAAGAGCAAGTGAAAAAATCTCAAAGGATTCCTGGCAGTCCTGCAGTACCAGCTGTATCCTCTAATACTGACATGACTTTTGGTGGGCTGGCCTCACCAAAGTTGGATGTTTCGTATGAACCAATGATAGTGAAAGAGGCTAGATATATTGCTATAACAATGATGAAGGTAATTTATTATCTTAAAGAAATTTTATTTTTCAACATTCATTTAGCAAGCATTTCAGTGATTCAAATTCAGACACCAAATTATAGGTTACAGAGAGCTCTATTGATAAATGTAAAACTTGAAACATAATTTTTAGAGTGATGTTATTTTCTCCAAAGAGAATTTTCATTTGTTTTTGATAAGTGTATAGAGGGAATTAACAACTATAAATCAGATTAACTCAGAAAGAAATTGAGATGGCTCTAAACTGGATTTCGATTTCTACAAAAGTCCTTGTCTTGTTTTCAATTTACCATTACTCCTAGCACTTCAGGAGTTCAGGACATACCTAAGCCCTCTTTAGTTTTGGCGTTCCCTCACATTTCAGATTCACCTTAATTTTTTTTAGACATTTTTGTAAAGAAACAGATTATTTTAGATACAATTCTAACCCTACGAACTGGACCCTATGAAGCTCTTCCCTGAACCATTCCCACCCCTACCCTAGAGGTAACCACTATCCTGAATGTAATGGTTTTCATCCCCACAAACCTTTTTATACTTTATTGTATACAAATTTGTACATAAACTATATGTATGTAAAACGGCTTTGTATGTTTTTCAGAAATTAATAAAAATGGGGTCATATTGCACATGTTAATTTGCTTAACCTTGTTCAGCCATGTAGCTGTAGTTTGTTCATTTCAACTGCTTTGAAATATTCCATTGCATTACTAGTCCATTATTTGTTCATCAAATAATAAACATTAGGTTGTTTATATAATTTTTTTCACTCGTATAAACTGCTGAAATACACATCCTTGTACATATCTCCTTTTGTATGTTAGTTCTAAGACGATGAAGAGGAAATTGCTGAATTATAGAGGCATACATGTTTTTCACTGTATTAAATGTTACCAAAACTTAAACTATCTTACTAGCATTGTATTAAAGTGTTAGGTACTTAGAGTTGTCGTTCATACTGGGGTCTTCCCAAAAACAATTTGATGACTGTAATATGATTTTTTGTTTATTTTAGTTGGCACTTCTTGCTTCGCAGTCTAGTTGAGTAATATCTGAAATATTTTGGCCCTTTGGGTTTCTTCTTCAGTCAGTGCCTTTATTCACGTTTCTTTCCTGTTGTTGGTCTCTTTTGTATTGATCTGTTTTTCGTATATGTGAATGCCTGTCCAGAGTGGTTTATATGAATTACAAATCCCTTTCTACCAGAAGACTTATCTTTTCCATAAAGTGTATTATTTTGGAGGAATTTTAAATTTTAGTCTACTCAAAAGATACTAGCTTCTTTTTTTCTTATAAATTCTCTGATGTTTTATTTGTTATATTTGGGTCTTTGACATATCTAGAATTTATTCTGTAAACAGTTGAGGTAGGTAATGAAGTTTTTTCTTCTTCTCCTTCATAGATAGCCAGTTTTTTCAGTACCACTTATTGACTATTTTATCAAAATTCAATATTGATCAATATATATCAGTACTAATTAAGGATATTCTAATGATTTGGTGATTCTCCTGGTCTCTTTTATAAAGGTTTATGAAAATTATTCTTTTGAAGAACTGCGTTTTGCATCGCCAACTCCTAAGAGGTAAGGATGACTTTCTCAAAGCGTAGTGAAAATATGTGTCATCACTATGTACAACTAAAAATCCAATTTTATTTTTCATAATTTAATATTTTACAGCATTTTAAAATTTCCAATAGTGGTTTGCCACAAATTTTATAATGTGCAGATTTTAGGTAGAATGTTTTTATATTCAACTATAATACTGTAAGTGCTAAGACAGATACTTTAAAAAAGAATAGCTAATATCTAAAGTAATGATAAATTGTCATGATTAAGTTTAATTTCTTTCTTCTGTTTTGTTTTTGCTAGTTTTTATTTTCAATTTTCTCTCTTCTCGATTATACTATTTGGTGGCAAGTGGCCAACTTTTTCTGGTTCATTATCCTACAAATTTGTCTAGCTTATTTTTATTCTACAAAAATCATGGCTCTACAGTAGTACAAATTTTGTAAAGTTCAGCCAGAGACAAATGCTACTTCCCTATTGTGAGATGAAAATATATTCTCAAAAATTGGCTATTTTGACAGACAATTTTCTAGAATTTGCATAAAAACTACTATGCACACATTGTAGAATGAAGTCAAGATTATCAGTGAATTTCTAATAAGTCATATGATATACTGTATATTCATATTGAAGCTTTTCCTTAATTGATGGAGGTGATCCCTCAAAAGTATAATTGTCATTGTTTTCTAAGTATCTGTTTTAAAAAGTACTACTGGGCCTCCCTGGTGGCACAGGAATTAAAGACACAGTGCTCTCAATCACCAGCCACTTCAACAGGAGTTCAATTTCTGGGCAAGGAGCTAGCCCACATGGTGCAGCAGACCTGCCCTCTCTTGCCTGCTGCTCCCCTCAGCGGTGTGTTTCAGTGCATCTTCCTATTTTTGCTCTCTACTCTGTCTCTGGTAAATCCTCTCATGTCCCCCGCCCCCAACCTCTGGCCTAAAGCCCAGTTTTTGTATACATAAATAAATACATTAAAAAAATAAAAATAAAAAGTACTGCTAACAAGAAAAAAGGTATAAAACTCTGCTTTAATCTACAGTTAACATAATTACTTGGGTGTTGAAAAATTAAGACCTTAACAACTGAAAATATAAGTTTAGCACACTGGTATCTCTCAGCCTAACAAGCAAGAACAAAGTGGCCATTTGCTAATAAATAGATTATCATATGCACTGGGCATTTTAAACTTTATTAGTCTCTTGTTGAAGCAAGTACCTTTATTCATTCAGCGGATACAATTATGCACCTGTAGTACAGCCTATGAGGTACTTCTTTTAACAAGATAGATAAAGTTCTGGCTTTCATGGCATTTATATTCTAGTGGAGATGCAAACAACTATAAATTTGATAAGAGTGTTGGAGTGGAACAGACTACCAAACAAAGGAGGTCTTATATGAATGGAGAACTGAATGATAGTTCTCCATGTTATGATTTAGGAGAAATTCATTCTAAGTGGAGAAAAAGTTAGGTACTAGAGCTTGATATCTTTGAAGAGGAGATACTTTCTGGAGAAGAGCAAGCAAAAGGGAAAAAGGTCAAAGATGATACAGATAGAGTTATAGATGAGGACACATTATATTGGGTTTGGTAGGCAATGTTTAAGGAGTCTACATTTTCTTCTAAACAAATGTTTTGGAAGGCTTAAGTCAGGGGAGTGATCTAATTCTGACTGCTCTTCGGAGAATGAATTATAGGGAAGGAAGAGTGGGAAGAGAAAAGTAAGACACTATTAGGTGACTTGGACGAGGGGTGGAAGAGAGTTAGCAGTGGAAATAAAGAGAACTGAATAGACTTGGGATACACTAGAGAGGTAAAATAAATAACCTTGCTGTTAAAATGGAAATAGATGGTGAAGGAAAGTGACAAATCAGGGATGATTGTAGAGTTCTTTGGCTGGCCTCGGCCGCAGTGTAGGCATGTCCCAGCTTTGGCCTTAGACCAAATGGGGCTTGCAGCTTGTTTGTTATAAGTATAGTTTTATTAGAAAACAGCCTTCCTTCTTAGCTTATACATTGTGGCTGCTTTTGTACTGTAATGGTAGTTTAGTAGTTGTGAGACAACTCAACAAAAATAGCAACAATTCAATAAAAAAACTCAACGATAGACACTTCCCCCAAGAAGAAATGCAAATGGCCAACAGTCCTATGAAAAAAATGTTCAACATTACTTACTATTAGGGAAATGCAAATCAAAACAGTAGTGAGATACCACCTCACACCTGTGAGAATGGCCCATATTTAAAAAAACAGAAACAAGTGCTGGTGTGGATATGGTGAAAAAGTAACCCTCTTTCACTGTTTGTGGGAATGCAAACTGACCCAGCCAGTAAGGAAAGCTGTGGAGTTTCCTTAAACACTAAAAATAGACCTATCATATGACTCAGCAATTCCACTCCTAGGACTGGACCCAAAAGACCTAAAAACACTAATTGGAAAGGAAAACTGCACTCTTATGTTTATTGCAGCACTATTTACAATCGCCAAAATATGGAAACAACCGAAATGCCCCAAACAGATGACTGGATCAAGAAGATGTGGTGTATATATATATACAGAATGGAACACTACTCAGTGATCAAAAAAAAAATTAAATAAACTCATTCATGTGCAGCAACATGGATGGAACACTAAACAAAATAACTCAAGGGAAAAAAGATAAATGTTGGATGGTTTCACTTGTGTGGAATATAGAAAAACCAAACAGAGTATCAAGAAAAACAAACAAGCAAACAAAGAGACAAAACTTGCAACCTAACCATAGATCTGAGACAGACAGTGGGAGGGGGAAGTAGAGAGAGAGGGAAATGCCCAAGGGACTGTAGTAGTGCTGGTCACAAGTTTATGGTGGTGAAAGAACTATAGAACTACACCGAGGGGAGAAATCAGCACCATCCAAGAATTAACAAAGATGTAAAAAGATAAATTTTAAAAATAAAATAGTTCTAACAAAGACTGTTTGGTGTAATAGACTAACATATCTTTACAGAAAGTATTTACTATCCCTTGGTGTAGAGTTTGATGATTTTTATAAGGATCAGGAAACTTGAGAAGCAAGCACCTGTTTTTATTTTGTTGGGTAATAGATTGAATAGAACATATGGATGTATTAAAGTCGAAATACCCATATCCCTTTGAGTTATCTAACTGGAGATATTTCCAGTTTACAGTTTAAAATTCAGGGAGAAATAAATTTGGAAGTCATCTACATTGAGGTGATTTTAAAAGTGAGGGGCAGATGAATGGTCAACTGGAAAGAACAAAGATCTATTACCCACATTCTGTGGTATCCCATAAGTTGAATGGTGGTCAGAAGAAGAGGAGTAAACAAGACACCGAGAAAGAATGGTCAGTAAGGTAGGGGGAAAATGTTGCAGTGATATGTTGCAGAAGCAAAAAAGGATGTATTTCTAGAAAGTGGAGTTGTCAGCTATCAATTGCTACTGCTTGATTGTGGAGGACAAAGAAACAACTGTTGAATATGGTGTGAAAGCTATGGTGACTTTAGCATAAGCAATTGCAATATAAGTGTTGTGAACAAAAGACTAATTACAATAAGTTGGGAGAAAAGAAATGAAGGAATGGAGAGAGTAATTTAATTTTTTGGATAAGTGTTTATATAAGTGAAAAGTTATGAGATTTTATTAGGGAAGGCTAGAATTTTAAGAGGAGTATTTGTTAAGATGGGTAATTCTGAAGTTTGTATAGAAATTAAATAGAAATGTTCCAGTAAAGTAGGAGAAATTGATGGTGAATAAAAGCAAGGTATTTGCAGCATGAAAGTATTGAGGGAATGAGATTCACATCTGGCTTTAAATAAGATCCAAGACACTTCTGGCATTGTAGCTGGAGACAAGGTAGGAATTAGCAGGTTTACTACTATGACTGTAGTTTTAAGAATGTATGATTGCTTTTTTTCTTGCTGAAGAAAATAATGAGGTAATCATAAACTGAGAGTGAGGAAGCAGGGTGATGGGGATTTGAAGTAAGGAAAAAATGAAATTTCATTGTTTTAGAGAGTAGGAAAACATACTAGGATTATTTTTTATTTCATAATGCAGTCAGAAATTCATGTTTGCTGAAGTATCCTATAATGTAAACTGTTTAACCAGAAGTAAATTCTAATATCCGTGTTATTTCTTTTCAGACCCAGTGAGAATATGCTCATTCGTGTCAATAATGATGGGACTTACTGTGCAAATTGGACTCCAGGAGCGATTGGACTCTACACTATTCATGTTACTATTGATGGCATTGAAATAGGTATATACATGTATTTTTTAAGTTACGAGTTATTTAGTATAAAAACTGGAATCAAAGTCATCTTTTTTTGTAATTGTTTACATTATAGACATGAAGAGTTTTTGTAACTCTTCTGGGTCTTCATTTTTGTCTTTATAATGAGTACTTAATTAGTGTTTCATAAAATCTTAAAATAGTCCTGGTAACTCCACCCCTCCACTCCCTGATATGACTGGTCAGATCTTATCTCATTTGTGTTGCTCTACAATCCTATACATACCGGTCTCTCCCACTTACAGTGTACCTATATTCCATTCCTGGATGTGAGCAGAAACATTCATTCCTGTGTCTCCCAATCTAGCTCAGGGCGAAGGAAGTAATGATTGTTAAAAATTCTGTTGAATGAATGAACTTTTTTTTCCCACTACTAAGAAAAATAAATTGCTCTTTCTTTGGGCATGTTTTTCTTTATTTTTAAATTATCCGTATAATTTGACAGCTGTAGAATAAGAAAGGTATGATTTTATCAGAGTAACTTCCTTATAACTTATAACATTATCTTTCCTGATGCTGCTTAAGAAAAGAGTCTCTATGGTCAGATAAATTTAGACAGCTTAGTGTTTGTAGCCTCACCTGGGGACATCCATTTAATTTATATTCACATATTAGGAATTTTAAGAAGTCTGAAGTTAATAATCTTTGCCTAACTTTGTTTAATCCTTATTATGAGACCCTTGCATATGGGAGGGAAACAGTGTACTGATAGGAGAAATATGGATTAACTATTCCACCAAAATATTCTTTGGGAAACTTTAGTTTGTTTTTGTAAAGATGGTAAGGGGTTACTTTACCTTGATGTAACTGAGTAGAATCAGAATATCAAATTCATCTATACTATCCAGAGGCCTTTATCTACAGCCATTGCTGCACCCTTTCATTATAGTATATCCATAAAGACTTTTTTTGTTTAGCAGACTCTAGTGGTTCTGAGTAAAACATTGTTCTGGGTAATTAGTATTCCTGTCAAGTATGAAATGAGACAAGAGAACAAAGTTCTATACAGTAGAATATAGGTGATGACATAAAAGAGGTTCAAACTACCTGTCTAACATTAAAAGAAAACAAACTAAAAAACCATATCATTATGATAGCTTTCAAACATACTCAAAATTAGAGCAAGGACTATTAATAAGCATTCATGTATAAAAAAAGAGGTTCAAATTACAGCAGCAATTCAGAAGTAGTAATAGACAAGAATGGCTTCATCTGCATTGATAGTGGGATGGAGGAAAAGATAAACCGCCTTTGTATTTGTTTTTGGAAGGAACTGAAGAAGAACAGTCATGCAACTTAAAATCATCCATTTTCTTTCCTACCGTCATAACTCAGATTTCTTCCAAGGTAACCAAACACGTCTGTAGCATAGGACCTTGCTTAACCATAGACAGGGACAGATAACATTACAACAATGATAATACACAGCCAACATTTGTTCAGCACTTAATATACTCTGACTTTGTTTTGTGCATACCTTACACATCCTAAATCACTTCATTCCCACAGCAGCTCAGTGAGATAGGTCCTATTCTCTTTCCTATTTTTTGATGAGAAAGTTGATGTTCATCGAGTCAAACAATCAGTAGCAAATGTAGGAACAAGCAAGAAAGCTAACATAAGAACCATAACTTTTAACCACCATGTTGTGCTTTCTGTTAGACATAAAAATAATTGATATAGATAATATGATATTGTGAGATTATGTTTAATCACACAAGGGTTTCTCCTTTATTATTTAGATTTTTTTCACTGCCTTTCATATATTCCAGTTGAAGAATGTGAACCCTGCTTTTTTTCCCTTGAACTCCTTAGATTCCTATTTGTAATCTCAGCATGATTTTGAAAATATTCCTCCTTTTTGTATATTAAATAGGAATCTTCTTAGAGAGGATTCAGCTATTTGTTTTAATTGTTTAAAATAGCATGTGAATGTTTTTAAGATTAGGCTAATGGTCCTCCCTCCCTTCTATTCTCAAATGTTACTGTTCCTTTTTTTTTTTTTTTTCAGATGCTGGCCTAGAAGTAAAAGTAAAAGACCCTCCAAAAGGGATGATACCACCAGGAACTCAGCTAGTCAAACCAAAGACTGAACCTCAACCAAATAAGGTTAGGTTAAGAAGTCAGAGCATGAATCAGTCAGAGATCTATTAACTTCCTTCATTGATGCTTCAAAGAAGGCCATCAAATACCTACCATTTATATGATTTCAGTATTTGATTTCTAAATATCCCCAAATAAATTTGAAGAGTAGTTAATGGTAATTTAACTACTAAATTTTGGGCCTATACTTTTGGCTTCTTTGTATTATGTTATAGCAATTTGTAGACCTTATGTTCTTTCAGTTTGAAAATTGACAGTTAACAAAAAGCCTACTGAAATTTGCAAAGTTAAAGTGTGCTATACTGTTACAAGAAAAGTTAATTTCCTAACAATTAAAGAACAACTATAAGACTTGTGGTAAACTGCTTTCTAAAAAAGAAATACTGGTAATAGAATTTGATCATTTCTTCCCAAAAGTATAAACAAAGAAGACCCTTTTTTCTATTTTATCATGTCTTCAAATTTTAGAAAGGAACTTTAAAATATTAATAACTCCCTGATTTTTTTTCTTAATACTTAGAAACTTCTGTTATAAGTAAACCACTGTTACTTGCCAAGGGAGACCAGATACAAATAATTTTGGAAACTCTCAACATTATAGTGTTAGCAAATCGGTGTAATTTTCTCTCTTACTAACCTACAAGGTCTCCATTCTGTGACTTCCCTTCACAATCTCTATCTTTGCCTTTCAGGTTCGAAAATTTGTGGCCAAGGACAGTGCAGGGCTCCGTATCAGAAGCCACCCTTCCCTTCAGAGTGAACAGATAGGAATAGTGAAAGTCAATGGCACTATCACTTTTATTGATGAGGTAATTTATAAGAAAAAAGTCACTTGGTAATAAATTTTAGACAGAAAGTGTTTGCATTGTTTGCCCAATAAAGCTTCTAGGTTTTATATTCTTAGCAGTTTGGGAACTATCTGGAAAATTTATTTGCAGAATTGAGTCTCAAACATTTTACTTCTCTTTATCAATAAAAAAGTCACTAAAGTTATATACTTAACATTAAAGCAACTCAGTTAACATTGTACTCAGAACTTGTACAAATGCTCATTAAGAACTATATAGTTTTTCTTGAATTTTTTCAGTGTTTTTTCTTAAATGTGTTTATTGCTTTTAGACAGTAGATTTTTCTAGTAACTACATAACTTCTGATTATTGAAATCTAAATTGAGGGAAAAGAAGGCATAGGTTCTTTTGGAAAACATCTGAGTGTTTTGCTTAAGTGATCTTAAAGTATGATTTCTTTGTGCTTTAACGCTTAAGTGACATTGTTTTTATAATCTCACCCTGTGAATTATCATTGATTTGACATTCCTTGTTTCTTTTTTCATTAAAGGTTCTCTCATACTCACTGATGGTTTACAGAACTATATACTTAATCTCTATGTCCTGCATTATTTGCCTACTCTGTAGCCTCTCTGTCCTGGTTAACCTCATAGAAGTTACAGGAGGGTATGGCTTGTTTCTGTTGCTTATTTCCCATAGATCCACAATGATGATGGTGTGTGGCTGAGGCTGAATGATGAGACAATTAAGAAGTATGTTCCTAATATGAACGGTTACACTGAAGCCTGGTGCCTCTCTTTTAACCAGCATCTTGGCAAGAGCCTTCTGGTCCCTGTTGACGTAAGTAAAAGGTGGTTTTAAAGGTGTTGATAGACTTTCTCTGTCCTCATTACAGTACTTTCTTTAATTAAGGCTTTTCAGTTCTGAGGTAAACCGCAACTAAATAACTTTTACTCTGTAAGTGCTTTAATTCTTCAGGACTTTTTTGTAATGAAGGTAGAGTTTGGTCATGTTAAGGTCCTTAATAATATATCCTGTATGGGCAAGAAGCAGAAGATTAACACAGGCCTATTGAATTTCCTTAATACAGGTAGAGAAGGAGAGTGGTTGCATTTCCTCCATCTACTGCAACCATTTTTATATTTACACTACTATCTAAGGTGGATTTTAAACTAGAAATTTATGAATTCAGTATTTTACACATTCAAAAACATGTATAATATATTTGTTTTTTATGTTGGCTTTTTGTATTTGTTCTCTGTTTTGTCTAAGTTTAAATCTTTTGTGTCTAGCCTCTTAGCACTACTGTGTTCAAATAAATGGATTTTTAGATTTACGGTGTTCTCTTTGAATCTAGAGTCTGAGAGAATTCCTTAGTGTTCATAAGATCGCTAAATCATGACCGTTGATAGTGATCCACATCTCTTTTTTTGTAATTTGAGTAGGACAGTATGATCTTTGTTTTCATCAATATAAATTTATGTGTTCTTATGATACGGCTAGTAAACAATACTATTTTTAAAAAAATGTAGTATTTGAAACAGTTGAGTTCCTTAAATTTCAGTGTATAATACTAATTTATTACATGAAACTTTTCAGGGTATTATTTGCTTTTCTTCTTATAGGGCAGACTAATAGTCCTCTAAATGGGAGTAGATTAATTAAGGAAGAAAATTGTAGAATTCCTATTTATATTTCTTGATTACATTCTTTTTTTATATTTGTGATTCATGAAAACACAGGGGACAGAAATATATGTGTATTTTTTACTTAATAGATACTTGATAACATTTTGAGACTATTAACCTTTACTCAGATTAAGCTAAACAATGGCAGATCTATAATTACAATATCTTAAACCAGAACTTCTTACCTTTCCCTCAGATTTATTTCTACAGTTAAAAATGAAAAGGATTTTCCTCTGGAAAAAAGAACCTACTCTGGAAGAGATTTTTCTGTTCTACTAACCAAATATTTCTAATATTCTGATAATTGTTTTCTAAATGAGAAAACTATAGTTATTAATCCTCTATTATGTATCGTGTTTTCATTTTTCAAAATTCTAATCATTTTAATCTTGAACATTGTAAGTTCCTAAAAAGCATTATTTTCAATTATGCTAATCTTTATTACCTCTTCCCACTCCAAAATTTTCTTCCTAAATCCTTTGTTTGCTCATTTGAGGAGATGCTTTTGGAAGAGGAGTACAAGTCACACAGATAAAACACGAGAATAAACAGGGATAAAGGTAGATCAAGAAGTACTGTGTGTTGTGATTCTAAATCTCCTGTTTTCACGCTGCTCTGTCGGTGTTTTTAACACACTTTAAGAGACAATTTGTCTTTTGACGAACTAAACAGTCTTTTAAAATCGGAGAAAGAAAGGTTGTAACCAAAGTAAAATAAAAGCTAAATGGAATGATCCATACGAATACTTCTTGACAGGTTTTAGTTTGAATGTGAATGAGGTTTTCACTTACTTGAGAAATCTAGTTGGAGATATTTGACATAAAAAGTAAGTGACTTTTCATATTTTCTAGTGTTTATGTCAAATCATATATTTTATTATAAAGTAAATAACTCAGAGTAACTGGTTTCATTAAGAAGTCTGAGCCGTTTCAGTTTCTGTTATTATAAGTATGATAGTAATGAGATACTACTGAATAGAGGAATGATTCCAAGGGAAGGGGAAAAGTTAAAGGTACAGCTAAGAAATCTGAAGACTGAAAAAGGAGAAACCATATAATGAATTTTCTCTTAAAGACATATTTAGACAGTGTTTCTATAAAGGATGAGAGGGGGAAAGTATGATAGGAGAAAAGTTCTTAAGAAGGAAGGAACAAAAAAGGTTTAGGAAGACTATGGTTTCTATAAAATAGAAGAAGATAAAGCCTTCAATTGAAATTGAAACAAATGAGAGAGTTTAGAATTACACAGAGGTTTGTGATAATATTTGAGAAACAGAGCAATCTGACTAAAAAGTACTTGGTTTTAGATTTGGGTATTTCAAAGGTCCCAGTAAGACCACTGGATGGATCCAGTCAGAATACCCCACTTCCCATATGTTGAAGAATACAGGTATAAAAGAACCAAGAAATCAGAATAGAGCATTGATTGGAATTTTCTGGGCTACTATGGTAGAAAACAGGAACAAAAAGGAACTGTAGGTGCTGTGATGATTCCAGCTTGAGTCAGAAATGTGAAGTATAAGTAGAGGGTCCAAGGAACTTGAAGAACTTAATAAAATCCTACAACATAAGAATGAGTTCATTGCAGTTGAAGAACTGGAAAAATTGGGGGAATTTGTGTGATAAAGTAGAATATTTGTATTTTATATCATAGTTAGAACATTTTATTGAATGAGGTGGCCTGTTAACATAGTCATGAGAGGGTAAGTGAGGTCTAGTGAAAGTGAAAGTTTTTGGAACTGCCCCAGTCTAAGAGGTAAGACAGTGGGTGATTGTTCACATGGTGTCAGAGACTCACAGACTGATGGCTGTCCTGTAACCACATGGTTAAGAGGAAAGCAGTTTTGTTTACCACTGGAAAAGAAGTCCCATTAGATAGAAGTTATGGACAAATGGAAATAATTTGATGTTGAATCAAGGAGAAACATAAAGTGGTTTTGGTGTTATAACATGACAGCACATAGTTGTCATAAGAATTTATATTTTTGTGGTGACCAAAGATGACAGAGGGGATACAGTTTGTCAAAGTTAAGTGACCTAGTGCTCCAAATAAATTGGTATAAAGTGCTTCAGTGCAAGTTTAGGTGAGGATCCATACAGAATAAAAACCTGATACAGACAAGAACAGACTAGCTTTATAAGGTTTTGTATGTAGTAACAAGGTTTTGACTCTAAGGTTTTGTCAATAAGTTTTTATTGAGTACCTTACTCTACAGACCTAAACCCAGGGAAGAGAAAAATGGTGATCCCATGTCAACCCCTTAAGTAGTGAATGAATGAATGCATATATACATACATACATATATGCATATATCATCTTCCTTTGCATCTCCTACTATATATACTGTTGGAAAAATACTTCTTTTACCTTTTTATTTCAGTCCCTTTGTGAATAAATCAACTGTAATTATGGCTGATAATTGCAAAAGTCTACTCAGTTTTAAAAAATGAAAACTGGGAGATTTGAAATAAAGTTAGAAATAATCATTGGCTAGTATCCTATTTTTTTTTAAAGATTTAATTATGCATACAAGCACTGGGGTACAGGCCAGAGGTGTGGGGGGTGGGGGGTAAGAGGATTCACAACAGAGAGCAGGGAGCAGAACAGGCAGATCAACTGAAGTACACTGCTGAGGGGAGCAGCGGGCACAGCAGGAGAGGTCCGCTGCCATATGGGTCCGCTCCCTGGCAGGCAGCAGGCATCAAACTGGTGCTGCAGTGGCTGCGGTTTGCATCATAGTGTGTTGCTTAACCCACTGCCTACCAGGGAGGCCCAGTATCCTAACTTTAAAAGAAGCAAAAGTATACAAAAAATGCTTTAGACCATATTTATATGCTTCCATTTTTTTCTGGCTAAAACAATGTTGCATTCACATCAATGTTTGTATCTTATTTGGATCCTAACTGAAATAGCTAAAAAGAGTCAGGGCAGAGTTTAGAAGTGTGACTACTGTTTAAATATTTGATGAACTCTTAAAATATTGCCATAAGTAATTGTTTAAAATAAGTGTTAAAGTCTTTTTTTGTTGCACTATCTTGTTTATTTGCTCACATTTTAGAGCCCTCATTTTTATTGCAGATATGTCTTTCAGCTATATGTTGACCTGCCAAGCCATAGTTCTATTTAAACATCATTGCATCACTAATAGTGTAAAGCAGTGCAGATGTGACTGTTAACTGTTTTATTACTTTACTGATGCTCTAGTTTGGAGATTAAATACCATTAAACATCCATGTTTTGACTTAATAATTTAAAATAAAGGGGGGGAAATGGGGTAAATAGGTGATAATGCAGATTTTTTTTTTGAGTCAATCATGGTTCTATTAGAACTTCTTCCCCCTTTTGAACATACCGTTCAATTTTATATCTTAACATCTTTGTATAGTTTGTATAGTTTTATTTTTCTGTAATGCTTTCTGTTACATTCTTTCTCTGATTTCTAATATTTCCCTAGTTGACCAGGCTCAAAAATTTTTCTTCTCTGTAAATCTCAGTAATGTTGTAGTTTATTCATTAATTGTTCATTCAAAAAATACTCATTGAGTCTTTATTATGTGTCATATAGTAAGCTCAAAAGTAGGTGTTGAATGGGGAAGAGAAGCAGAGGCTTCTCTTCAGATAAGTCAGAGTATAGTTCTTTGGGGGTTCTCACTTTTAACATGGTAGACATTCTTCATTCAAATAATTAAATTGCTTGTGCTGAGTTATAGAATGACTTCATGTAGACATTTGAAGGAGATCTTAAAGAAGAGTTGCCTGGAAAAGTGAAGGAATTTCTAGAGAGATAATCAGATGTGCGTAGTTGCAGGTTATGCTATGTTTGGGAACTGATGAATAGTTGATATGGGTGAATCAAAAGACTAGGGGTAGAAAATATATAAGCACTGGGGAAATTAGGTTTCTCTATTCCTTTTCAAGAAGCACTTTACCTCTAAAAGTAGAAAAGGCTTTCTGTCTTTCTTGCCTTCAGCCTATTTGGATTTTTGTTTTTAAGTTCCTTAAGGATAAGGACTCATTTATGGATACCTTCTTACTCATATTTGCTTCTTTAAAATGTTAAATATTACTTTTTGCTAATCCTAGCATTTAAGATTTGTTGAATACCAAATTTTAATTCTTTACCTTTGGTGGCCATGCTTTTTAAAATAATTCCTGACATATATATGCTCCTTACCTTAATTGTTTATTTAAATCTCAGTATGGCCATTGTAATATTTTCCATTGACAAGAGATAACTGTCCTTCCAGTATCACAAGTGGAAAGTAGTAAAACTAGTTCTGTAATCCCAGCTGATAAGATTCCAAAGCCCATGCTTTTAAGCATTTCTACCTACTGTAATCTGGTAGAGAGGCAAGGATAAATATAGTTGTGAAAGGATAATGTAGGTATACCTACATATAAAAATGACATTAATTGTAAAAATATAATTTTTTATAAATTTATAAATAACTGTCATAACATTACTAGTTAAATAGGATAAACACAGTGATAAAATACTGAAGATCACATGGGTCACTTAAGAAAGTATACCTGATGAATATTGATTTTAAATTAAAAATCTCTAAAGATTTGGAAACTACAGAGTTTAAGTAGTAGAATGTTTCATCCATCAAAGAAAATATACATGGAAAAAAAGAAAATCAGTTGTACAAAGGACATGAAATACATTGGACTGCCCAGAATAGCACTTAAGTTTTTTGTAAAAAATGTTTTCTTCTAGGATAGAGGTTAGTGATTTGAAATTAGGCCCAGTTCTTTGGATATTTTTTCAATACTGTGAAGATTGTGGAAGAGAAGATTTATATCAAGGAAAGTAGATGATACAATGTTTGTGTCATCTGAATTCTTGAAGAAGAATCTTGATCTCTGAAAATTTCTTTGCATTTATATAGACCACTTCATACCACATAAACTGATTAGTGTCACATGTAGAAAGTGTGTTGATTTTTCTGAATTTGGGGTCTTTGAAACTTAGGAGACATGAAAGGAAAATATCATTTGTTATTAACATGACCCAGGATAATTGGTAGCATTAGGAAATGTTCCTTGCATTTTATGTCCGATTTTATCCTTCCAGGATACCAAATGATGCCTGATAACCATAGCTTTAACTGTACTCCAAATTTCTACGTTTTGTTTTGTTGGTAAATTTGTATGTGTGTCTGTATTAGCTTATATTTAGTTTTATTAAATGTTAAATACTCATTCAATACAGCACTAGTAAAGGTGTTGTCCTTCACTGGTTTTATTAAAAGTTTCATTTCATACTTTAACTTGGTGTCTAAATTTCCTAAGCAGAAGATTAAGACAACACTATAATTTTTTCCTGAGATACTTTATTTATTTATTTTTTTGCTTTAACAAATGAAAGTTCTTAGTTCTGCTTATTTAACACAATCAAAATTATCATTTTCTTTCCATGAGCATTTGGCATGTTTTGTCATGTTTTCTTACTCTTAAACTTATTCACTAATTTGGTCTCTTCAGTACCTTGAGAGGTTATGCTTTAGAGTTGCTATATGGTGCTTACTCGTTTAGTTAGACTTTCAGTACGCTTTAATTTTCTAATTTCCTCAACAGAACTTTTATGCTTTTAAAAGTCTTTGAGAATAAAGTGATTTAGATTACTGGTGATATGTGTGTCCACATATACATACACATTAATTTATGACACTATATATGAAAGATAAATTATTTTAATAGTGAGAAATTGAGATTTAAGAGAAATTAATATTTTTATGCATGTTTATATCTTAGACTAAATTTGAGTAAATTTTGAGAGAAAGCTATCCAATGTCCAGTTTTCCTGTTGGTGTATTTTGATATTTAATAAATGCAATTTTATTAGGACACCACATTTTGAAACTAATCTTAAACTAGTCCAGACTAAAAATTTTATACAAATGCAGAACAAAAGCAAAAACTATAAAATTTGAACCCACATACAATTGGCATATACAAAATTGATATTACTGGTAATTTATTACCATATTACTCTAAAGTATGATTGTACTTAATTCATATACTTAGGTTCTGGAAATGCTTAAATTTGCAAGTGGAAATTAAAGAGCAGTTAAATTGTCAGTTACTTGTAACTCTATTATTAACTTTATCTGCATTCTTTTCATATTGTTTTTAAGACTAGAAAAGTTGGGGTCTCTCTGGTGGCACAAGGGGTTACGTCTCAGCACTATGAAGCTACCCGCAGCCACTGCTGCATGATATGGCATGAGTTCAATCCCCGGCCAGGGAGGTGATCCACATAGTGCAGCAGACCTCTCTTGCCTCTCCTGCTGCTCCCCTCAGCAGTGTATTTCAGTCAGCCTATTCTGTTCCCCACTCTGTCTCTGGTGAATCCTCTCACCCCTTGCACCTCTGGTCTGTACCCCAGTTCTTGCATGCATAAATAAATAAATCCTTTTTTAAAAATGACTAGAAAAGTTTATGCTATAAACAGAAAAATACTATAAAAAATCTAGTTTTTTTTATGTTGAAAGACCTGCACCATATATAGATGAACTCATAAGCATACCTTTCTGCCACAAAAAATGTCATTTCAAGGCTTTACAGCTTGTTTCCACTTTACCTAGAGATAAACTCTCCATTCTATTTAAATGGAGAAAGGAGTGCTTTTGTTTTGTTTTATATGTATTTGTAGGCATATTATTAGAAACTATTTTTTTTTACTTTATATAAGTCTTGTATTTCTGAATTAGTGTATATGTACATGTATGGTTGTTAATTACCTCTGTGTACACACATTTATACATGCAGAAAACACAGGATTAGAGAATAATAAATTCTAATTGTTTAGAATGACTTATAATTAGTTGGGAATTCTGTTGTTTCTTTTGTGTTGAAGTCTTGGGTGATGACAGCCTGTATTAACATTTTGAATGTGCTTTTTTTTTTTTAGTTCAGAATAACCATTTATCACAATATTTACATAAGCAGTTAAAGTCTGTAACTGCTACTCACTGGAAAGATTTTAATTCCAAATCAGTTAATTATAGATAAGTAGTATGATATATCAATATAAAATATATATCATTTCAGTTTTCACTAAAGCATTTGTAAAAATGTTGCATTTTCTGGGACCATATTACTGTGACTGGTGGTTCTTTAACAAAATCACTTTAGACTTTAACAAAGAGATCCTAGACACTATGCATAGCCTTGACTTTGAGATGGAAAAAGCTAGGCCTGTTTTTCAGTAAAATGTTTGGATTTTATGTTTTTCTGTGTATTTTCTTAACAGGCTTACTGAAACCTTTCTTTAACATTTCCCGATAATTTTTTCCTCAATTATAGAGGCTTAAAGTTGAAAAATGATTTAGATTTATTTTTTTTTACTTTTTGAGTTTTTTTCTCTTTTTTTTATTTTAAAAAGTGTTATCCAGTTTATATTTATTACATGCCATTATTCAAAATAATAGTTGCACTATCTATAGAATCCATGTTATGTTATTCACATATTCCTTGTAAAACAGCAGACTGCTTTCTGTCATAAAACAAATCTGGCTTTATTTGAACAGATATGTCATCATTTAATGAAGTTTTACGTTTCCTTCTTGCATTGACTGTCTTAAGCTTTTGTAACTGTGGCTATTAAATTTAGTAAATGGCATGACACACTATATCCATGGAAAGCTTTTGACAAAAACATTTGTTTATCAGAATTTCATTGGTGTGTGGTTTATTCAGGTGGCTTCAGTTTCCCTTTAGTAAAATGATATTTCAGTGCTGGTGCTACAGTACTGAACAATGTTGTTACTGTAAATACATCTTCTGCAGATGATATCCTGTTCCCTTTCTTTGTTGATATCTTTCTTTCTTGAACTTTGTCGCTCAGAATATCTTTAATGCTAGCCAAGGAGTCAGGGATTTGGACGTATTTTCATGGACTTCCAAAGCTTTTTTCCCCCAGGTGAGTTACCTGTAAGGAACCAGTCATGCATTACTCAGCTTTTTCAGCATGTAAAGCAAACTTTACATTATATCTTTTTAAGCCTGTGCTTAAGATTAAAAAAAACAAAAACAAAAAAGATCTATACAAAGTCCTACAATTGAGTTTTCCCTGTAATTCTTTTCCCTCTATTTCTGTCAAATAATGTATTGTTAGTTTAAGGTGACTTTCATGTTGACTTCAAATTTTAGCCTCTCGAACAGTTATATCCACCGCTAACTGTTTCAGAACTTGCATGTGTGGATGGTAGAGTGCCAACCCTGTGGCTCCTCTGTTTTCCCCAGCCTTTCAGAATGCCCATTTGACTGTTCATTTGAGAGTAGGGTAGGAGAGGAGGGAGAGAAAAAGAATTGCAGTTTACCCAATTTGTATAGTGGTGCCCAGGCCCTACATTTCTATATTGAAGAAAACATTTATTTTAGGATGCTTAAGAATGACAGGCACAATTCTGTGATTTTATATCTATAAGCTCCTTTTTTATACTAATCAGCCTACTGCTCATACAAATAATTTTTGTATGAGATTTCATTTTTACCCATATTAACTGTTCAATGAGTAGGAGCAATTTTAATAGAAATTGTCATGATTGTCTTTCAGTGAATAACTTGCAATTACTAGTTTTTTTCCCAAGACTTGTCTCTCATTTTACCCTTAGTGATCAAAAGTTGGAAATACCGTTCTAATTAAATTCTCAATCATTAAATACAAGAAAAATTATCCTTTCACTTAATCTATTAGTATATGCTTGTTTCCTGATGCCATAGGATGTAATTTTTAAAAATTCAACTGTAAATAAAAGCGAAACTTGCCTATTCCCACTTTGAAGTAGCAGGATGTATTTACTAAAAGTGATTATTTACAACTGGGCATTTTTAAATGTTTACTTAAAACTTGCAGGTGCAGTAGCACTATTTAAAGTTTTGACCTATCTTACTGTATTTTCCTTTTGAGTTGCTCTGTTTGCATACATGAAACTGTGCATATATGTAATTTTTGATAAATATACATACCTGGGAATGAAAAATACATATTTTAACTATGTTTTAAGTTATAAGCCCAGTCTAAGTACTGGATTATGTAAAATTCTTCTTTCAATTATGTAAAATTATCCTTTCCTTTATATTGCCAATGAATAGCTAAGGACTGTTGTGTAATAATGATATGATAAGTATTACTAATGTATATAAGCTTTGCCCACAGTACATATTTGTATAAGTAAAATTGATGATTACTCACCAGAACAATGAAATATATAGTAGATTATGTGAAATTTCATGGTGGGTTTAAAATTTCCCCTCACCGATAATATATTGAATTTACAAAGTTGCATATACTCTTTTTTTTTTTTTTTGGTCAGTATTTTAAATTTTCTGTTAATGGACATGTGTAGTCATCTCTTGAGACAACTGATAGGTATAAAACTATTCAGTATTGCACTATCTTATATGTTAAATATTTTTTCATATTCTATATATAACATTAATATATTAATTTTAACTGAATGTTTGAATAAGTGTCCCATTGTGGTCATCTTTTACTCTGTTTGAATACAAAGCAATTTTCAGTCTGTATTACTATATTTAAAAGCATAGTTTAAATGTCTTAAGGAATGGAATGACAATGGAAGAACCCCCAGTATGGAACTTTAATTTACATTTAGTTGGTAAGAATCGCAAATATGGGAATGTTGTTTCAGCTGTTTATTGTATTCACATGGGAAACAATTTCATCACAAATCAACTGAAAATTTAGCACTTGTTCTTTTCTTTCATTTAGAAGTAACTATCTTATATCTAAATGCTTTATATTTCCTTTGAAATGTATTTTTAATGTTAATCTTGCCTCTGCTGAAAGTGTGATCATCGTTGTCCCTTAGCATGACTATTTCACTATTTATTAATGAGTAGCGAGTCATTTTTTGTATTATATTAATTGTGAATTGTTAAAATCCTATAAGCATTCTTATTTGTCATAACTAGTACGTACTAAGCTATAGCTGCCTTTTATGCATATTTTTTCATCATTGTTATCTGTTTATAGATAAGTCTACAATCCTTTTATTTTCTGATTATGAACATTTATTACAGACAAAGGTAGAAGAAAATGAAGATTTACACTTTTAAATCCATACCAACATACAAAAATACAGTAATAATGATTCGAAATTATTCATTTGTGGTTCACAGTAAATTATTTTTGTTACTTCTGTTACATATTTTATTAAAAAATAAAAGTAAAACAAAGCACCATTTGTACAGAAAGTCAGAAATTCAATCTCTCTTGCTGTATTTGCTTCTTTTCAGCTTTGAATATTGTTTAGTGCTGAAAAATCAAAAGATTACTTAATAAGGGTCTTGACTAATAGTTCAGTTATCTTTCAATATGTATTTTTCTAAATTGACTGCATTATAGAGTTGCTATAAACTATTAATAGAAGGATCTTGAATGTGATAATAGATTGTATTTTGTTTATTTTTTTTTCCTATTCAAATTTTCAGGAACCTAAAACTAATACTGATGACTTTTTCAAAGACATAAACTCATGCTGCCCACAGGAAGCAACAATGCAAGAGCAAGACATGCCGTTCTTGAGAGGAGGGCCAGGAATGTACAAGGTAGTGAAGACAGGACCTTCCGGTCACAACATCAGAAGCTGCCCTAACCTTAGAGGTATCCCAATTGGAATGTTAGTTCTGGGAAACAAAGTCAAAGCAGTGGGAGAGGTATGGACTCTTGTAGCTTCATGACTTCTAAGATACTCATTTGTAATAGAATACAATCAAAACATCTGTTTCTTCCTAAGGTTGTCATTTCCATCCCAGGTCTTTAAGTGTTAATGTTCTTAATCTTTACTTGTATTGAAAATACTAACAAAATTTTTCTGTGCTTCTTTTCTAATAGATTTATTCTGATAATTATCTTTGTGAAAACAATTTATATTGACACAATGACTTGTATATTGAAGTGTTTGGTATTTGTTGCATATATCTTTTCATTATTACAAGTGTACTATGTGAGTTAACAATACTTGAAAATAATTTGCTTTGAATTGTTATGGACTTGTGATAAGTATAAAGGGTTTCATTTCTTTGTTCCCGTTCATGTCTTTCACTGAAGTTCTGAGAAAATAAATTACATTTTAGTCAACTGTGGCATTTGCCTCAGCTGATGAGCTTGAAGATGTAGTGTGTCATGCTATTTCTCAGTGTTAGGGTCATTTTCAATTTGGTTTATAGAGACTAGCACCTTAAATAATAGAGAGTATGTTGTGTTAGGGTGCTTTAGAGACAAAAAAAAATTAAAGCAACCACGTGTTTTTGGTTAATAATTAAAATTATTTAAAGATTATTCAGGTGCCTTAAAAGTTGTTATACAGAATTTGTTATATATTTCTCTTACCTCAGGCTGTGGTCTTAATTTCAGAAACTAATTTCATGATAGAAACTTTTTGCTGGTTTTCAACCTGAGTGCCCTGAAAGAATCAAGCCAATCTATCATGCTTTCTTGTTATGTACTAGGTAACCAATTCTGAAGGTACATGGGTGCAGCTGGATAAGAACAGCATGGTAGAGTTCTGTGAGAGTGATGAAGGAGAGGCATGGTCCTTAGCTAGAGACAGAGGCGGAAACCAGTACCTCCGACATGAAGATGGCAAGTTGGCTTAAATTTGTGATTTATTCCAAATAAGTTTTGAAATGCAGCGTAACATGTATTTCTATTATCTTAAAGAGCTTTTTTGTGTGTTCATTTTTAAAGTAAAGCAGAACTAAGGGTTAAAAGTCTTACAATTGTTAAAATTTGTGAAATACATGAGTGTTTTAAATTAATGAACTTAAAAGGAAGAATGTGAAACACGAATCTATCTTTGTAAAACATATTTTTTATTTCATTAATATAAAATATTACTCAATCCTCTGTGTCAGCCAAGGACTAAACACGTTATCCTTTCTACCACTAAATGCAAATTCAATTTTCAAAGTGTCAGTCATAATACTTTTCCCAGGTAATTTTATTATATTGAATTTTATCTTAGGAAAGAAGCATTAAGTAAGTTCATAGTTTTGATGGGGAGAGGGGTTTCCTATTTTGTCGTAAGAATTTCTGCTTTAAACTTTATCTCTTTCAACACTGATCTCATTTAGTAAATGATTTTTCCTTTTTGTCCCCCTCTTGTCATTCTCCTGGTGACAAAAATTTGTTCTTCAAAGTTCAAACCATGTTATCTGTTAAGTGAAACTTTGACTGCTCCTGACAGAATTAAGACTTCCCACAATGTTCTTAAAGAGCCACTAAAACAAAACTTACTATACTGGAGTTAATTTTTTTTCTTCATACCCAGATTGTGAGACCTTTGTGGATAAGTACAGGGTTTTTAATCTTTGTATTCCTATTTCTGAAACAGTTTTGACACATGCCACTTGTTAACTATATTTTGTAAATACAAGTTGAAT
Source organism: Galemys pyrenaicus (assembly GCA_019455555.1). Classification (NCBI taxonomy): domain Eukaryota; kingdom Metazoa; phylum Chordata; class Mammalia; order Eulipotyphla; family Talpidae; genus Galemys; species Galemys pyrenaicus. Next base: position 4,440,200 of record JAGFMF010011611.1, read on the forward strand.
CACAATAATAGTAGGGTATCTTATTGAGTGAATAAATCAAACATAAACTTTCTGCCCAATCATAAAATTTACAGGATAAGATAAACAAAAGAATGTGCTTCTTTATTCCAGAAGAGAATAAGCTTAAAACACTCAATAACCAAGAGGTTATATGGCCCTTAGTATAAATAGAAAAGGAAATAAAACTTGCCTGAATAATGGAGTGCATTTAGATGTATTAGTGTACATTAAACATTTTCCTTTTCCCTAAATAGGCACTTGAGATACATTGTTTTCTTCAGGTAAAGAAACTGAAGCTGATACATTTAAAAAGACTTGTCTGTGGTTATGCAGCTAAATACATGGCAGATACAGAATTTCAGCCAGAATCTTCATTCATATTTCAGATGCTGTGCTCTGCACCATACCACACTACATCAGTAGTTCACCGAACATAATTTGAGAACCTACTCCCTTCCTCCCATATCTTAACAGATGAACTTCTTAGGCATAGATGATGTGATCATAAAGTAATGGTCTGAAATGATTGAACTGTTATGTCTTGAAAAAAAAAAGGCTTCATTTGATGTATAGAAGACATTTTTTTCAAAATCGCTTTCCCATTTACAATATACTTGCTCCATATTATAATATTATTTTATTGCATATTTATAAATTCTTAAATATCTTCAGCATATGGGAATATTTAAAAAAGTACCTAATGCGAGATTACCTTTATATAAAATATAATCAAATAATATGAGAATGGTTTAGATGACGTTCAAAGGACCTTTCTGGTTTAATTATTTTAACTGGTATTATAGCATAACGTGTAAGAATGTACTCTGAACTGAACTGCCAGGGTACAAATGTACAAACTCTTTTCAGTTGTGTGACCTTAGACAGGTTACCTAGTATCTCAGGTTACCCATAATTTTCTCACTTAAAAATGTGGATACTCTATAAATTTAATATGAAAGCTAATTGCACATAAAGTATAAAGCCTGCAGATGATAAGGTTAGCAACTATTATTAAAATGTACTAAGAAAAAGTTTTAACACTGGAAATTATATACTTAGAAAGTAAAAGGATGGTTTTATTTTTTTTAAAAGATTTATTTATGCATACAAGAGTTGGGGTACAGGCCACAGTTGTGTGAGGTGAGAGGATTCACCAGAGACAGAGTGGGGAGCAGAACAGGCAGATGGGTTGAAATACACTGCTGAGGGGAGCAGCGGGCCAGGCAGGAGAGATCTACTGCACCATGTGGTCCCCTTCCCTGGCTGGGGATCAAACTCACACTGCTGTGCCATGGATGCTTCACAGTACAGCGCTCAACCCGCTGAGCCACCAGGGAGGCCCCAAAAAGGTGGTTTTAGATAAAATGCATTTTAAGTTAAATTAGGATGCCCTCTCTGCCAAGATATATATTTAGCCCTATAAGTTGTGTCAGAGAAATTTACATTTATCTTTGTAATCATTTAATGATCCTCACTTTGCTCTTTTGATCTATGTACTTGATCATAAATAAATTATAATATTTTAACATAAAAAATGGGGTAGTGAGGAAAGAGATGATAAGAAGTTAGTGCTCCAAATCATTTGGTGGATGATGTGACATCCATATATTCTGCTCATTGGTGTTAATATGTAACTATTTTATTTGGAAATAAGAGGATTGGTAAATTTATTTATGTGAAGTATATTGTAAATTAAACAAGAGCTTTCTTTGTATAAAATATTGCTCTTTGATATCTGTACGTAAAGCTAGTAGACAGTTAATGATTCAGTAAAAAGAGTTTACACTTCCTAGACCATTCTAAGTCTAGAAGTGAGAATATTTGCAATTTACTGTTTTTTGGCATCTTGTGAAATAATCCACCACTGAAATATTTCACACTGGATTGCTAAGAAAAATGCTAGGATAGGTTTCTTGAAATAAGTCTGGTAATGGGGTAGACCATACAGTACCATGGACAGCAAAATTCCAATCTATAAATAGGAAAAAAAACACCACAGTCTTCTAGTTCCATATCTACTCAAAGGGATATTGACCTTTAAAAAATATACTTAAAACTTTACTTATTATGTTGTTTTAATGGAGTAAATATTCTCTCATCTTTATTTGGTGGATATTATTTTGCCTTTTACTTACCTGGCTTTAATATCATTTTATACTTATGGTACTAGTATTTTTAGTATTATCAGGCAGAATCTTCTAATCCCTTGATTGTTAATATGAGATAAACTTAGTTTATCTATTTCAGTATTGTATTTTTGCGATTTATAAGCTAGATATAATATTTACCATTTCTATCTTGAAAAGAGAATTCAAACACATTTGTTGACTTCAGGATGTGTTAACAGCACTGTATTAGATCCTTTCACTGGGGGAAAATATCCTTATTTAGTAAGTGAAAAAATAAGTTTAAAAGTTGAATTTTCCACATAAGAAAAAAAGGAGACATTTTTTCAAATTTAATTTAAAAAGAGGTTAAATTTCCCCCAGTTTTCACATTCAGAACTTGAAACAGTTTACAAGTGAAAATTCTTTTTGTTACTTAAAAATCTTGAAAACTTTTTTCTACTTGAGTACTAATATACCAAATACTTTGATTTCTGGTACATAAAATACCCATTTTTATTTTGTAAAATGCCTGTGTATAAATCTGTCCAGAAATACTACATTCAGTGATATGTAAAAGTAAATTGGCTCTATAATTACATATCTGTCATTTCTAAATTTCACTGTGCTTCTGATCAGTGAAACAAAGATTTCAGATATCATTTCATTGTGAAGAATAATTAATATTTAGACTTGTCAAATCTAAATGTGAGGTTAATTTAAATGTAACTATCATAAACTCTTTCTTGCTGTTTTTTCTCTTCTCTAAATAGGAAATAACATATGAGAAATTAATTTTATAGCTGTATCTTTTATTATAGAACAAGTTCTTCTGGATCAAAATTCTCAAACTCCACCTCCAAGCCCTTTCTCAGTACAAGCTTTTAATAAAGGGGCAAGTTGCAGTGCCCAAGGATTTGATTATGGACTTGGAAATAATAAAGGTAGGTGTTTAAAAGCAAGTCTTTTACTTCCCTAACTTTAATATTTTTATTATCTTTTTTTCCATTCATTTTTGTTCTTATTTACCCACAAAATTTTATTTAAAGTTTTTTCCTAGGAAACTGGGTATGCAAAATGTTTTAGCATATGTTTATAAGCATTCTTGCTTATTTTTTCCGATTTTAAAGCCACTCACTTAAAATTCATATCATAAACATTGTCACTGTATCTAATGAAAACCCATTTTTTAATAACCCACTTAGTATTGAGATTAATGTTAATGAGCAACACAGGATTTTCCAAAACTATTTAAAATCATAGTACTGGCTACTTTCAAGTGATATACAAATCAATTTTAATAAAAATGTGAAAATTGTAATATCTGGCCACGCTGTCTTAGTTGTCTTAGAATTATATGAAGTGATATGTTTGGGTTTGGTATGTATAGTGACATCAGAAAGTTAAAAAAAAAGTATAAAATGAAATTCTTATACCATATGAATATAAAATATACAGAGCTGTTTTGGCTGCATCAATAGAAAAGACATAATGAACAGTCTAATCAGTAGTTATTTTGAAATAATTTATATCTGGTTGCATTTCTTTATATGTTCACACACACCTGTGTTCTTCCTATGTACTGATCCTGATTCCATATTATGAGCAGGTAACACACAGTTGAATTACAGGTAGAAGAAATAAGATAACCTAATGAAAATAACTCTCAAGATTTGATTTCAAAGAATAAATACAGTGTCATTATACAAGTGAAATAATGAAATATTCAGTAAAATGCTAAATTACATCAGTGTATAAGAAATAATTTAAAGTAAAACTACTTTCTATTGGCTATCTTTACTACTTTCCACAAAGTGTTTTTAGAAAAGAATCCTAGCCTCAAGATTTCTTTTGGCTTTTCCTGCCCTGTTATATTGGTCTATTTTGCACACTTGGATACTGTTTGCTTGCTCATTTCTGGTAGCTCAAATTTCGTTAACTTAAGCTAAAAGCCAGCTCTGTATCCTATGTAGGGTAATTGGTTGGTAGTATTTTCTTCACATTTCTTTCTTTCTGCTATTGGCAACCCTTAAATTAAAACCTGTGTTTATTTACCCATAATGTATTTCTGTTACTAATCTCTTTTAAAGTCATGTTTAATTCAAATTATGTGCTTCAGTCTAAAATTTCTAAACGGTACTGGGGGACATCACTGTAAATCAGTCTTAAAATATAATTTATTAAAACAACATAGAAATAAAAAATCAACTTTCAAGAGACAAAACATTGCTGAGAACACTTGTTATTAAATATCAATAATAAATTATTACATTTAAAAGTGTGATGTGCTAATATTATTTTAAAGTATTGTATACTGGTTATACTTTTAAAATACTTAGATGGAATGAAGAGAACTATGAAACTTAACTTGATTAAATACATCTAACCTTTATCATCTTAAACAATAATTCCCACTTTTAACTCTATACTGTATGCAATCAAGAAATCATTTTTTGGGGGTCCTCCATGGTGGCCTAGAGGTTGAGTCTTAGCACTATCACCTCTACAACCTGAATTCTTTCCCCAGCCAGAAAGCTAACCCACAGTGGCGCAGCAGACCTCTCCTGACTCTCCCACTGCTCCCCTAAGCAGTGTATTTCAGTAAATCTGGCTGTTCTGCTCCCAACTCTGTCCCTGGTAAATCCTCTCACTCCCTGTACTTTTGGCCTGCACCCCAGTTCTTCTACAGTAAATAAATAAAGATAATATTTTTTTTAAAGAAAGAAATCATTTTATGCAAAAAGACTCTTTCCTTAAAACAATTTTATAAAATTTTAATCACTTAAAGTCCTTTCTGTAATATACAGCATTATTTTTCAAAGTTTGTGTTCATGTTGTTTCCATAAAATACCTATCTGTTGTTGAGGCTTCACTTGAGAATCTCAGTTATAAACCTGATTATATTTAAGGAATAAAACTGGAAGAGAATTATTTTCCAGTTTGTACTTTAACTTGTATAGATATGTTTTTTCTCTTTTTCTCTTTCAGCATCATTTAATCAAGCTATTTAATACATAATTATTCTCAAAAATAAAGAGCTACTCTCCATCAAATAATATTTTCATTAAAAATTTTTTATTAAAGGCCTTTATATTTAAAGTAAAAATGTTGGAATACACATTTAAGATACTTTTAAAATTAGATCGCTCACGTTCTTTTTTTATCTTATTGGTCTTAGAGATTTTTATATAACATCACACAAGAGTCCGTCCATGCTTTGAAAAAGTAATCACTTCTTTAGAAGTAACTTTAAAAGGAAATAGTAATTTATAGCTGTAATGTAAATATACTACTGAGTTAAACATATACTTTGCCTTCTTTAAATTCTAAATTTTAAAAAAAAGACTGTTCATATTATGAAGTATTCTGCATATGAGGCATGGTGATTTAGTCAGTGTAGACATCATTGTTTTCTTAAATCTTCATTTATACTTGTATGATGTTGAATCAACTTGCAGATTCTTCATAGGCTCTGTATTCTCCCATGCTGCTGCTAATGCTGTATATGAATTTAAATGGATTTGATTTTATAAGTGGGCTACTATGTAAGATTTGGTTGTGTGCTCCCTTATTAAAGCAACATGTAAAACTTGGTCCCCAGTTTGAGGATAACTATCACCATCTTCCATGCATATCTGAATTAGCATAGTTTTACTTAGTGTTTAACTTTATCTGAATGTCATAAAGCACCATTTACTTTGACGTTTTGGATGTTAATAAATAACAAGTTGTAGTTTTAACTGTTTTGCCCACTGCAGGTGACCAACTGAGTGCCATATTGAATTCCATTCAGTCACGGCCCAATCTCCCAGCTCCTTCCATCTTTGATCAAGCTGCAAAACCTCCCTCTTCCCTAGTCCACAGCCCATTTGTGTTCGGACAGCCCCTTTCCTTCCAGCAGCCTCAGCTTCAGAGTAAGTCTGTCAGCCTTACCTGCCTCATCAAGCCATTTCTGAAGCTTTGTTCTGAGTTGTTTATCAATTATCAATTATTTATCAACTCACCTGACTGGTTTTATATAATGAGGATGTTATCCCTGCCCACATTTTTGAAGCATTTAAACTATTCTGAGCTATGACAGTCTGCAGCTATTTTCCTATTTTTTTATTAAGTGTAGTTATTCAAATATGACTATTATACTTTCTATTCTAATTCCAGTATAAGCAAATATATACTATAAACATGTTAAAAAACATTTGATTAAAATTTTATAGCATCTTGACTATGCTAAGCATCCAATTATAGGGATAATTTTCATTGCTTTGCTTTGGATTTTTGTTACTTAATGCCCCAAGAGAATAAACCTTTTTCACTCTATCAGTTGTGGGCAAGAGACTGAAATGGGCAGGTTGGTTGGTTTCTTTTAATTAAGTGTGGTATTCACAAGAAGTATAGCAATTTAGTTTCCATTTTTTCTTAAATTATTGTTTCTTTGTTGTTGTTATTCTCGTTCTTAACATATTAAACTTATCGCTTGAATCCAGTTCTACCTTCTTGAATCCAGTACTGCCTTCTAGAATCACTGTGGCCCTATATCCATAGTAATAACTCACATTGATATGAAAAATAGACCAAAACTAATTACACTTAACAGACTGTTCTTTTTTCCTTAATAACTTCCTGAGGCTTCCATATAAACTCCTTCAAAGTTCCTTCAGTATGATGGCAATATACTTTTTTTGACATTCACTTTACATGTTGGCTATATGATATATAAATACATTCACTGAATGACATAATTTATGAAAGTCTCAGTTCATACATCCCATTGCTTGAAATCAAATGAGGAGTGATCTCTTTATTTAATAAATACATTCATATTTAGGTCTAAGTTATTTTTAATGCAAAAATATTTGCATAACTATTACTAGGGTTACATAAGAGAGCACCATCTCATATAGTTTTTATTAGGTACAGGGTAGTTAGGAAATAATATTATTATGATGTCTATGTGAGGTAAATATACAAATTGTGAACTTTTCAAGGCTTGCATTGTACATTAGGCAAGTTTAATTAATGAAATTAGTTTGGAAACATAAGTAAGTAGTATCAGTTTTTAGCAAATATCATAGAGATGATATATATTCACTAGAATATTGTTAAAATAAAAATTTCATGGATATAAAAGGTTTTTCCTACCTTGGTAAGCATTAGAGAAGGATGAAATAGAAATGTAGACTTAATTTACTTACTCATTATATGGTGCAACCGTTGTACCCAGGTTACAGGAAAGTTTAAAGGGGAAAATAGTAACAACTAGTTAGGCAAAAAATTCAGATATGAAATTTGATAAAGGAAGTTACCCTGGTAATTTCGTAGTAGACAAGAAGACTAAAAAATAGGACCTTTTTCTTCCGCCTAAAAGGTAATAGTGAATAATATATTTAAAAACAAAATATAAAGACTTTAAAAACCAAATCTGTCTCTTTCAGAAGACAGTAGGTTTCTAAGTGACATTGTGCCTGTATAATTGTTTGCATAAGTGCTGTCAGTACCACCACTTCCTTTACTACCACCTTGAAACAAATTTGAAATTGTGAATTAAAAATGTCTTCATTATTGATTTTCTGAATCATTTAGTCACATGTGCTCTAACATTGAGAATTCACTTAGATCTTTTTTAAAACTTCTTATTCTTAGCAGGTTATCAATGGAGTTTGATTACCATATTCCAAAAACCATAAGTCTGTCTTTAGCATAAGTAAAAATGATATAGAATCTAAGAGTTATTTTTATAATTTAGAACTAAATTAGAATTGTATTAATCACATTAGCGAAATTAAATGTGGCAGAGTTATGTTGTTAAGACTACCTGAGCAAGATGTTCACTCCTGAACTTCACAGCCAATCAGCCCAGCAGCATTCCACCTACTGTAGAGGACTTTCCTGTTGGATTTCATTTTCCACTTGAATGAGAATATATTGATAATCATTTTTATCTTACATTCTTGTGATTTTTGCTTATACTGATACCACTGTGTACTAAACACTACACGTAAGCACTTTAATACATCTTCATTTGAGAAAGTGTCTCCATTTTTACAGCTAAGGAAACAGAGGTTAGAGAAGATAAATGATTTGCCATAGAAACCTACGCAGTGAAATGATAGAGCCAGAAAGTAAGACCAGTTCTGTTGACTACAAAGGCCATGTATTTAAATACTCAGTTTTGCCACTGATAAATAATGCAGAATCTATTCCTAAATATATGTTTCTTAAACTTCTGTTTATATTTAGTTCTAACAGCTGGGGTTTATTAGCTTTCTTTGGATTAGTTATTTTCCCCATTATAGTTAGTTTATAGGCATGAGAAAAAGAGGCAAGTGCATATATAGACCGTTCTTTTATTGTTCTATAATTTTTATTTCAAAATAATGTAATTTTTAGAACTAGGAAGTGCAGTAAGGTTCCAGTGGACTGAGGTGGAGAATGGTACCTGTTCCTGCTTTCTTTTAAGAATATTAGATTCATTATTTCATAAAATAACATACTTAGCATTCTGTTTACTAAAGAAAATGTTGTTGACAAGCTAAAAATAGACCATTAAGTTATTCATATATGCATTTTCAGTAAAAATGAATAATTAAAACATTCTCATGATTTTATAATTTAATTTCAATAGCAATTTTTAAGTATTTCAACTGTGTTTTCCTACTAGGTCTGCCATATCTACCACTTTGTTATTTTCTAAAACATCTGCTTTGTTGTATACCTCATTACTTTGGCTTAGAAAAATTAAATGTCCTTTTAATTTTTATTGTTAGGACTTTATTGTGGCATTACTGAGACAGAAGAAAATGCTTACTTTATGCATTTTGATGCGTTTGGGCATATGCATGCACCTGTGTTATCATCAACCCATCAAACTATCTTTTAAATCAAACCTCTCATCCTTATGATTTGGGATTGTCTTTCTTTTCCCCCATCTTTCAGTTATTTTAAGAAATATAATGTCATGTGTTGGTATAATTAATTTCTGGTGTTCAAAGGACTTAAGGAGCCATCCAGCTCAAGAAGTTCTGTGACTTGCCCAAATCTAGGACTTTGAGCAAATCTAGAACTTTAATAGAGACTCTCAACTTAATCCAGTGACTGATTTCTCTGATGTAAATTACGACTTTTTCCCATGCAACTTATAAGCAGTTTGTGGAAAACCAGATTTATTATTTTTGAGAGCATCTAATGAATAATGCTTATCTTTTCTTGAAAATATCTGAAGCTTTTCTTTCTGAGGCTTAAAATATGCACATCAAATTTTACTCAGAATGTTCCTTTCTCAGCCATCACAAATTCTGAAATGATATTCTTTTCCTAAATCTATCATACCCATTAACCAGATTTACTTGGGACTCACTGAGTATTTGCAGTAGTAGGCTATATTTTATGCAAGTGTAGCTATGCCTGAAAATGACTAATGGACACAATGTATCTTGGTGGGTATCCTCCTTGCCTATTTTCATCCATGGTACTTTTTATACTCTAGTGAAAAGCTTTTCTCTGTTTAAGTGGAGATTTTGTTCTATCTTTTATGCTATTGTAATTCTTTGAGTATACTAGCTCATATGTAAGTAAATATTAGTTCCTGTTGTGTCCTAAAATCCCTTAGCAGTCACAAGTTCACTGTTCTCCTGACATATTTACTAGGATACTGGATATATTGATAGTGTGTTGATAATTCATTTAAAGCTATCAATTTAGAATGCTGTCAAAGCTAAGAGTAGGTAATTATTATCATTGTCACCTATTAAATCATCTGAAATCAGTTAAGAAAAGTGGCAATAATTTTCTGTATATTGGTTCCTCACATCTCTTGGCCATGTAGAAGGTTTAATTTATATATGTTGTTGCCTCAAAAATCAATAAGCTAGTTTTTAAAAGTAAATATTTTCCAGATTATCTAAATTATACTGTCTGTATTAATGTATACTGTCAAAAATATCTGAAGTTCTATCAGAAAATACAAATATTCAATTACTGAGATTTAAATTGGGTGAATAAAATCAGGAACAGTGTTCATATCATTCTGTAAACACGATGGACTCTTATTATCTATGGGACTCTTAATATCTATAGAATTAGATTTCTTTCTTAGATCTCAGAAAACATATACAAATACATAAATGTAGGCATATATAAGCAAAAGTAGAATACAGTGAAATTCAAACTTTGTCAAAGACTTATTTGTAAAACTTCAAGTTCTTTCTTGTTTCTATGTTAGGATTGCATCTAGTTTTACTGATACAATAAATAGTTTAACTGTCATTGGTACTGTCTCTTCAAGATTGAGAACTACAAAACACAAGAAACAAAAATAGACCCTTGAAAATTTCCTCCAATTATTATTTGTAGCATTCCAGTGGAATATCCTGTCAAAAAATACCCATCAATATTAATTATACTGTTACACACTAGTATTATTTCAATTAAAAAGTCATTAAGGGAAAAATTAGCACATACATAAAATAATACAGACAGGAAATTCAGGGAAAAGACAGATAACAACAAACATTTGAAAAAATTAAAAAATGCTACTTCACCTTGTCTGAGAATCAGAGACAATAATGTATGCAATGTGATTAGATGCCTGACCTCTTAAATATATTTTCATTAGAGCGGCCTTCCTGATAACCTTGTTTATAGTCTTAACTGTCACCTACCAATAATTTGAAAATACTATGGTTTGAATATTGCATATATTAGAAAGTCAACATATTTAATGCTAAAATATTTCTTATTGAAAATAGCTGCTGTGAGTTTTATACTATAGTTGTGATATTTTTGAAGTGTACTATTTATGGGTATTTACGTCAGAACCCATGAGTAATCAACCTTGCTATTGTAGATGTCTTTAGTGACTGCTAAATTTTAATTGTGCAATTTAACAATCATTGTTGACTCATCAGTGGAAAAAAGTAAACTTTTTAAACCTTGGAACTGTAATTTTGTGTACTGCCACAAAATGGTTACTGGTGCCACAATTCTTCAAATTATCATCTCAAGGACATGGTCAGTATCCTGATAGGCATAGCAGAACTACAATATATCTTTGTTAAACTGAAACAAAAATGCTTTTTTTATTAAAATGAAAAATTGGGTTGTTTGTGTGTGTGTGTGTGGTATTTTTTTTAATTTAATTAATTATATTTGACATCATTTGTATTCCCCAGTGAGTTCCCACCACAATTCCACCCATGCACCATCACCTCAGTCCCTTGTGCTCTTTATGCTCTCATCCCCATCTTTTCCCTCGCCTCCTTCCCCTCCCCCCACCATGGTCCCTTTGTTTTATTTTGGCTTTTTGGTCTTGTTGAGTTTTTTGTTTGCTTTTGGTTATAATTGCCCATTTTCTTGAGCTTATTCTTTGTTGTTGTTGTTGTTCTTTCATATTCCTCCTAATAGTGAAGCCATCTGATATTTTTCTCTTGCCTTCTGACTTGTTTCACTGAGTATAATTCCTTCCAGTTCCATCCATGTTTCTATAAATGGCCCTAGTGTCTCATTTTTGATTGCTGAATAATATTTCATTGTGTCTATGTACCACATCTTCTTGATCCAGTCATCTACTTTTGGGCATTTGGGTTGTTTCCAGGTCTTAGCAATTACAAATAGTGCTGCAATAAACATAGGGGTACAGGTGTATCTTTTGGATGTTTTTGTGTCCTTTGGGTAGACTCCTAGGAGTGGGATTGCAGGATCATATGGTAGTTCCATTTCTAGTAGACTGAGGAACCTCCATACGGCCTTCCATAATGGTTGGATTCGCTTGCATTCCCATGAGCAGTGTTCTAGGGTTCCTTTTTCTCCACATCCTCGCCAGCATTTATTGTTGTTGGTTTTTTTGATGTATGCCATTCTTACAGGTGGTACCTCATTGTGGTCTTGATTTGCATTTCCCTGATTATGGGGGATGTTGAGCATTTTCTTATGTGCCTGTTGGCCATGTGTATGTCCTCTTTGGAGAAGTGTCTTTTAAGTTCTTCTGCCCATTTTTAATTGGGTTTTTTATTTTAACTGAGTCTTATGAGTTCTCTGTATATCTTTGTGATCAGACCCTTGTCTGCTGTGTGGAGTGCAAAGATTTTTTTTCCCATTCAGTGGGGTTTCTTTTTGTTCTGTTTAATGTTTCCTTTGCTGTACAGAAGCTTTTTATCTTGATGTAGTCCCACCTGTTTTATCTTCTCTCTCATTTTTATTGCTTTGGGGACTGCCACTTCGAAGGTGCTGTTGAGATGTATGTCTTGAATCATTTTACTTGTTTTCCTCTATATATTTTATAGTTTCGGGTCTTACATTTAGGTGAAAAGTTGGGTTGTTATTATCATCTGTAACCAGGGGATAAATATTTAAAGTACAATTTACAATTAATTCAGTTTCTATGAAGTGAGTGAAGTATTCAGGGAACTTGGTGGTTGACTTCCAAAACAAATAATAAATGATACATAAAACCATACTATTAAAAAAGGTATTTGTATACCAAGCAAGCAACATTGACTTCTAAAGAATAATAGAGGAAAATCCTGCTTTTTATATTGCTTTATTATCTTCAACTATATAATACACAAAAAATGAGTCAAAATTCTACATAGATCAGTTTAATAATTGATCATTTTTTTCTATGAAATAAGATTTGAAAAGAACAACATCAAATTGTCTAAAAGTTGTTAAATATTTTTCTTCTGTGTGTGGATACCAATATATCTTGCAAGAATTGCTTCTTCTGTTTAAATTGAAAAGTAGAAATCTTTAGAGTTCACTGTAGTGTTCTTCAAATGTACTTAAACATGAGCAAGTTTTATAAAGATTAAGTGCAAACTACAAACATGGTTACAATCAAAGCTTACTTTCTTTAGACATTAAAGAATAATCTCTTTTAGACCTTTTTTTATTTATTTGTTCATTTTTAACTGAGGTAACATTGGGAAGCCCCATGATGATCAGATATTACCACTATAGTGCGTCCACCCCAAGTTGTCCATACCCGACCACCACAGACCCTTACACCACCCTTTCTCCTTATTCTTTTCCTCCCTCACCCCACTCCCTCTCAGTTCTGTACTCAGCTATCAAGGGTTACTTTTTCAGCTTGTCTTTATCTGACTATTAATTTAGTTACTTTATACTCCATATATTGCTAACATCATCTGGTATTTGTCTTTGTCTTTCTGACTTATTTCACTTAGCATTATCGTTCCAAGCTCCACCTATATTGCTACAAATGGTTTTCCAAAAAATGTTTCTTCTTATTTACTAGGAATCCAGTCTCTCTAGACTTTGCCACATATTGAAAAAACTTCAAAACTATTTTGACTTCACCTTTTTTACAAGTTTGTCCCTAAACCGCTTAAAATACATTTTATTGTTGTTCCTGGTAGTTTTCAAATTTATGTTTAGAGGTGCTTCCAATTGAGATACTATTCAGATTTCTTGCTTTTGTATCCTGTTGTTAAACCCAATCTTCACCGATTTTAGCCACCAAGTCATAAGACTATATCCTTAAGCATGACACTTTGAATTCCCTGTGAATTAACTCCCCCGATAAGAACTTTTGCCACCCTCTTAATGCACCCTCTTAATTGGTATTTACAATGATAGTTGTAGACTATGTATTATATAAGATTTAAATAGCATTAAAATTCCTTTTGCAGTGCCTACCACTTTTTGGATTTTATAAGCTTCAAAAAGAAGGATACTTAAAAACATTGATTAAAAAATTTACTTAAAAATAATTTTTTTAATTTAGATGAAAATTTTTGATGGAGTGTATGTTACGTCTCTGCATCCACTCCTACCATTCTCTCTTGAATCCACTGCAAGGACTCCTTTGCCAGAGAAATTGATCTGTTTTCTAAGCTATCATTCTTGACCTATGAGCAGTGTTTGACAGGGTTGAACTCTCTTTCTTGATATGCCTTCATTTGCCAGCTGGATATTTTCTATCTATTCAACAATTCATTTCCTATGTCTTCTGTATTCTCCTTTATGCATTTTGGTCTCTTTTAAGACCTTACACCCTGAGTGGCATGGAATATTACTTAACATCTGTATGCTTATGACCTCCAAGTTTATCACAGCTTATATTATAAATACATGTTATTTGTTCATGGTCTCTCTCATTTCACCTGAAATTAACCTCCATAAGAGCAGGACTTCATTTCCATTATTCATTATATCCGCAATGTCTAAAACTGACTTATCATAATATATCTGTACCTTTTGTGGAATTACATCTTAGTATAATGGGTGATCTTTAATCTTGGACATAATAATCAATGTAAATTATTACTTTCTTTGTTTTGAGGAAAGTGTGTATTGTATCCTACTTTTTATTTCACAAGTAGTAAAACAGTTCTCTTTTCACCTCAATTTATTTCAGTTCAGTTGATTATATTTACTTTGTTTGCCATTAGTTAAAATTTTAAAGTTTTTTTTTTCAGAATTGGATGACTACTTTTAGCATGCTGCTTTTAGAAATTCACACATTAAGAATTAATTCTTTGACAAAAATAACATTATTTACTTTTAAGTACTTCATTCTCTGCATGGTAAATCATTAATGTGTCTAACATTTTACAGTGACTTGTAAATTTTCTTTGCTTTGTTTGTGTTGTGAATATTTTTATAAAATAATTTTGTATCTAATAACATCTGCAAAACAAACACTAAATATTGGAATTAGCACTAAGATTTCTCACTGAAGATGGATTTAGAAAAGTACTCAACAATACAACCCACCTTGGTTCATCCTAAGGCACATCTGGAAAAACATTGTCAAGTACATACAGAGAACCAGACCACAGTAGGTTAAACTGTAACATTTTCTTATCTCCCACTATTTAAGAAAGAAGTTTACTTGTAAGCTCTCATTTATAATCACATGAGCACCAAATTAAAGAAAACTGAATTAAAGAAATATTGGTCTAAAAAGAAATATTTAAATTGACTTAATAGAATTATGACCCTTACCTTTTAAGTGAACACTTTGGAGCCATAATTATTAACCTAAACTCATTAATTTCACTTGTTTTTAGTTTTAAGTTTAGAAAAATTCAAACTTGTTGAAAAAATTAGCAGATATAAGCTTTTTTATAACAGTTAATAGTTACATACCATTTGAAATGCTTTGTTTTTGCTTGTGTTCTTTTTTCCATTGAATCTGTGCTGCTTCTTTGCCAATGTTTTCCACTGTAGAATCTCCATCTCGCAACCTTGCTTCTCGTGAGCGCATTTACAAAAATTATGGTGTAGCTGGGCCTGCCTCTGCTCTCTCATCTCTGTCTCACAAACTGAAGGGTGGGTATGCGTGCATTCATGGATGGGCCATTCTTAATAAAAATAGGTTTTACTAAACAAGTTTTTAGTTCACGTCAGTCATTTTCATCCCATTCCATTTTTTAAGAATAAAATTTACTATTTTATTTAGAATGTGCTATTTGGCTAACCTTATAACATATCTCTTCAATTTTATAACATTGATTATTCTAATTGATATGCATGTTTATTATTTCTGTAGGTCAAATATTATACTTAATTTCTGATCTATGGAGATCTTTAAAAATGAAATAGAATGTACATAAAGAAATGACTGATTTAGAGAGTTATTCAAATCATTATTATCAGGACAAGATGATGTATATAAAATATGAAACATACATTGTAGTCTAGAAGGATATAATATCTTATGTGACAGTTGAGTCTTAAACTCATTTTCCTATTATATAATGTAAAAATCATTTTATGCTCACTTTTTATGAGAAACATACTACTTAGTTAAATTTACCTATAAAGACCCATATTTGACTATACTTGCCTATTCTGCTAGTGTATCTTCCTTATAGTACTTCTTAGTGACTTTAATATTTCAAACTTAGATATATTTAAACTCTTGACAATAAATCAAATTTCAGATAACTTGATAATATGCCCTCTCTTTTAAAATATAGATTCCTTTTTTGGTTGATACAGATTCACATAATTTTGTTTTAAAGTAATATTTAATTAAACTTTTATAATCTTGTATTTTAAGAAAATTTTATGAAAAAGAAATTTTGCAGTAGTAGTTAATATGTGGCAAAAATTTTCAAGTAATTACTACTCTTTTTTAGTTATAAATAAAACAGTTTTACATTTCTCCTTGACAATTGGTTGACAATGATACTATATAATATTATACTTTAATGAATATTATTATAAAACCAGGTCTATATAAAATATAAAATTGTGTAATGTGATATATACTTTATATTGTGGCATACTGTATTATAGTATTATGGTATATCAGAATATGAGATCATGTAACCTAATGATTTTGGTGTGGAAAAATTATATGCAGGTCCTTAATTAACAAATGCTTAACATTTAACATATTTCCAAATTTGTAATTTGAATGTATTAAATTTCTATCCTGTACTATAGTATTATTTCTTCAGAATTCCTTCAGGATTAGAAAATGTTTTGTCCATTATCACTTAAATTTACATATGATAAATCTAAAATAAAGTGATAGATGCGAAAGTATTGCATGTAGTCTAAAGATTTTTAGCAGTTTGTATTGTTGATATTTTAAACAGCCACAACATGACAAATTTTAGTAGCATTTACTGTATCTTCAAATCTTGAAAGCCAAATGAAAAAGATAAACATCAGTTATTTAATATATGGTTTTAACCACTCTTAACAAACTTAGCATTTTTTGGTATATGAAGTATATTTTCGAAAAGTAAATTTTTCAAAAGGGCTTAATGATCAATAAATGCATTTCAGGAAGAAATAATCATGCTTTGTATCTGGACACAACTATTCCCATTCATATACCTGAGAAAATATTTACCACCACTAGATGTATATGTATAGAAGTAAGGAATACAGATGCTTATATTTTGTCTAACCCTCTTTGCATAACATTTTTTACTAGCATATGACAAATGGTATTCCTGATAATTGATAAAGCCCAATGTCCATTCACCATCACACACTCCAAATTAGTGGCAAGGTTAGGCTGATGTTTTAGTTTATCAAATGCAGTATACTTGTCTATAAAATCTGCTCTACAAATTTGTAAACTATAATAATACTAGATTGAAGCTGCTTCATACAGTATGAAAATACTTATATTCAAGATCACACCACCTTTTTCCTGTGCTTCACTGAGACATCATATCTAGATTTTTTTCAATATTGTGATTTTTTTCACCCCTTTCCCCAGATATAGCCCAGTTTTATTCTATGTAAAAAAGAGCACATATGATAAATGAAATTCATGGTAGAATAACAATTGCAGGAAGCTGAAAAGCATTAGAGTCAGTAAAATTACTTTTATTCATCTAAAGAATAGGAATAATTATCTAACTAACAGCATGTTGCAATTAAATATTTAGTTAACCAGTCTGTCCTAAATGGGCTATTTGCCTTTCTTCATTATTTGAGTACAGAACTACTCAATTGTAAACATCTGATCCTTACACAAAAAAGGCTATTGTCTCCTCTGCCTGTTGTTTTGGAGCTGGAATTAGAAAAGTAGATTTTCAGAAAAACTGAGTTTTGGGAATAGCAAAAGAGATAAAAATAAGAATTCATTTACTCTTTCAACAAATAATCTTTGAGCATTGACAATATTCCAGGACCCATTCTTTATAGTATATCAGTGAAGAGTAGCAGACAAAAATATAGATCTTGAGAGTTTGCCTTTGGAGAGTAGATTCTATGGTAATGCTGTCTTGACCTGTAGGTAACTAGAGCATGACGGCAGTCGTATGCACACACATGTACTCACTGCAAACAAGCAAGAAAAATATTTCCCTGTACTAATCACATTTGTTTACATCCCTTAAAAAAGGGGGGAAGGGATGGATCACAGCAATGTAACCAGTTAACTTTACTAGCAAGATTTACAGATTTCATATTACTTAAGTCATATTACTTTCCTGCTAGCAAACATCACTAAGAATAGACTGAGTTAAATATTAGTATATAATAGAAATAAAAAGTATATTTAACATCAGACACATTTATAATAATATTGTTTATATTTTCTGTCTATACATGTGGTAATTTTGACTTTCAAGAAAAAACATCTTTCGAGGATTAAAAGATTTGATAATTTAAAAAAGTAAGTTTCTATTTTATGAAGAATAGGTAATATTGAAGGTTGTATTCTTAATGGAAACAAAGAAAGAAGACCTGCTTCAAAGGAAAGCTTAAAGTAAAAGGGAAGTCTCAAAGAGGGCTAGGATCCCCATAGCAAACCCTTGTAGAAATAACTAGTTTTACCTAGAGAGGTTAAGTTTTTCCCCCTGTTTTACAGTCTCCTGAGTCCTTGTCTCAGTGCTCCACAATTCAGACTTACACTCCTAACTGATGATCCTACCATCTGTCTTTTTTCTAAGAGAAACAAAACTGAATTCTGATCAGCTAACTTAATGTATTAAATAAACCCTTGGTATAAAACCATTTATTAATAATAGGATATCTGAATTACACATCACTAAATCATAACTTTAGGAAATTCATATGTTAATTATAAGTTACTCTAATCCAGCTAGTGAAATGGAATGTGTTCTAAGCAGCTCTTTATTAGCCTAATTGTAATTATTTGTATGTTTGAGAATGAAAAGATCTAAATATAAATTCAGTGTTTCCTAATTCAGTAAGACCTGCACCACTTACCCTAATAAGTATAGGAAGTATCACTGTATTGGAAATTAGATTGACTATTTCATAAATAAAAATATATATGCTTTTATAATTGCCTATTTCAAAATAAAGATTTTTTTTTATTTCATTCTCCCTCACTGAATTTCAATTCTAATTCTGGTTCTGGAACTGAAGTTTAGGTATAGCTGAACAAATAGGTACAACAAATAGCTGAAGTTTAGGTATAGCTGAACAAATAGGTATTTGTTCGATCTGTTTCATATCCATGAAAATAATTTTTATGGAAATGGTTACATAATGATATAATTAAACCTTTTTGAGAACTGTCTGCTTTTTCCTTTGTTCTTGAAGTATTTTTGTCTATGATAAGAAATATAAGAATTTTTAGTTGTGGTTTTTGTTGCTGCATTTATTGGCTAAATCATCAGTAAGTTATAATTTTATTAACAAATTTCGCTATGAAATGGACCATGCAGGTGACAGAGGAACTATCTCAACATCTTCTAGACCGGTCTCTACATCAGGAAAATCAGAACTGTCTTCCAAACACAGCAGGTCACTTAAACCTGATGGACGTATGAGCCGAACTACTACTGATCAAAAGAAGCCAAGGGGAACAGAAGGTTTATCAGCAAGTGAATCTCTCATGTTGAAATCTGATGCTGCAAAGTTGAGGTCTGATTCTCATAGTAGGTCATTGTCCCCCAATCACAACACCTTGCAGACACTAAAATCTGATGGGAGAATGTCATCTAGCTTCAGAGCTGAATCCCCAGGACCAGGTTCTCGGTCATCATCTCCTAAGCCAAAGACTCTCCCAAGCAATAGGTCTAGCCCTTCTGGTACTAGTTCACCACGCTCCTCCTCACCACATGAGAAAAACCTACCTCAAAAAAGCACTGCTCCTGTTAAGACAAAACTTGATCCTCCTCGGGAACGTTCCAAATCAGACTCTTACACCCTTGATCCAGATACCCTCCGCAAGAAGAAAGTGCCCCTCACAGAACCTTTAAGGGGACGATCAACATCACCAAAAGGAAAATCAGTACCAAAGGATTCTAAAGATTCTCCTGGATCTGAAAATAGAGCTCCCTCTCCCCATGTGGTACAAGAAAACCTTCACAGTGAGGTGGTTGAAGTCTGCACTTCAAGTACTTTAAAAACAAATAGTCTAACAGATAGCACCTGTGATGAAAGTAGTGAATTTAAAAGTGTGGATGAAGGTTCGAATAAAGTTCATTTTAGCATAGGAAAAGCACCACTAAAAGATGAACAAGAAATGAGAGCATCCCCCAAAATAAGTCGTAAGTGCGCTAACAGGCACACTAGGCCCAAAAAGGAAAAATCTAGCTTTCTTTTCAAAGGAGAGGGATCCAAACCATTAGAGCCAGCCAAGCAAGCCATGTCTCCTTCTGTGGCTGAGTGTGCCAGAGCAGTCTTTGCCTCTTTTCTGTGGCATGAAGGCATAGTACATGATGCAATGGCTTGTTCTTCTTTCCTGAAATTTAATCCTGAACTGTCCAAAGAACATGCTCCTATAAGAAGTAGTTTAAATAGCCAACAACCTACAGAAGAAAAAGAAACCAAATTAAAAAACAGACACTCGTTGGAAATATCATCTGCACTGAATATGTTTAATATTGCACCTCATGGGCCAGATATATCTAAAATGGGTAGTATCAACAAAAATAAGGTGTTGTCTATGCTTAAGGAACCACCTCTGCATGAAAAATGCGAAGATGGAAAAACTGAAGCCACTTTTGAAATGTCCATGCATCATCCAATGAAGTCTAAGTCTCCTCTTCCCTTAACTTTACAACATTTAGTAGCTTTTTGGGAAGATATCTCTTTGGCTACTATCAAAGCAGCTTCCCAGAATATGATTTTTCCAAGCCCCGGTTCTTGTGCAGTCCTTAAAAAGAAAGAATGTGAAAAAGAGAATAAAAAGACAAAAAAAGAAAAAAAGAAAAAAGAAAAGACAGACGTTCGACCTAGGGGAAATTTGTTTGGTGAGATGGCCCAGCTGGCAGTGGGAGGACCAGAGAAAGACACCATCTGTGAGCTGTGTGGAGAATCACATCCATACCCAGTGACTTACCACATGAGACAAGCTCACCCAGGTAAGTGAGATTATTAAATGCAAATACTTTTTTTAAAAAATGAAGGAGGGAACTTAGAGTCGATATGTTCTGTGAATTATTCTGAAATAGAGGGGAGTTTGCCCAGAATTTGTAAAATCTGATAATTTCATTGTAAAATGTGCTGTTAATACAAGTTTTGTGAAAAATTCTAAGAAAAATTCTAGTAGTATAGTGATAAGACAGTGAGTATATTTCAGTGTATCACATTCTGAAATATTGTTGAAGTATTAAATGTTATTTGTGTTACTAAAAGGATACTTTAAAATGACTCACTATAAAAAAAAAAAAAAAGGCATGCCTGTACCCATAGGGCAGTTCCTGATATTAGATCTCCTTTGATTTAGTATTTTCCTGTTAGAAGTAGCAAATTATTTTTTGGGTTGACCATAGTTATTTTTCTAAAAAGTTAATAGCTTAGAAAGTCAAATATTTAGGGCCTCCCTGGTGGCGCACTGGGTTAAGCAACACACTATGAAGCAAACTGCAGCCACTGCAGCATGAATTCGATCCCTGCTGCCGGCCAGGGAGGGGACCCACATGGCGTGGCAGACCTCTCCTGCTGTGCCCGCTGCTCCCCTCAGCAGTATACTTCTGTTGATCTGCCTGTTCTGCTCCCCACTCTGTGGTGAATCCTATCACCACCACCCCCCCCTCACACACACACACCTCTGGCCTGTACCACAGTGCTTGTGTGCATAAATAAATAAATCTTTAAAAAAAAAAGAAAGATATTTGCTTCTACATTTGTTTACTTTGAGAACTTAAATCGGCCATTATCAATGGCAAAGATAAGACTAGGAGGGACACTTTGTTAAAAATTTATTCTTGTTCTTGCTTCAAGGTTGTGGCCGGTATGCTGGTGGGCAAGGTTACAATAGCATTGGACATTTTTGTGGAGGATGGGCTGGTAACTGTGGTGATGGTGGCATAGGAGGAAGTACTTGGTATCTGGTATGTGATCGCTGTAGAGAAAAATACCTCCGTGAAAAACAGGCTGCTGCAAGGGAAAAGGTATTTTTATTCTGTTCTAACTGTAATGTTAATGATAAGGATAAACTTCATAAAAATGTTTTTATGGCTGATTATATTTGATAACTCCATAGATGATAAAGATCAGCCTTTATAACAGGAATAATATACTTGGTTGGCTGTTTTTAATTACAGAAATAAACTATGTCTGAGATAACAGTACAACTAACCTGTGATACATATGCCTTACTGATAAATGATTATTGTGTAATTCTTTGTTATTAATTATGTACCACTCTACATACAAATAGTTTTCCTTTGCCTTTTTCTTAACTCTCCTTGTTTTCTTTTTCCCTTTTTTTCCTACTCTCTAACTTCACTTTTCTTAATCCCTAGTTGTGTTGTGAAACTCATGGAGACTCAAGATTTTATCTAGTGGCACACCTAACTAAACGCATTCTTGCTAAATACACAACAGATTATTTTTTTTTAAAAAAATTCATTTAGATTTTCCTAGTTAGGTTTTTATATTTTTACAAGGGGAAATAGGTGTAGCTTGTAATCAGTATAAAACAGTTTCTGTATAGAGATGCATGAAATAGAGATGTATCAAAGGAATGTTGTTTTAGGTAATACTATTTTAAAATAGTTCTACAGGATTTTAATTATTTTTATTATGAACTCACATAAGTCAAGAAAATTTTGAATGAAGTAGTAAAATATCACCACAGATTTTTCTTCCCCAGGTCAAACAATCTAGGAGGAAGCCAATGCAAGTCAAGACTCCCCGAGCCTTGCCCACTATGGAAGCGCATCAGGTGATCAAGGCAAACGCCCTCTTCCTGCTGTCCCTGAGCAGTGCAGCAGAACCGAGCATCCTGTGTTACCATCCTGCAAAACCCTTCCAATCCCAGCTTCCCAGTGTGAAAGAAGGCATTTCCGAGGATCTTCCTGTTAAAATGCCTTGTCTCTACCTGCAGACATTAGCTAGGTAATAACTGGTTGTTGTTTTTAATCACTTTTGATTAACAACTAACTTGTTGGCTAATATTGTGTGAATATCCACACTGCATTACATATTTTGTACAATAACTAGACCTTCAAAAATTTATTTTCTGAGTTATCTTGAGCAGTATGTGGTTTGTGTATTTTATGGTGGTAGGTATTTTTAAAAAACATGTAAATGCTATATTATTATTAATATAAAGTTAATAATACTATTAATGTAAAATATATCCTTGAAAGTAAGACTTTAGCTACCTTTTACTTTTTAGTGGGCTGACTCCAGTATGTTAATAGTTTGAAATGCCAAAGTGGAACTGTAGAACTCTTTCATTTTTAAATCATCTTGGTAACATTTAAATGCGTAATAGCTGAATAACAGTTTTGTGCTAGACCTTGAAGACACCAGAATGAATATAGTAGTCCTAGTTTCCATGTGCTCACATTCTGGTGGGAAGACAAACGTGTAAATAACGTATTACAAATGTTATATGAGTATCTGATGGAACTGGAAGGGATTTTGCTAAGCAAAATAGGTCAGAAGGAGAAAGCCAAATACATGATGTTACTACGTATATGTGAGATATAGTGAAACAAACAACAGGTCAGACAAAACAAAACCAGTAACAAACTCTAGAAATCTGACTATAGAATTGAAGCTAACTGAGAGAGTGGGGGAAAGGGAGGAAGGTAGGAGGAAGAGAGGAAAATTGAAGCTGCACTTGTACTACTATGGAGGAGGGGTATGGATGCCTGGTGGTGGGTGGGTGTGGTCACACATCCCTGAAGGGGTGTGATCCTAATCCTGTACAGAGTTGTGAACTAGTGCTGCCATAATGGAGGGAAAAAATGTGTGAGGAGTTTACTATAATGGAAGGATGTATCCGATGCTATAAAAGAGGGTGAGTATCTGAGTATTCACAAAATGGAAACATTTTGCCTGTGATCTGACACTGTAACGGTCTTGAATGATACATATAAACTAATAAAGTGGATGACAGGAGGAAAACTGTTCCTTATAGAGTAAACCATGTGTGTGAAAAGCATTACATAGTTGAGGAGTCATGGGCTTGTTAAAGCACTGGCTAGTAGAAATACATAAACACCCTAGAGGTGATTAACCAAGGCCAGGTAATTTAAACAGAGAAATACCTAAATTGGTTCACAGATTATTCTGCTATTAAAGAGCACAACTGAAGAAGAAAATTGTAAAATATGTTTAACATATTCACTATAACACTAGAATACAAGAAAAGTTCTCAAAAGGAATGAAAAATAGTTCAACTTTAAACTTGAAATTGTGGTACCTGAAATACCTATGTATAAAATTATCAACACTTTTATTTCCTTTTACTTAAATCTAAGATTATCCTAATACTTCACTTTTAATTATAGGTTTGCATATTCTTCTTTTACAAAGAATATTAAAAAATGAAAAGTGTCTGTATTGCTTATCATAATTTAAGTTATTGGATTGATTTAATGCAGGCATCATCATGAAAATTTTGTGGGCTATCAAGATGACAACTTATTCCAGGATGAAATGAGATATCTACGTTCAACATCTGTACCTGCCCCATATATATCAGTAACTCCTGATGCTAGTCCTAATGTATTTGAAGAACCAGAGAGCAATATGAAGTCTATGCCACCAAGGTATTTTAGTTCTGTACTCTCTGTTGAACAGCCAGTATTCGGTAGAAGACTTGGAACTAAAACAGAATATTACAATTCATTTGAACATCCTCCCATCTCAGAACATTGATTAAGTATGAGAACAGTAAGAAAAAGCAGACTTTTGTAACAGTATGAGTGGAACTTGAGGTGCTAAGTGACATAAGTCCTAAGTGACATAAGTCAGAGAAGGGAAAGACAGCTACCAGATGGCTTCACTCTTTTACGGTTGTAAATAACCAAAGAAAACAAGCTGGCAAACCCCAACAAAAAGATGCAGTTATGAGTTTAATCAAAATGTTTTTGCATTTGGAAAGATCAAATTATTATTTAAAAAGAGATGACCAAGTTGACTTTGAATTTGTTTTTCCACATGAAATGTAGATTCCCACATTTGACTACATTGTTATAAAATAAAATACAGTCATGCTTTATTCATTTTTTTCTTCTAAGTTTTTATCTGTTATTCTGTTCCGTCTAGTTTGGAAACTAGCCCCATAACTGATACTGACCTTGCAAAAAGAACTGTCTTCCAAAGATCATACTCAGTTGTCGCCTCTGAATATGATAAACAACACTCCATTTTACCTGCACGGGTCAAAGCCATTCCTAGAAGAAGAGTTAACAGTGGAGACACTGGTAATTATAAAAATTAAAACGAAGATTGAATGATCCTAACGGTTTTATGTGCAGGTTTTAAAATTTTTTATAGAGAGAAGAATGGATTATTTTAAATTAGAATACATATTCCTTCTATTTGAAACAGCCATAAATACACCTCTTTTCAAATTTACATCTCAATTGGAAAAGACATTCAGAGGTTATCCAATGACTGTTGAAGAATAACTTGATCTTTAAATTCTTACTTGTTAGGTATCTAAGGCACTGTGGCAACCTTTATCTCTTGTAGCAACCATTATCTCTTTCATTAAACTTAAGTGAACCAGCAGTTTCAATGACTTAAACTTTCACAGTTATCTCCCCACCCTCAGTAAAAGCTTATTAACTCCTGCAGCTACTACCACTCTGAATAGATAAAAAATTTGGGAATATGAGCTGCTCTTCTTTTTTTAAATAATTTTTTGAGATATAATTGACAAAATTAAATGATATCTAAAGCAGCCAATGTGATGATTTGATACATGTATGCTTTGTGAAAAGCTGCCCCCCACATTGTTAATAAACACATAATTACTCCTTTTTTTTTTAAATGTATTTAAGTTCTGGTCCCATAGCAGTAAAAAGTAATCTGGACCAATTAGTATTAACAACCTTACATTGGGACTGATGAATTCTACCTAAGAATAAAGTAAAAAAGAAAAGATAGTATGGTAATAATTTATCGGTAGAATATTTACAAAATCATCTACTTACTACTTTCAAATGATTATGTGTAATATTACTGAAGATCTTCAAGGACGGTATTATTGCGCATACCCCAATGATTTGTAGTTCATTCAACAAATATTTTTTAGCTCTTGCTGAGTCACCTTTGTTATAAAGCAGCCCTTTAAGAAATGATGTGATAAGATGTGGATTCTATTAAGGGATAAAGTCCTATCACTTAACTTTCAGGTTGTTTTAAAAAGCATGAAATTTAGGGGCCTCCCTGGTGGTACAATAGGTTAAGCAACACACTGTGAGGCAAACTGCAGCCACTGCAGCATGAGTTTGATCCCTGCTGCTGGGCTGGCTGTGGATGGGGAGGGTGGGAGGGTGACTCATATGGTGCAGCAGACTACTCCTGCCTCCCCTGTCTGCTCTCCTCAGCAGTGTGTTTTACTTAATCTGCCTATTCTGTTCCCCATTCTGTCTCTGGTGAATCCTCTCACACCCCCACACCTCTGGCCTACACCCCAATACTTGTAAGCATAAATAAATAAATCTTAAAAAGAATAAAAAATAAAAAGCATGAAATTTAGATTCTGCCCTAGATACAAAAGCCATCAACATGATTTGAAGAAACATGATTTGAGGAAAGTACGACATTTAATCTTTTTGAACCTCAGTAAAAACTGAAACCAGTATGATTGATATGTGTCACATGCAAAAATGGAGGCTCTGAGATGAATAAGCTAGACTGTTATTTTTAATATCTTAAATATGAGTTCCTGTGAAAATTAATACCTTTTTTTTTTTTTAATAGAAGTTGGTTCTTCCCTCTTGAGACATCCATCCCCTGAGCTTTCCCGACTAATCTCAGCCCACAGCTCCCTTTCCAAAGGAGAACGAAATTTCCAATGGCCAGTTTTAGCTTTTGTTATACAGCACCATGACTTAGAAGGTCTTGAAATAGCAATGAAACAGGCCTTAAGGAAGTCTGCTTGTCGAGTTTTTGCTATGGAGGTATGAATACTTTGATGGAGTTTTGATTCATTGTAATGATTCTATTTAATGATGTCACTTTTCTACTAACCACAAATGGCTACACATTTTAAGACATCACACAGTGGAAAATACTATGTTGATGTCACAAACTCTTAAATTTATGAATGTAGAGATTTAGAGTTCATATTTAAGCCTTCTAAAGAAATTTATTTCTGCCTTGCTTTATTATTTGAATCCTATCTTTTTTTTAAAGCTTTTGGTATTGATAGTGTCATTTCAGTTTGAATAATCATGCAAAGAGGAGAAGTGGATCTTTGAATTTAATAATAATTTATTTTTATTCTCTGTTCTCTAAAAATGATAGTATTACTATCTAGCATACACTTATCTATAGTAAATTCTTCTTTATTATGGGTACCAGAGAGCCACTAAGTTGATGGGGACAATATAAAGGTATTTAAATATAAGTGGTAGCCTGTGTAAAATTTGAGAAACATTCTGTGTTACTCCTAAGTAGAATTGAGGGGAAATGTGCATCAGTAAGTTAATATTAAGATAAATTTTTGAAGTAAAAGGTGGTTTGAAAAAGTATCTTGGTATTTTGCATTTCATATGTATTATTTTGTCTGTTATTTTGTATTTTTTTTTAATGAGAACTAAATTACTGTTTGAAGGTAAGTGTGTTTTCAGTATAAGGACGGTCAGATTTCTTAATATCTTTCTTTGAAAGACATGGTTCTGATGTTTCTGAGTTAGAAAAGTCCTGCCATTTTTTTCCTTCATGTACTTTTCTTTAATCTTGGACTCATTAAACCATTGTTTATTCAGGCTTTCAATTGGCTTCTATGTAATGTCATCCAAACAACTTCTCTCCATGATATCCTGTGGCATTTTGTGGCATCATTGACTCCTGCTCCAGTAGAACCAGAGGAAGAAGAGGATGACGAAAATAAAACAAACAAAGAAAATGCAGAACAAGTCAGTGAGAATTTCTTCTTTAAGTGTCTATACTATTTGGAAATGTAAAACCCCCTCAGATAGTATAATAATTTGCTTCAGGTCACTCACAGATTTCATAACCTAAAGGCAATGCATGAACAACATATTTACTACACTTAGTGGTGAAGCTCTTCCAGTTAACAAAGCCTTTATCAGTCAGTTCTGATTTCCTATAAATATCATTGTCATGACTTAATCAACTGGAAGATAAATACTATGGCAGTATAAAATAGGTAAATAAGTCAACGTTATTACATAGAAAATCAGCCTATTAATGTAACATTGCTGTTATTTAACATGTCACAGAGTAAAAATAATACTGTGTCGGATATTAAATGCAAAAATGTTTATTTGACTAGAAAGGACTAGAATTTTGTAGGATGCAGCTTGTATAACAGAAAAGCATTCAATTAAAATGCTGGAAGTACAGGTACCTGTCCCATTTCTACCTCTGTAGCGGTATGACTTGTAGGCCTCAGTTTCCATATTTGTAAAGGTAAATTAAACAGCATTTAACTTATTTGTAAGTACTCTAAATATAGTTATATGCTTGATATTTTAAAGTAATTTCCAGTGAGCATTAAGTAATTTCCAAAGAGCATTATCAGTCAAAATTCTTAAAATTCACAAAAAAACAAAATGCCTTGAGTGGGAAATAGTCAACAAGTAGCAGAAATGGTCTCTCAACATTGTCAGTGGTTATCATTATGTTATTATAGAATAATTATGTTTCATATGTTTAAAGAAATAAAAGGAAGCGCTAGAGAAGAAATTTAAGAATTAAATATTTGAAAAAGAATTAAATATTTGAAAAAGAATTAAATATTTGAAAAAGACCATAAAAATTACACTTTTGTGTAATAATTGATGCTTATAAAAAAGTTCTGATATTTTACAACAGATTAATGAAGACATTTTTGAGCTGTTAAAAGAGCCTAAAGAAAGTATCCAGAATTCAACACTGAGAAGCAAGAAGAAAAAAAAAAAAAAGAGTGGCTAAGAAATGTCTAAGAATGAGAAGGTTTAACATGTATCTAATTAGAATTCCAAAAAGAGGGATAGACAAAATGGAAGAGGGGCAGCATTTGAAGAATATTTGATACATGAAAATTGTCCAGAATGGATTACAGATAATAGGTCACTAAATCAAGCACCAATAAATCCCAGCTAGAATAAAGAAAAGAAATGGTGGGATAGTCAAAGTGAGTTACGTGAGTGCTAAAAACAAAAGTTCTAAAACAGCCACAGAGATGAACAGTATATATTTAGAGGGAGAATGAAAACCACAGCTAAATTTTCAGTAGCAACATTACAAGTTAAAATAGTGCACTTTTTTTTTTAAAAGCAGTCAAATGTTATTTTTGATGTAATTAGAAAATTACTGTTATTCCATTGAACTTTCTTTGAAGAATAAGGACAAATAAAGATATTTTCAGAAAAACAAGAACTTGCCATAGATAGCTATCACCAAAGGAAAATTCTAATGCACTTCAGGTGTAACAATTGACCTCAGATGGAAGATCTAAGTAACGTAAAACAATGAAGAGAAAAGCAAGTGTAAATATGTACTACATCTTAAACACTATTTAAAAGTGATAAAGTATTGTGGGGATGGTTTTTAAAACTTAGTACTGAAATATACACAGCAGTACTATACACAACAGGATATAGATGATTTATGTTATTCAAGAGGTAAAAATTTTGATTAGCTTTATAAAGTTAGGTGTGTATAAATGTACAACAAGTAGAAATAGAGTGTATAATTTCCAAACTCAGAGAAATGAGAAAAATGATTAATTCCAAACAGAAAACAAAATGGAAAAAATATTTCAAATAGAACTACAAAATAACAAGCTAAAAATAAGTACAGGCTTCAAAGTAGAGAACTAAATCCACCTTTTAAAAGACAGAAACTATCAGTATATATAGAAAAACTAAAGCTTTGTACTTT
This sequence comes from Galemys pyrenaicus, assembly GCA_019455555.1. NCBI lineage: Eukaryota > Metazoa > Chordata > Mammalia > Eulipotyphla > Talpidae > Galemys > Galemys pyrenaicus. Next base: position 4,470,019 of record JAGFMF010011611.1, read on the forward strand.
AGCAAACTTCAGATCAAAAACATAAAGATACAGGGAGATTAGAAAAAGAAGAGTAAGAAGGCTTCCCTGGTGACGCAGTGGGTTGAGCGCAGCACTGAGAAGCATCCATGGTACAGCAGCACGAGTTTGATCCCAGGCCAGGGGAGGACCCACATGGAGCAGCAGACCTCTCCTGCCTCTCCTGCTGTCCCCTCAGCAGTGTATTTCAGTAGATCTACCTGTTCTGCTCCCCACTCTGTCTCTGGTGAATCCTCTCACCTCATGGGACTCTGGCCTGTGCCCCAGCTCTTGTATGCATAAATAAATAAATCTTTAAAAAAAGTAGAAGAGTAGGGGAAAAAAGCTGGATTAAAATGGTGCAGCTGTTTTAACATCAGAAAAAATAGATTTAAAGACAAAATTATTAATTGAAAAAAAGGATGTTCTTTACGAAATGATATAGGTTAATTCTGAAACTGTATATGTGGCTACTGGTATAGCCTTAAAAATATCAAGTACAGATTGACAGAATTCAAGGAAATATAGAAAAAATCCACAGTTACAGTGTGAGACTATTGCACACCTGTATCTGGCTCTGGGTTGCCAGTTTGGAGTAAGACTCTACCAAAGGAAGGGCTCTTTTCTGCACAATAACAGAGACTCACACCTGCTGATAGATTTGACTACTCTAAAATTGATAAATATATATGGTACCCACTTGCTTGGTGATTTTATAGTTGAGGAACCTCATCAGTTTTCCCCTAAAATAATAGAGACATAATTACTTAATGTTATTTTAGGGTTTGGGTATGATATGCTTTATTGTTTACAATTTTGTTATATGATTATCTTTAAAGTTTTTCAATATACCTTTTGTAGGGAAAAATCCTTTCTAGCACATAAACTGATCAGTTTGCTTTCAAATTATATCTTAGGAGAAAGATACAAGAGTATGCGAACATCCACTCTCAGACATAGTGATTGCAGGTGAAGCCGCTCATCCTTTACCTCACACCTTTCACCGCCTACTTCAAACCATCTCCGATCTTATGATGTCTCTCCCCAGTGGCAGTTCGTTACAGCAAATGGCCCTAAGGTAATTTTATATCTAAGTATTCTCATATTTTATATCTAAGTATTTGGAGAAGAGATTTTATAGAGTATTCAAAGCACAAAATGATCAAAAGACCTCTTTAAATAGTAAAATACAAAGAATCTACACTATGTGAATGGTGCCTCCTTCATTGCTATCATAGCTTAAAGTTTTCCTTCTTAGCTCAAATTGTACCCCTCTAAAAATGTGCAAGTATAGTGCTTCAAATTATCAGCCTGTTAAAGTCTTCCTGCATTCCTTCTCAGGAGTAAAAATCTTAAATGTTCCCCACAGAGGAGAGGGAATATGAAATATCAAAACCAGAAATCAAAGTAAGATACTGAATTCAAAAGAATCCTAAGAAAAATGGAGCCTAGTTAACTATCCAACCTATCCCTACAACTATCTTGAGGAACATCACCTATTTTTAACTCCAAACCTGTTGAGATTTTTACATTGTTAAACCTTTGACTAGATCCACATATTAGACTACAAATATAAGTGAATTCTATTTGTAAGAAATAGGCTGATAGAATGATTCTGACTAACCATCTCCCTAATAATAATACCAACAGAAAGGAGAATTTATTCCCTCCTCACAAGATTTTTGAAGTATAAGATATGTTCTACTCTGGTGAATTACTGTGGAATTATAAAACTAACAAATTTGAAAAGACTTTTAGATTTGGAATGATAGGTTTACAAAATTGATTTATTGCTTCCTATGTAGCCTTGATCTTTTTTTTAAAATTTATTTATTTATGCATACAAAAGCTGGGGTACAGGCCAGAGTCCCATGAGGTGAGAGGATTCACAAGAGACAGAGTGGGGAGCAGAACAGGCAAATCAACTGAAATACACTGCTGAGGGGAACAGCGGGTGAGGCAGGAGAGGTCTGCTGCACCATGTGGGTACCCTCCCTGGCCAGGGATTGAACTCACGCTCTGGGCCTGGGATGCTTCACAGTGTGGTGCTCAACCCACTGTGCCACCAGGGAGGCCCTGTAGCCTGGATCTTAATGTATCTAGTTTTTCTATATTTAATATGAGTAACCTTTTCTTAAAACTTTCCTTATTCAAAGAAATTTTCTATTTCTCCAAAAAAAAAAAAGAAAGAAAGAAAAAAACCTAGTAGCAATGATTTTACCTGCTGAATTTTATTAATTTCTAATTTTTATTTAGGACATTAAGATTTCTTGAAATATTAACTGCATCATGCTTTTCTAGGAATTCCTGGAAACTCCTGGAAGAAAATAATTTGATACGTTCCTTATGCCTTTTTAGATGCTGGAGTCTGAAATTCAAGCAATCTGATCACCAGTTCCTCCATCAGAGCAACGTATTTCATCATATTAACAATATTTTGTCAAAATCAGATGATGGAGATAGTGAAGAGAGCTTTAGCATCAGTATACAGTCAGGCTTTGAAGCTATGAATCAGGTTGGTCATTCAACGATAGTCCTGAGTGATCCTGTTAATATTCAACCATGTATTGAAGGAGTAACTGAACATTACTCATTAATGATGCAATTCTTTTGTTTCTTTGTTATTATGGAATATTTACATTTGAGTATTACTCATACTATTTTTTTTCTTTCTGGTAGGAACTGTGCATAGTAATGTGTTTAAAGGATTTAACCAGCATTGTTGACATAAAAACTTCAAGCCGACCTGCCATGATTGGTAGTTTGACAGATGGTTCTACAGAAACCTTTTGGGAATCAGGAGATGAGGATAAAAACAAAACTAAGAATATCACTATCAACTGTGTAAAAGGAATCAATGCCCGCTATGTATCTGTTCATGTGGACAATTCCCGAGATCTTGGGGTAAGAAAGGAAATTTAATGGTTCATTAGTTCTTTTCAGGTATTTAGTAATTATTCACTTATATTTCTGAGTTTAGCAAAAAAAAAAGATTTTCATCAAAGCCTCATGAACTAAACACCACTTTACATGCCCAAATCTTAAATCTAAAAATAATTTAATATGATTGGGAACACTGTAAAATACCAATTATAGAGGTCTATTTACAAGTATATCTTGACTACATAGGCAAAATAAATGTCTTTTCTGTCATTTTCTACCTCCACACCCTTATTCAGGTTATTCCCTTGGTCTGGAAGTTTTTCCCTTCAACTCTATTAGATTCTCCTCAAATCTCTAGGACCCCAGCTGAGAAATCCTGACATTGTACATCATCAATAAAAATCACTTTCCTTTCACTGGGCTCTTTTTAACATTACTCTGATGGTGATTAATACACTTTGACCTATATTGGAATTAGCTTTAAGGTTGTAGTCCTCGCCTACCCATGCTTTGGTGGGAGAAGTTCTTAGATTAACCTAAATAATCAAAATTTATTTTCTTCTTAACCCTAGTTCACCCACACATTTCATTGCATAAAGCACTCTTTTACAAAAGGCACTAAACAATAAGAAAAGAATCTGATTTATTTGAACATTAAGAACTAAGAAGAAAATAGCACCAACTGCCAAACCCTTATACTATACCTTCATTCCTGGGAAAGGATACTTAGAATTTTTTCCCTCAGAATGAATGTGACTTGAGAGAAGATACAGTATTAATGGAGCACCTTGAACTATTACTCAGCTGCTTCTATCCTATCCCATTCATATAGTTTCTCTCCCAGAAAAGCCAGAGTGGTGAGGTTGGATCCCAGATAACGTACATAATGCTAACCAAGAGTCCACTCTGCAGTCGACTAGACTTACCACCCATAGCCACCACACCTCTTTTCCATTAGTGTAGATTCAGTTCTTCCCTGGTGTTAAGTAAGATAAAGGGGCTTAGTAAATTTATTATGTGCTTAGTTTATTTTCACCCAGGTTTCCATTGGCACACTACTTTATCTTACTAGATAGTGAAGTGTAATAAATCAACATTTTTCAGTTCTAGAACTCACTGCTCGATATAGTGTTACCTTTGACTTTATGGTACATTTTCAACCAGGATACACACTCCCTCAGAACAATGACTACAATCAATTTAACATTTTTGTCTTTTTTAAGGAAGATAATCAAAAGCATTTACTTTTAAAAGCCCCATTAGATAAGCTGGTATCCACTTTTCTTTTAAGAAACTTCCTCTAAGTTATAGACATCCTTGAGATTTACGTACCCTTGTGCCCCACCCCTTAGCCTGCCCCCATAGTACACAGCATTTGTTGTTTTGAATAACATCAGTGTGTAGCACTCCAAGTATGCAGCACTCCAAGATTAATATGGCTGTCTGTTCCCTGAAGTGCTTCACCTAAAACTCAGCCTTAGGGTCTCTGGCTCTAGTATCATGATCCTTTTTCAGACCTTAAAAAGGTTATGCTTCTACTGCTTGATACTTTTTTGTATATTGATGTTCCTTTCCTAAAGTGACAAATATCTTGAGGGCATAAAATCAATCATTCTGATATCTTTCCAAGTCTTTAAGGCAGCCTAGATACATTGTGACACTCATATATGTTTGCTAAACTACCTACCTTCCTTCCTTTTACTTATAAAAGCAGTGAGAATATAGCAATGAGAGTGGGACATGAGTGGCAAGGAGAGTTGCTGAAAGACTTCATGATAGAGATGGAATTTAAGTGTTTAACCATTGGAATAAAAGAGAAAATGCATAGAGGAAGGCTGTGAGAGTCCACAGAGAAAGGCTAATGTGAGAATTATGATGGAGTTTATGAGAATAAGATTAGAGTTTGTATTTGATTGAGCATATATAATGAGGTCTTAGGAAGAAACATGAAAGATAAGATAGAAGAGTTGATGTGATATTGGTAGACCAAAAGAGATCATTCTAAGTTCTGTAGTGGAAATATGGTATAATAACTATATTGAATTGTCTGTTTTAGAATAAAGTTACCTCAATGACATTCTTAACTGGCAAAGCAGTAGAAGATTTGTGCAGAATAAAGCAGGTAATTGAAATTTCATCATTAAATGTTTTGCTACCCAGGGAGAAATTTCTTCTCAGTCTTCACTAAATTCTAATTTACATGCTTCTAAAGTATTATAGGAAATTTTCTATTTAAAAAATGCCCAATTGACAAATGGTCCACATATAAGAATGACTACAACTAATTTGTGCTAGTCTGCTTACTTGTTATTGCTCCACGTGTTCTCCAGTAATGAGAATGCACTGTACCTTCAGTCCTCCACCCCTCACCATGCGTCTATAAAAATTCATAGTGCAGTTCATAATTGACACTTAATGCACAGTTCACCTGCATCTTAAATTAAAATGTAGGCTTTTGCCCTCTAACCTCAAAATCTATCATTTGTTATGCTGCAACTATATCCAGATTACAAGTCAGTTTACAAATGAGCTATAAACAGGTGTTATGAGGGCATGTGTCAGATTCTTTGTAAACTCACATGCATTAGTGAAACTTTATCAGAGCTGTTCTTGTGTGACTGATTTAGCCCGTAAGAGTTGACCAGTGTGGATTTTTTTCTTTTTTCAAGTTATATTGAAAGAATGAGCTGAGATTATAGATTACACTAATTTCATATATCATTAGAGAATTTAGCAAAATAATTCTTTGCAATGAGACAATATTGGTTTATGCTTACATCTGAGGAGGTATGATTTCGCCACTCTGAATCACATACAATGTAAAACAGTGTAACCTCAAAAATATTAAAAATCTGATGTTTAAAGATATGTATTTGTTTATGCTTAATTCTTTTTTAGAAAATTGACATCAATCAAAATAATATCAATTTAATTGTTTGTATAAATAATGTAGACATCCCAAATCATTTCTGGGACATGAAATACCATGAGAACAATTTCCATTTTGTCAATTAAAGAGTGTCAAAAACCATTTCATGGTACACTGAAATTTGATCCTCAAAAAAGTTATATTTGCAATGAAATAAGGACTCAAAAATGTGAAGTTGCATATTATATTTCTTTCTTCAAAATAAAGTATGTTAAGTAACCACATCAAAAGTACTTATCTTTTGGATATAGCTTCATGGGAAATGGCAAACACTTGGGAAAGGACACAGAGAAACCCTTGGGGATGCAGAATAGGATCAATGAAATTCCTTGGTACTACATTTTTAAAACCCCAAGAGGAAAAGGGGATAGACAGATGGTTCTTTAAAACTTAAGATGAACTTTTTTTAATCATCTAAGAAAGAAAAAAACACATTACCCTTAATTTACAAACCTCAATAATTCCATAAATAGTATCATACATGCCTTTTATGAACATGGTAACATTTACATTTCTAGTTTTTTTTAACATCCTAATACAACAAACACATCAATCTATTTGATGTTGTTTCCTAACTGATTTAAACCAATGGAAATATCTGAGCTACTAAAGTTGTTTTTTTCAATAAAAGTGAAATGTGTCCATTCAAAAAAAAGTACTTATCTTTAAATGATGCTTTAATGTGAAGATTAACAGAACAGGACCCTATTGCTGATCTTGTGTTTCTGCTTACAGGTCAGTTTGGGTAAAGTACAGTCACATCAATTTTAATCACTTCACTCCTATAACATGTGCTGAAAGTCATGGAGAAGTCAAACCTTCATTTTAATTCACAACTTCATTACTTAGTGGAGAATCCTTCAATCTATTTTAACTTTATTCATCTGAATAGTAGCTATTGCATAATTTATCCTCACTAGGTTTTAAAATGATAATCAGCATGAGTAAATTAATAATCTTTACTATCTGTACAATTGTTCTGTGAGCTTGCTATTATTAGTGCTAAATCTAGCACAGTGATAAAAAGTGATACACTTGTATCAGGTTTCTCTCTCCTTTCTGCTTTACTAGGTTGATCTGGATTCTAGGCACATTGGTTGGGTAACAAGTGAACTTCCAGGAGGGGATAATCACATCATCAAAATTGAACTAAAAGGCCCAGAGAATACTCTGAGAGTGCGACAAGTAAAGGTCCTTGGTTGGAAGGATGGCGAAAGTACAAAAATTGCTGGTCAGATTTCAGCCAGTATGGCCCAGCAGCGGAACTGCGAAGCTGAGACTCTACGAGTGTTCCGACTTATTACATCTCAAGTGAGTTTCCTTCTGACATATTCTAGCTAAGGATTAGTTGAAAAAAATTATTTTAGTAATATCAGGAGGATCACAGACAGAATACTTTGTAAAAACTTGTAGAGATAGCTGGCTACATATGTGGTAGGTCTATTTTTTTATTCTTATCATAAACTAACCAGTTTGTATTTCATTTTATATTCATAATTCTTAAGAGAAATGATATGTAACAGGACTAGCACAATAACTATAAAACCTTTAGAATCAGTCTTTTAGATCTCTGCTATTAATTCCTTCTCACTTGCCTATCTGCTTCAGGTATTTGGAAAGCTCATCTCTGGAGATGCAGAACCTACACCAGAACAAGAGGAAAAGGCACTATTATCATCACCTGAAGGAGAAGAAAAAGTATACAATGTATTTACTTGTATTCTAAAAATATTTATTTTCTATTTGGTTTCCTTTCATTTCAGTGAAAATCCATGTGCTGCTGATTTTTTTTAAATTTTTTATTCATATAAGAACTGGGGTACAGGCCAGAAGTGCAAGGATCCACGAAATAGAGTGGGGAGCAGAACAGGCAGATAGACTGAAACACACTGCTGATGGAAGCAGTGGGCAAGGCAGGAGAGGTCTGCTGCACCATGTGGGTCACCTCTCTGGCTGGTGGCAGGGATTGAGCTCGTGCTGCAGTGGCTGTGGTTTGCTTCATAGTGCATTGCTTAACCCACTGCACCACCAGGGGAGGGCCCTGCTGCTGATTTTTTAATGGATATGTGATATTAGTTTATATAAAATTAATAGCTTTTACTTTAGCAAGATGGTGGAGTTTGAAAAAAGAGATTGTATATAAGCTAGCTAGTATTTTAAGTAATAACAAATCTTGTTTTATACCTTGGACTGTTGTGTTCAAATGCTAGCAATTGTAAAATTTACCTGGTCATTTATTGTGCTATTCACCATCAGTTATCTTCTCCTTCCTTCATTTTATCTGTCCTTTTCAGTCCAGCTCAAAAATATGGCCTTTTTCGTGAACCTTCTCTAATGTCTTCCCCCAAACAAAAAGCTGGGAGAATGTCTTCCAAATTTCATATTAATCTACATAACTCTCCTTGGTTTGTCTCTTACATTAGTCCACTGTCATTTTTTTTCAAAGATTTATTTTTTTATGCATACAAGAGCTGGGGTACAGGCCAGAGTCACGGGAGGTGCGAGGATTCACCAGAGACAGAGTGGGGAGCAGAACCGGCAGATCTATTGAAGTACATTGCTGAGGGGAGCAGTGGGCAAGGCAGGAGAGGTCTGCTGTGCCATGAGAGTCCCCTTCCCTGGCCGGGGATCGAACTCATGCTGCTGTGCAGCAGAGGCTTCACAGTGCGGCACTTCACTCACTGCACCACCAGGGAGGCCCCCACTGTCATTTTTTTGTATACACAATTATAGGTCTATTTCTGAAACCCCTATTCCAATAAGGGAACATCTGTAACTTTATTGAAAATCATCAATCTGTAGTAACATGTCATCTTTTATTATTCCTCTCTGACTGCTTTGGTTGATTTGTTTTCATTCTAGTTTAGGGTCCAAATATAAATCATAGACTAGAGATCTTTCTTCATATAAGTAATGCTGTAATTTTCCTCTAAAATTGTAATTTACATTAGTTGAGTGTTACAAATTTGGTTTGGCTTCTTTGACATAATCAGTTCAAAATGTTTTCTGGTTCCCATTTTGATTTCTGCTTTAACCCCAGGATAATTTAGAAGGATCTTTGTTTATCTCTGTTTGGGAATTTTCTTGGTATCTTTCTATTATTAATCACTAGTTTAATTCCATTATAATCAAAGAATATACTTTAAGTAATTTCAGTTCTTTTAAAATTTAGGTTTGAATTACAGCTAACAACATAATCTATTTTTTTAAATTAAATTTCTTTATTTAAGTATATTTGACATCATTTGTATTCCCCCAGGAGTTCCCACCACCATTCCACCGGTGCACCATCACCTCAGTCTCTTGGGCTCTTTCTGTCCTCAGCCCCGTCTTTTCCCTCAGCTTCCTTCCACTCCCCACCTCCCCATTGTCCCTTTGGTTTATCTTTGACCTTTTGGTCTTGTTGAGTTTTTTTATTGCTTTTGGTTGTAATTGCCCGTTTCCTTGATCTCATTCTTTTTCTTCTTCTTTTTTGTTGTTGTTGTTGTTGTAGCTGTTGTTCTTTCACCTTCCTCCTAGTAGTGAAACCATCCAATATTTTTCTCTTGCCTTCTGACTTCTTTTACTGAGTGTAATCCTTCTAGTTCCATCCATGTTTCTATAAATGTCCCTAGTTTCTCATTTTTGATTGCTGAATAGTATTCCATTGTGTATATGTAGCACATCTTCTTGATCCAGTCATCTACTTTTGGGCATTTGGGTTGTTTCCAGGTCTTACCAATTACAAATAGTGCTGCAATAAACATGGGAGTACAGATGCTCTTTTGGATCAGTGTCTTTTGGGTCAGTGTCTAGGAGCAGGATTGCGGGATCATATGGTAGTTCCATTTCTAGTAGACTGAGGAACCTCCATACGGCCTTCCATAATGGTTGGATTAGCTTGCATTCCCACCAGCAGTGTACTAGGGTTCCTTTTTCTCCACATCCTCACCAGCATTTGTTGTAGCTAAAACAATCTATTTTAGTGAATGTTTTTGTGTACTTACAAACGTGAACTCTGCTATTGCTCTTTGAGGAGTTTTGTAAATAACAATTATTAATAGTTCAAGCTGATTATTAATGTTCTTCAGTTCTTCAAGAACTTTGCTTAACTAAACTAAACACTTTGTTTTCTCATTTACTTGTTCTGTAAGTAGAGAAAGAGAAGTTTGGAAATGTTCAACACTATGGATTTACCTGTTTGGATTTCAGTTCACCTGGTTGCCAAACTCATCTCTCTGATGGTCACCAAAAAAGTGATAGTTTTGTAGATTATCAACTTTTTTTCAGTATTGGGTTGGAAGTGACATTCTCTTGTGACTTTATCCTCAGAAAAGTGAAACCAAGACTCATTTTTTTATTCTTAAACAAGAGGAGTTCTACCTCAGTTTCCTGCCCTATTAAATAGGCGAGACACCATATGCACCATGCAGGGTTGTTAAGAAGGTTGAATATGAGAGAGAAAGAGAAAACACATGTTTGTACATCTACCTATCACTTAGAAGTATCATGTACTTATCAATGAAACAGTATATTTTTTAGCATTCATTTTTTTCTTACACATGTTATTTGATTATTGCTAGGGTTAGAATAATTTAAGACCCTCATTATCCTGAGCTTTCCTTTTAACCAAATGTCATTTTCCAATATGACTCTTTTAACAACCGAATTAAAATATGAATAGTCTTCACAATAAAAATAGATTTAATCAAAATAATCCAAAATCACTAGATTAAAGAAATCCTTGAAAAGATAGTATTTCTTGAATTTCATGAATTTGCAAACTTTTAATCACCTTATCCAGAGGTTATTTCTTCAGACTTTATCCTTCATCTTAGTGCTTCATCCCTATTTAACTTAAATCTTTCTTAGAATACCTGCATAAGTATGTCTCAAGATACTTTAAAATGTTAAATGTACAAATTTAATTCAAGGAATGCCTTTTTTTTTTCCTTTTTCTATGTAAAGGCAACATCAGATGCTGACCTGAAAGAACATATGGTTGGAATCATATTCAGCAGGAGTAAACTGACTAACTTACAGAAACAGGTTAGTTAATAGCCATTTCATTGACTTCATCAGTTTTTGTTTGTCTTTAGGGTATAAAGTGTTTTCTAAAATTTATGAAGTCATTTTTATGCTGACTTTTTTATAGGTCCTACAGAATGTGTCTGCCTTTTTCTAGAGAGAAAGGAGTATGTTGGCATACCTGCATCACCTTAAAATTTTTCTTATGAATATTAGCTTTCTTTGGTTTGCCTTTATTAGTTCTCATTTTCAGCAAGATTGCTTCATTTTGGTGTCATATACCCAGATAGATAAGATTTCATTTACATTCCCTGTGTTCCTTTTCCCACTGTGTTTTTGTTAGTTGATTATTTTTTTTTATTGTTTTGCCAAGTGACTGCAGTGTTAACTAAAGAAATGTTAATATTTTAAATTATAAGGAGATGGAAGAGTGGTGCTGAATTGTTCAGATAAATGCTTGCTTAGATAACATAAATTAGCTCTTCAAAAGTCAAATAAAATTCTGGTTTTAAATTAACCTGTTATTTTAACTTTGAACACCATGAAATCTTCTTAATAAGTAGCATAAACTTATTTGTGCTTTATCTTCTAAGTAGCATTTTATCGAATCTTAAGTAGAAACTGTGAGTATACTGTTGCATTATAGATTACTAAAAAAAAATTACACTGCCAATTAAATTATGAATATCTCCAATCATAAAGCAGATTGTCAGTAGAAAAATTAAAATCAGGGGGACATCTGCCTTGGAAGTGATAACATGAGGGACTTGTTTTTGTTCAATGTCTTAAAGCACAGACCTCGGCATGGATAAGTTGTATATAGTTTCTACATAGTAGTTAGAATCCAAATATTTAGAATTTAATTTAGGGTTCCCTCTTTTTCTTTTTTGATTGTTTTTAAGATGAGTTAAGAGAATGGTGTGATGAAGAATCAAATGGGAGGAAGAAGAATAAATTGAATAGCAACTAATGTACTTGTCTTCATTTTTACTGGACTTTATAAATCAAACTTACAAATACTGTTTTCCTGTTCTTTATGTTGCCTTTATACAGGTGTGTGCTCACATCGTCCAGGCTATTCGCATGGAAGCCACCAGAGTTCGTGAAGAGTGGGAACATGCCATATCAAGTAAAGAAAATGCCAATTCTCAGCCCAATGATGAAGATGCTTCCTCTGATGCTTACTGCTTTGAGCTGCTCTCTATGGTTTTAGCATTGAGTGGCTCTAATGTGGGCCGGCAGTATCTGGCTCAGCAGCTCACTCTACTGCAGGATCTCTTTTCACTGCTTCATACAGCCTCTCCTAGAGTCCAGAGACAGGTAACTGGACATAAGCTTACCTTTTAGCTTATTTTGTTACTTGAAGCATTGTTTAAAATTACAGTAGTAAAGAGAATCTCTTTAGGGCCTTAAGTATCATTTTTTGCTTGTTTGTTTCATTTTATTTTGTTTTGAGGGGATTGTATTTTAACTGCATGTTTGTTTGCTTTTATATCTCACTCATTGTAATAATACTTTGAAAGAGGAAAATCATCTTCCAACTTACTAGTGTACAATTGGATAATGGGATTGTGGCTATTGACTGTTTTATTGCCATGTGATTTAATTAATTTTTCTTCCAACCTGACCAGATAAAAGATACGGGTTTTTCTTGCTGCCCTGAAAAGTTAAGAAATGATAAATGTTTAATTAAAAGTGTCTAAATCATATTTCTTTCCCTCTCAAAGCTTTCAAAGTAATAGAATCACTACTAAGCTCATTTTTAAAAATGAAAATAATGAGTACACTAATCTTTAAATGGAATTCTTTTATTTTTACCAGGTGACTTCCTTACTAAGACGAGTTTTACCTGAAGTAACCCCTAATCGTCTGGCTAGCATCATAGGCGTGAAATCCCTCCCACCAGCAGATATCAGTGATATCATTCACTCAACAGAGAAAGGAGATTGGAATAAGCTGGGTATCTTGGACATGTTTCTAGGATGCATTGCCAAAGCACTCACAGTACAGCTAAAAGCCAAAGGAACTACCATCACAGGAACAGCTGGTACCACCGTGGGCAAAGGAGTTACAACAGTTACCCTTCCAATGATTTTCAATTCCAGGTTGGTCATTGCATCGGGTTTTGTTTTGTTTTTTTTTTTTAAAGATTTATTTTTTTATGCATACATGCAATGGGGTGCAGGCCAGAGGTGTGGGAGGTGAGAGGATTCACCAGAGACAGAGTGGGGAGCAGAACAGGCAGATTAACTGAAACACACTACTGAGAGAGGCAGCAGGCGAAGCAGGAGAGGTCTTCCATGCCATGTGGGTCCTCTCCCTGGCCAGCAGCAGGGATCAAACCTGTGCTACAGTGGCTGTGGTTTGCTCCATAGTGCGTTGCTTAACCCATTGGGCCACCAGGGAGTCCCCTGTATCTGTTTTAGTGCTAAAATGAAACAGAGTTACCTGATCTACTTACCCACAAAATAAAAGCCATAAATGAGTGAGCCATCTTCAAAAGAGACTGCTATCATTTTCAGTTATTGGAAAAAAGGAAAATGTGCTGCATATATAACATTGGAATGCTTCCCATATGGGATGCGGGGAATTATAGACACCATCCCTCTCTTATCACATACAGAAATAAACTTGAGATCATTTGAAGTTTCACGTATATTTCTTGCTAAACTCTACTATGACAAACACTAGAATATACATCAGTGTATGGCTTCATACATCTATAGTCTTGTTAGGGAAAAAATGTCAGCCAAGCTAAATAGTAGAATTCCCATTGACATAGTTGACATATTCTGGTATGGCCTCTTCATTATCTTTATCTGAACTGGTAAATAGTTTTGGTCCATGGATATGCTTTAGTAGCACTGTTGTGGAAGATACTTACAAAAAAATATAAGCAGAGAAATATTTGAAAGGGAATAATTATCAGAATAACTCCTCTCTTAGGGTTGAAGAGATAGGTTATGGGCAGTATCTTGATTAATTTACTTTTTAAAATGTATTAATTGATTGTCTTATTTGAAAATTGAAATGCCATTTACTGAAATAACAGTTCTCATATTCGTTTATCTCTATCACTAATTGGCTTGTAAATGCTGGTTTTTTTCTTTGTAGTTATATTCGACGAGGTGAAAGTCATTGGTGGATGAAGGGCTCAACTCCTACCCAGATATCAGAGATTATCATTAAACTTATTAAGGACATGGCGGCAGTAAGTTACCATCCTGCTAACAGTTAGGTTGATGAAATCTGATGAACAAACAAGACAGCTTATTCCACTTAATTAATAGAAGCACATTAATGCTGTTCTGCTTTTCTTAAAAGCTCTGTTTAGTAGCCTTTAGTAACTTGCTCTGTCTTTTCAATTAGTTATAAATTTGTCTTTGTATAATCTTTTCATTTCAAACTACCCACTTAATTTGTTTGAGAATTGTTGTATGCATCTTCTCAGACTTTAAAACTTCAAAATAAAATATATTCTGTATCCTAAAAAGCAGTCCAAATCCAAAAGCATAAAGGGGGAAGAAAGGGCTCCCCAAAGTGGAAGTTTCTCATTCTATTCAGTTCTCATGGTTTATAATACCTTTACTTTTCATTATTGATGTATCTGATACCTGTGTCTTTAGGTGTTGGCTTGAGGGAGAGATCTATGAACATGAAGGGTATTACTTCTCATAGTGCCTGGCTCTTAGTGGTTGCTCTATTTTATTAGTTTGCTCATGTTCCATTACACCTCCAGGAATAAATGGTAGTAGATAAAAGGCGTCTTGAAAGAGTAATTTAAACTACCCCTTCAAATAATGGTAACGTGGGACTTTGGGAACTTCTATCACTTTCCCCAACAGCATGGACATTTCCTCAATTAGAGATACAGAGAGTTTTCTCAATTCTCAGGCACTCCTCAGGGTATTGAAGAGGTAAAATCATTTAAGACTGATGTTAGGGAATATTTAACTCGTATAGTGGTCAGGTGCTAATGTTCATTAAAAATCAAATTAGCAAATAATGATGGCTTATAATTTGAACAGTTTATACTCTTGGTCCAGTAATAGTCATTTAAAGCAATTATCTTATCTGTATGAATTTTATGTAAAATAAATGGCTTCATAATCATAATTTCTCAAACATAAATCCCTCAGTACTTTATGTAAAGAGGCATTGCCCTTGAATTCTACAGAAATATATTTAGAACCAAACTGTTTATTTGCTTTTCTTTTGAATCATCAAAATAGTGATTAGAAGTTGAATTTTTCACAGGGTTGTGAAGAACTTTTATTTCACAAGTCTGTCATATCTTGTTCTTTGATTACATGGTCTTGTTATAGACAAATCTATTTTCATGAAGTTATTTGAGAGAACTAAATTTACTACTCTGATTATATGTTTCTTTTTTCTTACTGAGTTGTTCTGTCATGTTCAATAGGGTCATCTGTCAGAAGCATGGTCCCGAGTGACAAAAAATGCCATTGCAGAAACCATCATTGCCTTGACAAAGATGGAGGAAGAATTTAGGTCTCCAGTGAGATGTATTGCAACAACTAGGGTAGGGGTTTTTTTTGTTTGTTTTGTTTTGTTTTTTAACATTTGACCTGTATTGTTGCATGTTCTTTTTCAGTAATAGTTTTGAACAAGCTTAGGTCAGTAAATAAGCTTATTCTACTTTATTTTTAACCAAATATTTTGCTTAGTGGAAAAGCATGAAGGAGACTGTGCTAGGCGATATAGAGACTTTTGAGCACATGTTATTATCTAGTGGAATATAATTTTGAATTAGTAAATAAGATGACCTTAGTGTTCTATTTTGTGTGTTTTTTATCACATACTTCTAAATTAATTAGGAAATTAATGATATACTGGTTAGAAAAGACATTTAACAATTTTATATGTTAGTATATTGACTTTATATGTCAGTATATTGTCTGACTGATGATGTATTTATTGTAGCTTATCACAATAAATTTAGTGGTAGTTCAATTATGCTATGATTGACTGAGGATCCTTCAAAGACAAGCCCCCTCCCTCTTCATTTTAATGTGGTCCATTATCCTAAGGTAGAGACCTTTAGCCTGGTTTCTGCATTTAGAGTCTTTACTTTAAAAAGCAAAAAGTATGTTCCCTTTTAAAAAAATAAAAAGTACCTAAGAATCTCTGAGAACATAGGATTTCATTCTTCAAATGAGAAAAATAGAGTAATTTGTAACCTACCAAATTCCATGGCCCATAGGTTGAGATTTCCTGAAAGTAGGAAATGTGGCAGCATTGGAAAGAAGTTAGCATTGATAGGAATTGCTTATATTGTTAATCCTTAGAATTCTGGGAAAGAAGATAAATTGCATTTCAATAGGGCAGACTAAAACTAGTTTGTGCTGTGCTGCTAAGTGACTGGCATCTAAAGCAGTCCTTCTCACAATAATTTTCCCACCCTGCATGCATTCTTTTCTTTCTTCATCCACCTTTCTCCTTGCATACTTTTCTTCCCTATCCTTCCAAATTCTTAGTCTTCATCTGGTGACATTTAATACACTTCTTAGAGTTGAAACAGTTAAGTGGTTTTCTTTTTTTCTTAGTAAAACAGAAATACATCGTTCTATGCAAAACTGAAACTTACCCTTTAAACCTCAAAAACCTTCAAGTAACTTTTGGAGGCAATTTTCTAAAGTTTATTAAACATTTACTTATCTCCAACAAAGTATACCAAATTTGTGTTGGCCATAATTAGCGCTCATAAAAGACTTCGAAGATCTGTTATTATCTAGGAGAATGTAATATGTATTAACTGCTCATGAGACTGTGCAAAAATAAAAAGCCATTGTGGTGCCACCTTTGGAATTTGTAACTCAGGCAGATGATACCAGGTGGAAAAATTTGCAGGAAGCATTGCTGTATTAAATATGTAAATTTGTTTATTGATTACATATAAACCAATAAGGATAATTTATATATCAAATAAAAAACAATAATTCATCACAGCACCATTTATTCAGTAAATACACAAGTGCCTGCTGTGTACTGGCATATAGTAGTAAGCATGTTATGACTGATAAACAGACTTGAGTATCATAGGTATCTATGTAGTTTCAAATTCAGCTAGCATTTCTTCAGCTGTTATGATGTGTCAGGCAGTCAGCATTTTATGCCTCCTGTAAAAATTCAGTAGTATAACAGCCTCTCCTTTCAACAGCTCTGGCTTGCTCTAGCATCACTGTGTGTTCTTGACCAGGACCATGTAGATCGTCTGTCCTCAGGGAGATGGATGGGAAAGGATGGACAGCAAAAACAAATGGTAAGAGATTTTTTTCTTAGCTTATATTGTTTTTCTTTATATTAAGTGGTAACTTAGTGATTTTTTTTTTCCCTAAACCTAGCAAGTTAAAAACACACAATTAGGGGGCCTCCCTGATGGCGCAGTGGGTTGAGCACTGCGAAGCAAACCGCAGCCACTGCAGCACCAGTTCGATCCCTGCTGCAGGCCAGGGAGGGGACCCACATGGCACAGCTGACTTCTCCTACCTCACCCGCTGCTGCCCTCGGGGCGGTGTGTTTCAGTCAGTCTGCCTGTTCTGCAACCCACTCTGTCTGGTGAACCTTCTCACCTCCTGCGACTCTTGCCTGTACCCCCAGCTCTTGTGTGCATAAATAAATAAATCTTTTAAAAAAAATACACAATTAGTAGAAAAAATCGTATCAAAGTTCATCTTACAGGGTTCCTTCTTTATAGTATATATGGGATTTTAATTCAATGAAAGCTTTCTCCTCCGAGTTGTGTTGCATCATACCAAAATTTGGTTTTAGCTTGATTCTGCATCTTAAATTTAATCAGAAGGAAATAAAGCCATAAAATAAGCAACATCATATACCATTTATTCACACGTGTACTTAGAGTAGATTCGAAGCTATATCACTTCTTCATAAATACACAAAATGTGTGTATTTATGGAGAGACAATTTTTGAAATCACTAAGCAAAGTATGCATGTTTACTTTATTAATCATTGAATTGGGAAATATTGAGGTACTTTCACAGTTAAGTAACACTTACCATAATTCTATTTAATATTCAGATTCTAAATTCTTAATGACTTCAGGAGAGCACTGTTATTGTGTAAATTATTCACTATGTATGAGTGTATGATACTTTCTTGTTAACCTGTCGTAATAACCATGGGAATGTCTTACTTTAGCCTATGTGCGATAACCATGATGATGGAGAAACAGCAGCAATCATTTTATGCAACGTATGTGGAAATTTATGTACTGACTGTGACAGATTCCTTCATCTTCATCGGCGAACCAAAACTCATCAAAGACAGGTGAAGATTTCTCTCTTCATACCCAGAACAGTATCTTAAGCATAAAATATATTCAATAAATTTTGAAATAGATGTGGAAAGGAGATGGGGTAACCAAAAGAAAAATGGACTTTGGAATCAAAGACCTCCATGGAGTTCCTGTTTCACTTACCAACTGTGTAAACCAACAAGTTGTTTAATGTCTCTGAGACTTAGTTTCCATATTAAAAAAAAATAGTAGTGTTGTAAATATTAAAGAGAAAAACTTAAAGTGCTTAGTAAATAAAACCATTATTATTATTATTGAATAGTTAAATTTAATATGTCCTCTTTCAGAGTGATAAATGGATATATTTTTTCCCTTTAATGAAACAATAGGTCTTCAAAGAAGAAGAAGAAGCTATAAAGGTTGATCTTCATGAAGGCTGTGGTAGAACCAAATTGTTCTGGTTGATGGCACTAGCAGATTCTAAAACAATGAAGGCAATGGTGGAATTCAGAGAACACACAGGTAAAAAGGGGATTTAAGATTGAACCATGTCTTTAAAAAAAGATTTCCATGTCTACTGATTGTGTTTAAAGTAGATATTAGTTTAATGATTTAATATGAATAATTTTTAGCGTGGCCTGGGAAATAATTATGATGCCATCAATTATTATTACTGTATTTAGTAGACATTAGACTAAAAGTCAGGAAACCTGGTTTACCACTCATTAGCTGTGTGACTTTGGGTAAGTAATTTTATCTCCAAAACATGCAGCTTTTCATTTTATTCTCTGGAAGTATATTTTGTTGTACGTTCCAAGCCTAAGCTTACATTGAATCTTACAACTTAGCAATTTTAGCACCTCTGTAGTCTGCCATGTGCTGGACTGACACACATTTCTCATATTGGAGTTAAGTATAATAAACCTAAAGAAATTTAACTCTGAGTATAAGTAACTTTTCATTTTATAAAAACATGGTCTTTTTTGTTCAAAAGTGATTCTTTTTCTTCTATAACATATCTGTACCTTATGTTATTTTCTATAAATATTGCTCGATTAAATATTAACTATTTCATTTAAGTTCCTTTTCAAATTGCTTTTTGTTGCTAGTTACTTGAATGGGAATGATTCTTACAATTTTATCATAAGGAAAGACACTTAAAGACTCTCCTTTTCCCTGTGTATTTTTATTTAATTGCTGTTGATATATTTTGTCTAGTATTGTGCTTTTGTAGTGGAAGAACTTTTCATATCTGCAGAGTCTGCTGTCTTTAGTAAAAATCTTTTGGTAAAAAAGACTTTTTTCTATAGAAAAAGTATAAATAAATGTGTTGAGAAATGTGCTTGATTTCAAATAGCTTTTTAGTTTCTTATTGAGTGTATGTGTGCATGCGTGCGGTTATTTACTTTGTGATTTTGGCAGTTTATAGCTGTTCAGCTGTAAAACTACCAGGCTGATTTCCCACATGGCAACTGATATAAACCTAGTTTATGTTTTAATTAATTATGTTAAAATATATAGAAATTCTATCATTAAGGTAAATTTTTCTTTTTCTGCTTGAACCTAGGCAAGCCCACCACAAGTAGCTCAGAAGCATGCCGCTTCTGTGGTTCCAGGAGTGGAACAGAGTTATCTGCTGTGGGCAGTGTTTGTTCTGATGCAGACTGCCAAGTGAGTAGATCCCCATAGGTAATAGCATGTATTCCCTCATGTCATCTTTGCTTCATACAAATGAGAGTTTGAACTCTGCATCACTCCAGTTATCTAAATTAGTATGTTACCCATGTCAAGAGTTAAATGCTTTATCAGAGTTAGAGAATGGATCAGATAAGACTTTCAGTCTCTCAGACTCTGTGTTTCTTAACTACCACATCAAAAGTATTTAATATTTATGTCTGCTAAAAGCAGTTAAAAAGCTATAGACTGTATTTCCTTTGCCTCATATTTTACTACTTTACCACATAATTATGTATTTCTTGAAAAAAACCTTTCAATATTTGAAAGTTATTTAATATTAACCACATATACACTTTTCATGCTATTTATATTTTTTTGGTTCCTCAATGCACTTAACACAAATTTGAGTAGAATTCACATAAAGATACCTGTAGTCTTTTAAATCCCCATTTTGGCTTGGGGATGGATTGTGATTGGGAGATTGTATGGCAGTAATTTTTTTTGCTTCATAGTCATGCATAACAAATATATTAAAATTGAAATTCACTTTTTAGCAGCAGTCTCTTTCTGGTGAATATATGTTTTAGTGACATTAAAAGAAAAGTAGGCTTTATTAATAATCCTTGTATATTCAAACAAAGAATATATAAATACCTTTACTTTCTGGTTACTTAGTCTTAACATTTATTTCCTGCGGGAAAATATCCAGAAAAATTAGTGTAATGGAAGTGATTACCAGGATATGTGCATTCTTTGATATTTTATGTGCCTTCGTATTCATCTTTAATAGGAATATGCTAAGATAGCCTGTAGTAAGACACATCCTTGTGGCCATCCATGTGGAGGTGTTAAAAACGAAGAGCACTGTCTGCCCTGTCTACACGGTTGTGATAAAAATGCCACAACGCTGAAGCAAGATGCTGATGACATGTGCATGATATGTTTCACTGAAGCACTCTCGGCAGCACCAGCCATCCAGGTGTCTCAGCTTTAAATATTATCTGTGTCTTGATTTTAAGGTGGGAAATATATTTGTCAAATAAACAAAGGATTGAATCTTTTCTAATAATTGGGAAAAAAAGTATCATTAATAGATGACAATTTATTGAAAAGCAAATTCTTTTTATATTCTATTTCTATTGTGTGTGCTTAGTTATAATTTGTGTCAATCTATGCAAGTACATAATCAATAGAATTTATGAAATGTTCATAAAGAAGGAGAAAAGATTACCCTGTAGCAACACCCATCTTAATTTTCAAAATCTAGAGTGTTATTTTATAGCATTAAGTAACTTATCTATACATACTGTTTCTGAACTTTTACTAATTGCTTATATATTCACTTCTTGTCCCAAGATTATGAGTAGTCTCAAAAATAAATATTAAATTTTAAATCAGTAGTTTCTTCTCTGTAGATACAAAAGTAAATAATTTTTCATTTCTTCCTAACCCAGTTTATTCTTTATAAAGTAGCACTAATATATAAATAGTAAAAAGTAAAATGGGAAAAGTTGAACTTAATAATGTCCCATGAATATTAGAAAAGGGCTAAAATATCACTGTCCTAAATTTATTTTTCTCTTACCTGTTTTTTAATAACAACTTACATTGAATAATTTGCCAATACTTAAGTGTTTTTCATTGTAATATTTGCTTATAGCCTTCTCTTTTCTTTATTTAAGCTGGATTGTAGTCATGTGTTCCACTTACAATGCTGTCGACGAGTTTTAGAAAACAGATGGCTTGGTCCAAGGATAACATTCGGATTTATATCCTGTCCCATTTGCAAGGTATGGAAAGATTCAGAAGTTATCTGCTTTCTGTTTATTTTCTTGTTTTTTTTAAATTTTGTTTATTTTTGTGTAGAAGAACTGGAGTTTAGGCCATAGGTGCAGGGGTGAGAATATTCACCAGAGACAGAGTGGGGAGCAGAACAGGCAGATCTACTGAAACACACTGCTGAGGAGAGCAGTGGGTGAGACAGGAGAGGTCTGCTGTGCCATGTGTGGGTTAGGTTCTTGGCCAAGGATGGATCTCAGCCTCAGTGGTGGTAGCACTGGGATTTAACCCCTAGGCCACTAGGGAGGCCCTTTCTATATATTTTCATATTTCAAAACAAACACGTCTCTACAGCTCTTGCTGTTCTTCCTAGTTTACTTTTCACTGCCAAGCCAATCAGTTTCTGCTCTCCTCATTCCACGTACTCATTTCTATCACCTGACATTCCACCCTGCCCCAGGAAATCAACACCAACACACAAACACACTGTACCTTCACAAACACACAGAGTGTGTGTGCCTTACATATGGCATCAATCTTTCATTCCTAGACAAAGGCAATAAGAGATATATTTAAGACTCACAGCTAAAGTTAATAAAATGGAATTTCCATATTCTTCCCTATTTGTTCCCATTTTCTCTGCTCTTGGGGAAATACAAGTTTGTGAAGATGTTATAGGATTACTTTTAAGTGTTATTTTATTTAGAAAATATTTACTCTCTGGTTACCTCCTAGCATAGTGCTTGGCACTCAGGTACAATGCTGTTAAAAATGTTCATGTTTTATATTTCAGAACAAAATAAATCATATAGTACTAAAAGACCTGCTTGATCCAATAAAAGAACTCTATGAAGATGTCAGAAGAAAAGCCTTAATGAGATTGGAATATGAAGGTCTGCATAAAAGTGAAGCTATCACAACTCCTGGTGTGAGATTTTATAATGATCCAGCTGGCTATGCCATGAATAGATATGCATATTATGTCTGTTACAAATGCAGAAAGGTAGGCTATAAATTATACTAAGAATTTTTGACAACCAGAGATTATATGTGATTAAGAAGTTAATTGGGTTAATTGTATCTATTACATTTCAAGATGAATTTACATATTTTTAGTCTATACAAACTATATCCAAAATATGTTATATTTCTGAATACAAGTTGTTTTCCATCACTAATAACCTCCTGTTTGCCAGATCAAATTGGTTATTGAATGAACTTCTCTTATTTGACTCTTCATCATTCTGTCTCTAAAATTCTACATCTTTTCACTGTGTTTTGATATCTTCTTTCCTTTCTGGTAATTCATCTTCATAGGGTTTTTTTTTTCATTTACCTATCTCTTACATACTTGCTTTCCATTCTACATTCTTCCCTGCTAATACTGTCTTACCTTTGATGACCTCTTATTCATCCATGCTTTGGTTTACCTTCTGACCTCCCAAAATATTTGAAGTTTATGTACACATATCCAACCTCCTACTAGACGTTTGGATTTCTCACAGATACTTCAAAGTTCACATGTCTAATACATTCATCAACTTTGACTCTCAATCTCCAATCTTTACTCACAAAAGCATATCAGTTATATTTTCTTAAGCCCATTTTTCCTGCCTAGTCCATTGTCAGCAATCCTAATCATTTCTTTGGTAATTATAGTAGCCTTCTTACTAATCTCCTTGTGTGGAGCACTTAACTCCTCCATTCTGTCCTTTATACTTAGACTGCTACTAGTATGTTAGTATTATTAGACCTCAAATCTGATTGTGTTGTTCTTCTGCTTATAATCCTACAACAGTCTCAAGCCTCATCTCCTAATAGGCTAACACTTGTGCTGCAAGCCACAAAATACTGAACAATGTGCAGTTCCCCAAACTTGACCGTCTTTGCTCACCATTAACACCTCCATGCCATTGCAGAATCTGTTTCTCTGCATAGGTTCTCTTCTCTACCTCCTACTCTGCACCTACCACCCACCACACACGCATGCTGATATGCAAAGCCAAATCTAACTTCTTGCCTCTGGAGTCTTCTCCTCTATAATATGCCAACACCTCGCCACCACCACCTCATGATTTTGGCATCTTACATAAATCCATTATTGCACTCATTCTGCGTTGTGATTTATGGTTGGCTAGTCTCCTTCCCACTTGATAAGTTCCTTGAGAACAAAGACTTTTTGTTGTTGTTGTTGTTTCTTTATCTCTAATACTTGGCACTTACTAAACAATAGGATATTTAGGGAATGAATAAACATGTAAGGGAATCAACAATTAGAGAGTCTTCCACTAGGATAAGATGAAAATATAGATAATAAATGGAAGGCTAAGTAGAAGATAGCCAGAAAAGGAACAAAGATACATACATGACTGAGAGGCCACTAATGTGCATTTGGGAAACTTTCATTGTTTCTAAGGAAATATTTCTGTGAGTTTAATGTAATAAACATCATAAATGAATATTGTGCTACCAGAGAGACAAGTCAAATTTTTAGGAAATCAAGTAGGCAGTATACAAAAGTGAAATATCTGGAATAAACAACAGATCCCAGGACAAAGGAAGTACTTCTGATGCCTTATTTAGTGGGTGGACAGCTGGATATAACCTCTGTATAAATGGAGCCTGTCTTCTGACCTGTTTTTCTAGTACAAATAATAGATTTATATTGACTCATCTTGTTTATCCTCAAATATGGACATAGCCTTTTAGCTGTGGAACATGTCATGCATACAGATTGCCCCAATTAAAACTGACCTCTTTTATTTTGTGCCCAGAGCAAATACAGATAAATTATTCATCATGACATTTCATTTATTCAAGTGTCTATTATGAATACTGTTTAGCTTTTGCATATAATGTAGTTTTATAAGTAGAGCAGTATTCTTTGCTTCCAAAAATTTGCCTTCTGAAAAATTTTATATATCAAAATTGCTTTTTCCCATTAGTCCTCAGATTATAAATCTGTACTAACATTTATTCTAGGCAAATTTTATTTCTAGTATTAAAATTGGGGGGGGGGGTTGTCCTAAGCATTTTTTAAAGCCATTAAAGGAGTACCTTGAATTTCAAAATGAGAACATTTATTCAAACTTTGAGCTGGAAAACTAGTTACTTTATTTCTTACCCTGATCTGTCCTATAGGCAGCATTACCGACGTCCTGTTGGCATTGCAAGGGGATGTCCGTCGACAATAGTGTTTTTCACAGCACTTGATCTCACTTTCACTTCACTTTATATCTCTTATGGCACGTTTTCTTTTTTTTTTTTTTAATATTTATGCATACAAGAGCTAGGGTACAGGCCAGAGTCCAGGGAGGTGAGAGGATTCACGAGAGACAGAGTGGGCAGCAGAACAGGCAGACTGACTGAAACACACTGCTGAGGGGAGCAGTAGGCGAGGCAGGAAGGTCTGCTGCGCCTTGTGGGTCCCCTCCCTGGCCGGCAGCAGGGATTGAACTCCTGCTGCAGTGGCTGTGGTTTGCTTCATAGGGCGTAGCTTAACCCACTGTGCCATCATGGAAGCCCTAGCACGTTTTCTTTTTTCCTGCTGTAATCTAAATGGATTCTCTCCACAGGCATATTTTGGTGGTGAAGCTCGCTGTGATGCAGAAGCTGGGCAAGGGGATGATTATGATCCCAGAGAGCTCATTTGTGGTGCCTGCTCTGATGTGTCCAGGGCTCAGGTGAGAACATTCTATCGAATGTTAAATTTTTTCTTAATAAAAATAATGTAACCAATATAGTAGGAATTGTGTAGTAGGTTTTTCCCTCAGTGTTTTTGATATTTGTACAATAGTGCATAATTTTACAAATTACTTCATATATGTTATTTCGTTTGAATATTTGTACTTTCTCATTTCTTATTTAATTTTCTAAAATGTGAAGTCATACTTTTAGGTTTCCTCATGCCAAACAAAATCTTCACAGTATGTCTATTTGACTGAGAGAGAAAGAAATACTAATTTTTCAATTTGACCAGGAAACAGTCATGGGGAAATTAAGCGAATTGTTTACTAAATAAGTTTGGTAATGATGGAGCTGGGATTAGTACTCAGGGCTTTGTCCAGATCTTTTGGGCAGTCATTGATTTTTTTTAGTGTATAAATCATCATTTTTTTTCAATCATTTTTTTGTTTTTTGGAGTTTTTTTTCCCCCAAACAGAAATCTCACATGTGTATTACCAAGCCAGTCTTCTAGATACAAAAACATAGAGAGAAAATATGTCCAATTAATAATGATATGGTAAAATGCTACTGATCTTGGTAAAGCATAAGTGTGTGTGCAATTCCTAATAGACTCCATTTGGTGGTTCTGTTTCTTCTCATGGAATTATACCTGATCTTATTACTAGTTGTCATCCAGATTCATTAGGGAATGGGACAGTTCTGCTTTTGCTTCTTGGCCAGGAATTGCTTGATCCTGAAAGTCTTGTGAGAGGACATAACAAGAAATAGTCTCCATCAGTTTCATAGCAATGTATATTCTCAAAATGTGAATCACTGAGCTGTGTTTGCTACTATCTGAAGTACAGTTGAAATAGACTCACTGTTACATGTGTCTGTTTTCTTTTGTGATAGATGTGTCCAAAACATGGCACAGACTTTTTGGAATATAAATGCCGCTACTGCTGCTCAGTGGCTGTCTTTTTCTGTTTTGGAACAACACATTTTTGTAATGCTTGTCATGATGATTTTCAAAGGATGACTAGCATTCCTAAGGAAGAACTACCACACTGTCCTGCAGGTATGCTTTTAATGTTTTTCAATGAGGTTATAAGTTTACAAGGTATCTGTCAAGTTTTATTTAAAGACCACATGCAAACTCTATGTCAAGTCACAGAAACCTGGTTCAAACTCTCCTGAGAATCAAAGAGAATCCTTTGGCTCCTACAAGCTTCTGACTTGGAGTGAAGCAGAAAGTTAGATCATCATTATGAATGAAGGGTTTGGAATTATAATGAAGAAGAATGGGAAGAAAGTCATCTACGGATTAGTAAAGGGATTGCTATTCAGCACTAAGGGACCCTGTTGAAGTTTAAAATTATAAATCAAAAATAGAAACATTTAAAAGGATTTTGTTGTTTTCTTGTCCATAAAATGGACAGTGACTCTGACCTAGAAATGCTAAAAACTATCAGTTTAGTAAGCATCAGGAAGGTAAGGAAATTAAAAAACCCACTGAGAATATAAGAAAAATGATTGTCTGGAGATCAGGCTGAGTAAAAAGAAATATGAAACTAGAATACAAATGGTAGAGCCTTATGATTCAATTTTGCAAATACATCTACTCTTCAACTATCCTATTTTGGGGAATATATACCTACACATGTGAGGAATACTTTTAAAAAGAGTAATTATACAAGGTTATTCACTGCAGCATTACTTGTAATTACAAAAACTATGAGCAATGCAGATTTCAATAAGGGTTGGTTAAACAGTAAATACTATGCACCATTGAAAAAATAAGATTGAAGATGGAGTTTGAATGTACTGATGCAAAGAGCTATAGGAATATTTCTGAAAAATGTTGGAAACTAGTGGTAGGAAGCTAATGTAGTTAATTTCCTTCCTCTGCTGTTAAATAGAAACTCTTCACTTAAGTGTAAGCCCAGCCTGTATTCCATACACAATATAACTCCACAGTTAGGACATAAGCACATTGACAGAAGAAGTCTTTTTAAAAAGTAGAAAAGTAGTTTTTGTACATTTTCAAGCCTAGCTTGTGTACCTCCAAATTCCTGTCATTCCCAAAGTGTTTCTTCCAGATTACTATATTTTATCAATCTTATTTTTCAATTTCTCTTAAGATATTTTAAAAATAACACTTAACAGTCTTTCCATCTTACCAATGTATGCCTTTTATTCTCCAGAGAACATATAATGCCTTTTTAACACTTAAGTTTTTTTATCATATAGTCAGTAGAAATGTTTCCATTCAGAATAATTCCCTGCTTAATTAAATTTAGGGATTTTTGTGATAAATTGTTTTTGTTTTGTTTTTGCTATAAAACAAAGTATCTAATTCATTTATTAAAAAAAAATAAAGGATCTGTAGCTATAGCAGTTTTCTATGTTAGGGACCCTGTTGAATTTTTTATAATGAACATTTATACTTTTGAAGTTAGAGGAAACATTTTTTAATTTTATATTTACATATAATTGTCATTATTTGCATAATCTATGATTTCTTTTTACATGAGATTTCAATGGATGTATTTTTTTTTTAATTATATTCTTTTGCCTCCTTCAAAATTCATACAGGTCCCAAAGGCAAGCAGTTAGAAGGAACTGAATGTCCACTCCACGTTGTTCATCCACCCACTGGGGAAGAATTTGCTCTAGGTTGTGGAGTGTGTAGAAATGCTCACACTTTTTAGAACACTCAGCTTCCTTTGTCTACAGAGAGAAAAGTTTCCTTCATCCTCCAAAGGGAGGTGGTAAAGTTAAACTCTGCTCAGGATAAGAACCGGGACCATTTTTAAATCCATGAAAATGAACCATTTACAGTGCAAGAAGGATGCCAAATACCATGTACATAATTCTTGCTATGGAAAGTTTCCCCATGATTTTGGTTTATCTTCTTTTGAACCAAGACATCAAAGTTCTGAGGTGTTTGCATGTGGCCATTACCGTCATTGGCCTGTGACACATTGGACATTTATAGATAAATGATATAAAAGAATCACCATGCCCATGGACTAAGAATGATGCTGGCTTTCAAGCAAAAAAAGAAAATTAATCATTGTTTATTGTATACTGCCTTTTTGTAATCCTGTACAATTGCATCACGGGTGGGGATAAAAAGAGGAATATTCTGTTTATTTCCTAGACTGTTATTTAAAAAAAAAATTGTGTTAGGACGCATATAAATGTAATAAGTATCACACACTGTATATAAAGATATCAATGTTTGTCCTGTATAAGAATTACTAAATTACAAATGCAGTTTCATTTAAACTTCTAGGTTAAGTTTGAGCCTGAAATTTTAATGAAGTGCAATACTGAGTGTGCCTCATTATCTTACAGCTGTAAACATATTGGAATGTACATGTCAATAAACCACTGTACATTTTTATACAGTGATAAAGTCCAACAATTGTGTCAGTACTGCTTGAAAAACAATTTAAATAGCTTTACAGACAGTAATGATTTTCATAACCATTAGGACAAATAAAAGTAGGAATGAAGTTCAGTGTTGGAATCTTAAACACATGGTAGAAAATACACATAGATATAAACTATATCTACATACAGACCTATGCTAAAGACAGAAGAAAACATTTAGAAAATATTTAATGTTTTAGAAAACATTCAATTGATCAAAAGTTGATCAACTGAATTAGGATAAACTCAGGAGACAAGACTTGGCCCAGTTGGTAGGTCTTCCAGTCACTTATAACTGCAGGACATGACTCAAAAGCAGACACATTTTGTGAGACAGAAACAGGCTATATTAACACAGGAGGAAAGAAAGTATTTGTTTAAAGACCGGCACAGCCAAAATGCTGCCTGTCCTACTGAAACTACAAAACCAAGGGGAATGTCAGGTTGTGGGTCCACACCTGTGTGCTGACAGTCGCAAGTTGCTGAGTCGCAAGGTATGACTCAGACGTGAGCTCTAACAACAGCAGCATTTATTTGCAAGGTAAGAGATACAAGGAAAAAGAGAAGGCTTTCTGAGGCCTCACATGGCCAGCTGCCCTACCCACTGTTCCCAGTGCCCAGAAGTACAAAAGCTGCTTGTGAATGATGGAGTTGTCCTTCCAATGAGAGCCTGGAACTGGTTGCACACAAATAAGGGATAGCCTAGGATCTGAATCAGTAGTGGCAGCTGGAGGTAATCACAGGTGGTGCTGCAGCGGTGATACTGCAGCAACCAGCAGCTCCTATCCAGAGATGAGACTGGTCAGCACCAGAGGCAACAAGACTAGAAAGTGATTCTAGACATGTTGGAGGCAGTGCTTGTGGTCAGCGGTGGTACTGAAGGATCAGAAGCAGTAGACAGCGCTTAGAGATGGCCAGGCACAGGCCAGCAGCAGACAGCTCTCCGAAGCACTAGACACAAGCCAGCAGTGCAGTTTAACAGGCAATGTCAAGGATCAGGCAGCAGTGTACTGCTCTGGGTGGCAGTCCAGGTCATGCTGGAGGCAGGAGCAGCAGTCGGGCAGTTCAGAGGTCAGATGCAAAAGCTTTTTCCAGCCAAGTCTGAATGAGTACGTCCCAAGCTGTCCGCTACCCTGCCTTTTGTAGATCTTGGGTCTGCATGTTCCAACTTGATACATACATTTTCAAAACCAGTGCTGTTTTCAAACTTGATTGGCACTGGTCCAGGTTCAAACCTGACCGATACATTTTCAAACCCAATCCCCACCAGCATGTGAAACCTGACCTACCTACACTGAGGTCAGCTGTCTTGTTCTAGGGATGCAGCAGTGCCAGTCATGCTCTACCACTGAACCAGGAGCACAGGGCTGCTCTTTAAACTTCCTCTGTATAGCATCCGCTGAGCAGAAACCAAGGTCCAAGCCAAAGCCACATGTGGCAGGCTGGCAGCCTCTCCACAGATACCCCTCCTCACCAGCAGTTTAATTGCTGAAGCCCCAGCCATACAGCTGCCTAAGCACCAAAATACTTTTAATTTCCAAAAGCCCCAGCTCCACCCCTTTTAACCATCAGCCTGCACTCCATATCTTCTATCATCAAATTGATTATAAGCATCACTCACTAACTCGGAGCTTGCTCATCACTGTTCCTCTTACACTATTTTATTTACCAGCACTTCTTAAAATGTTACAGTCAACAAAATCACTGTTGTTTATATATCAGTGGGTCTTTATAGATAATAGGTTTCTTTTTAATAGTTAACCCAGGAAATTTACAAATTGCTTGACTCATCATACATCAGGTTGTATTTATTTAACAAGACTGGACAAAACTTTTGATCCATTTTTTTCTAAATTATGTCAGGATAAGGAGATTATGAAAACTTCCTTTGTATTGTGTGCTGGTGTCCCAGAGTTGCAAGTACCCTAATGTGTTTGAAAGCATGAGGTCTAATTTGTTATCATTGAGAGTATTGGTCATTCCCTAGCAAAGTGAGGACTGGAGGCAAGAATAGTCCAATTTTCAACATCCAGAATAATTTGCATTGATATTTCTTTGCCTACCCTTCTTTGTTTCCTCCCCTCACCCCAAATATCTTAAGCAGGAGAGGATCCCTTCACGTTTTGTTTTTTTTCTAACAAAGACTACTGGGGATCCACATCCTATGTTTAAAAGAATTCAAGACTCTTCAGAGCAGCACAGCCTTTTTTTCCAAAACACGTTACTCTGCCATGAGGATGTTTGGCAACAGGTATCAGGAAGGGATGATCATGTTCCTTAAACCCCTCAGCCCCAGCTTCTATGGCTCAGGAAGCTCTGTTCCCCTAATCTTTCTTCTCCCTGCTGCCTCTCCCAGCCCTTGTCTTACATTATTCTGTTTATAGGCCTGTGGAAGAAGACAGTGTACAGCCACAAGATTCATTTTAAAAGTCTCCAGAAATCACAAAGTAGATAGAGACAAAAGTTGTTCTGAGGTCTAACCCTGGAAAACTATAAGGGATAACTGAATCGGGCCATTGTATATATATTTGCTTTAAACTCACAGACCATAAGAATGAAATAACCTTGAGAACACCACACAGAGCTGCCAATGGACACGAGAGAGAACTGCAAAGAATAGTTTTGTGGCATTGCTTGCTGGCCAATCAGTATATAAATTGTAAAGGCTAAGACAACCATTTGCAGTTTGTGTGTGGTGTCTCGTAATGCGTGCAAGACCTAGAAAGACATGTCTTAGCGCTTTCCTGCATTATTGTTTTACAAGGGATAAAGCTGAGTCCTTATAAAAACATTTTTTGCATTTGATTAATGCCTCAGTTTATGAGGTGTTCGTGATTCTTAGCCAGTAAAAGATCACAGCTCTTGCTGCTGAGGAGGCCTGGAATTAAAACAATTGCCTCTGTCTTCACTCCTGGAGTCAAAGCAACCAGTACTAATAACAATGATAAAACTAACATTTACTGGGCTTTTTACATTTTATTATTTCCCATTTTACAGATGAGGAAACTGAAGCACAAAGAAGGTAAGTAATGTCCAGACTCACAAACCTAGTAAGGCAGAATCTGGATCAAAATCTAAGTCAAAAAACAAAAAATATTCTTCCCTGATGGACTGGTCTGCTCCAAAGAAACCCTCTCTCCTCCCTCCCAATGTCACTATCTTAACTAATGCAACTAATAAGTGGAAGTAAGTATTGATTGATTGAAGTATAAGCACATATCTTTAAAATAAAATGAAAATCTTTAAATAAAAAGGGGGAAAAGAAGGAGCATTCTGTAAGTGTGCCAATGTCCTGTGTTCTTCAGAAGAGGATAGACTGTAGTAAGGAATTAAAAAGGAACTACAGTTGAAGCGTGAACTGTTATATAATATTCTAGTTATGCTTGCTGATTTGTTTCAATGTTTTGCTGATCATTCATAATGCCAATCTAGCATTTAAATGGTATATAGTCTATTTTTCCTCCTCTAACAGTTATCATTTTTTTCTCTTACAATTTATTGTCCATCATCCAGTCACTAACGGACCTAGAAATATGTTGCAATTCTGGTACCTCCACATTATGATGTCACTGGAGGCTTTGTACAATTTGAAGTGATGGTCAGATATCCAAGTCCTAAGAAAAACCACAGGCATTTTCCCACAGTGAATCTTAATGTATTTTACACATGCTTCCCAGCTCGATTTGGGGTGGAGAAGAGTGGGAGGCTCCCCGGGCATCACCTCCTCCCAGTCTTAGGTCACTGGGAGACATTTTTGGATGGAAAATTACTTTTTCTTTACGTTTGAGGGAAGCAGGAGAATGGGGAGTCCTTCAAATTATGACTTTGCACCTAAGAACATTTCTAACTTGAAGAAACTCCAGTATTCAAAAAAATCTAAACTTGTAAAATAAGTTAACTATAGTAGCAGTGACACACCAAGATGCTAGGATTTACAAAATGTTTCATTCCAGGTATACTTTCAATTACTCATCTACTCCTTTAACATTTCCGTGTTTCAGAAAACTATTTATGAATTTCAAGAGTCTACAAAGAAACTCCTGATGGTTTCAAAAAAGTAACTGATGATAAAAATTGTTTAAGAAAACTGAAAACTGCAACTATTTTACACACACAAATCACAGGTGATTTCGGCATCAACAATGCCATCCTATGGGGTAGTTTTAAAACACCTGAGCATATAGGATGTGCACCGTCTGTCTTAGAACCCATGTCTTGTGTAGCTGCGGGTTACTGCAGCGTCAACTGCCAGCAGCTACCGCTCATCCTGCATCCTCCCTTCATCCTCCCTCAAAGCGAATCCAGACTTTCCTGGATTTTGCCTTCTGTTCCACCTCCCTAAACTTTCCAGCTAGTCTCTTAGGCCTCTAGCTAGCTCCAGAACCCCCAAATTAAGCTCCCACACGCAAAATCCCCTAAAAGTACCAGCCCCGCTTCGTGGAGGAAGGTAGAGCGTCGCGCGTCCTCTTGACCCGGGAGGCGGAGACCCCCAGCGGCGCGCGCTCCCGCGTGGGCCTCCACAGGCGCATCACGGCGGACACGCGCCCGCCCCCCTCGGGGGCGCGCCGAGGAAAGCGCGCGGCCGCGAGTGCCGGGCGCCATCTTGGGCTTGGTGAGTCGGCCCTGGCGCGGGGCACCTACGTGGTGGCTGCGGCTCGCGCAGGGTGTCTCGCGGCGACGGGGGGTCCCAGAAGAAGGACGCGGGCGGCGCGGGACTGAGAAGGAAGGCGTCTCCCTGGGCAGCCAGAGCCGCAAAGGTGGAGCCGCGCTGGCGCCCGCCGCGGGACCTGCGCCTCGGATGCGAGCGGAGTGCGGGGGGCCGCGGCGGCGGGAGCGCGAAGCGGGGGGCCCGGGGGACCGCATGTGAGAGTCGCGGGACCAGCCGCCACCGCCGCCGTTCCCGGAGCCCGGGGTGGTGTGTGGGGGAAGCCGCCTCCGGCAGCAGGTAACGGCGGAGGGAGGGCCGGAGCTCCGGTGTGACCGGGGAGGGGCCGCCGACATCACCGGGTGGCAAGTGGGGTGCGGGGTCCTGGGCGCGCGGGGGCCGCCCCTCGGGAGCGCCGGGCGAGGAGGGGCGCGCCGCGAGGACCTTGGCGCTTGCCTGGGGGCGTTTCTCCGCAGCGCCCGCTTGAAAACATGTCAACAAGGCGTGTGCGTGTGGGGTGCGGCCTCCCGCCTTCACCGCGGGCCGAGCGCCCACCGCGCCTGCCCCCCGGATTTATTACCCGGGGCGGGGGCTGGTGACTGCCAGCTGACCTCCCGCGCTGCCGGGCACTTCCCACGTTGTGGGATCCGCCGCGGCGTGTAATTTAAGAAATGAGGGGCGTTAAGGTGTCAAAGTAATCAGCCCAGCGTGGGGCTCCTGCGGAAGGCCAGTCCGCCAACGGGGCTCCGGGTGCAGGGGACGCCCCTGCCAGCTAACCCGGGGGAAAACTTGGTCCACTTGTGTTGAAAGGCGTCGCCCCTGCTTTTGGCGTGAGCAGCCCTTTCAGGTGGGGTTGCAGGCGGGGATCATAAGTAACCTCTCAGAGGTCGGCCTGCATCGCCTGGTAGGTGGGAGAGATGATGACTTTGTTACTGCTCGCGATGTCCAATCGAATGGCCGTATCTTTTCATGAGAGTCGCTTCGCTTCACTCCCCCCACCCCCCCCCCCCACCATTCCTGAGATAGTGACACAAAAGCCATCGGCTTCTGATTATCTTTAAAAATTTGGATACATTTTCACCACCGCTGCCTTCCTACTCTGTAGTTCTGAGTTCATCTAAACTTTACACCGTGTCATTTTTGTATTTAATCAAAGGACGCATAGTGATGTTGACATCCGTGAAACAGCGTAAGTGGGAAGGAAATGTGATTCCAAAACGGACTTTTAGAGCTAATACCCTGCCCTGTGTATTGAAAGTGCCTAGTACTATGAGGGACTTTCAGCTGAGTGTTCTTTTCAGCATTTCACCTGACCATCAAGCTGCCTGATCCTTTCAGTGTGTGAAATGTTTAGGATGTATTCAGCCCTCCCTGTGCTGCTCAACCAGTTTGCAATCTCTCATTATTAATTTGCTTTCTGGCACTTTGAGTACTGTTGGTTCCTCACCAATAGACTAGCTGCCTAAATTGCATCAATTATTTGGGGCCTGGAAAAGCTGTGAATGCCAAAACCCTGAAGAGGCCTGGTTTTGTTGCTTTACTCTCATTGGGGTGGATAGCCCAGCAGTCTCAGTCGTACAACTGAGTCCCGTGTTCAAACGTAAGATCTTTCTTTAACTGAAAGTAGGAGATAGATGTATTTTTTTTACCTTTTACGCTGTAGAGCTTCATGTGTAAAGAGCTCCAATCAAATACTTTTGAATGCATTGTGAAATTTTATGAGAATAAATTTTATGAGAATAAATTTTATGAGAATAAAGTGCCCACTGAATTGTATTTTCATGCATAAATGAGGATTAATGCAGAGACCATTTTTATCCGCATTTGGTCTTACATTTTTTCCTCTTTCCTAATATACTGTCTTTCTGACATAATACAGTCATACTGTGTAAGACAATTTACAGTTTTAATTCAGCTATTTATAACCTAGAAAGTACTTGAAATATACTTTGGTGATCAAATAATCTTTCATATGTAGATCCGCAGATAACTATTCCTCATTGTAGCATATTTCCTTTTAATATGACAACTTTTTCTCCCCTCAGCTTGGGAAAGGTATTGAAATACACTTATTTGAAACAGGACTGTATTTATTGCTAGGACCAACAAAGTATTAGCAAAGATAATTATGTGAATAATACTGTCATATTTGTTTATATATCCGTATAGTTCAAAGTAAAATGGATCTTTCCATCCTTAAATAGTTTTGGTTTTAGGAGAATTCTTCAGAAACAGGCTATTAGCATTTGGTAATGAGTAGAAATTATAAACCACTTCACTTTTTAAAAAATCTCCGTACCTCCAAATTCTGAGTAGTTTTAGATTGCCAGAAGAGAAATGATAAGCCCTAGGTAGCAAACTCTTTGTTCCTTGACCCAAATTTTATATGCTAAAATTAAAGTAAGCCTTCAGGATAGGTTAAAGCAGAAAATTGGGTCATAATGACAGTGTTCTCTCAACCTCTAATGGGGACATTATTACTAGGAGAATTACTAAAGATTATATTGTAGATTATACTACCTTTCTCCAGGCACATCTTGAAAAAAATGTATTCTTAGATTACATGTTTATTTCTGTGTTCTATAAAACTACCCTCTTGCCATCAAGTTTGTCATTCTGTTTTCTGTCTTCCTCAACCTCCCGCTTAATAGAATATGCATCATTGGACATAGGAGCAAGAAAAATAGGCAGTTTATTGCACATGTGCTAAATCTTTGTAGGCTGATGTTATTGGATTCTGTATCCCTCCATATCCCAGTCCTCTTTCATAAGTTTTGAAAGCTATTGAATAGAGAGTATGAGGACAGACTTGGCTTAAAATCATGCTTATGCACATCTTTTATCCCACACAGGAATCAGAAATTCTTGTACAGGGGTGTGCTAGAAGGGAGTTAGAACCACAAGCCATGAGTTTGAAAAGCTGTGACACCAAAATCCAAACCACTATCCTGCCCAGAACTACTCCGAGAGAGAACAGAACAATAAATAGTGGTCCCAGTTAAGGAGTGTGTAGTCACCCCATTATTTTGGGGCTTACAGCGCCTATTTTTCCAAATAACAAAACAAGATCTTTTTATTTGATTATAGTGTGTTTAGTTCATATTAGAAGAAGTGTGTAAAATACAGAGGAAATACTAGCAAAAAGAATCACCTATAATGTTACTGATATTATAATAATATAATAAATATTTAATCCCATTACTGTGATGATACTATTATAGTTAATACTCAATAACTTGGTGAATCTGTTTCCATTGTTTTGCACACATTAGTATGGGTTCTTGGGCACACTCTCATAGTCAGTTTATTTTAAAACAAAGATAGGATTATTCTTTGCCCTGTTTGGTAACCTTTGTTCTATGTTGTACACCTTTTTTAAAAAAATTTTTATCTTAAAGATTTATTTATTTATGCATACAAGAGCTGGGGTATAGGCCAGAGGCTCAGCAGATAAGAGGATTCACCAGAGACAGAGTGGGGAGCAGAACTGTAATGTTGACTAACTGAGATGTACTGCTCGGACTGACTGAGATACACTGCTGAGGGAAGCAGTGGGCTAGGCAGGAGAGGTCTGCTGTGCCATATGGGTCCCCTCCCTGGTTGGGTAATAAACTTGTACTGCTGTGATGCTGATGGCTTCACAGTGCCAGTGTGGCACACAACCCACTGTGCCACCAGGGATACGTCAATGTATACTTCAATGTATGTCTTTAATACTGCACTGCTTTCCCATATCTCTGTAAAGCAATTATCTGTTGCCTTTCAAAAACCATACTAGCACTTTCATTCCTGACAAGAACACCATGTGTTAATTGTTCCTACTTTACAAACTGATGTGAGAGGTAAATAGAGTCAGGATTGAACACTACATAGCTGGATTCCAGAGCCCATTCTCTTTTAACTGTCTTACTAATTTGCGATTAGAAAGCTATTTTCAAAAAAAAAAAAAAACAGTGAAATGAAAGTAGTGCAGAAACAGAACAAATTCCTATCATTCAGAAGTAAAATTTGGGGAAAACATTGCAACTGTAGGTGATATGTTGGAAGAAGAAACCACATTCCACACCAGACAATCATAACAAGGATGAGTTTGCTTATTTTGAACATAGGTTGTAAATGTCTGTTAGTAACACATAACTATTCAGTGTGGAAAGATGTTAATTCATATCTTTTAATTAAATATTTAATTCAAATGCTTTATTTGCTATTTAACTCACATCTTCTCTAAAGGTTGCTGGGACTCTGGTCTACGTTGCATTTAAGAACCGGAGGTATTATAAGGTGACGTTAGGGAAATCTTTAAAGTGTCACTGTGAGTTCTCTTTCATGTTGCTTTTATTTAGTTAGTTGACTACAACTTTTGAAATATAAATTCTTGGTTTAAGTTCAAAATCATGTTTCCCCGAAGTAGTATATATAAATGCAAAAAATATAAATAGAATTTGTAAAACAATAGTTGGTCTTCATTGACATTTTGTTATATTTTGTTTTGATACTCTTCTCCTTAAATTAGATCTGAGTCTTCTCACTTTTATGTTTGTATATATAAATATATATACAAATGCCAGTGACAGAAGAGTGAAATTTGGATTCATTTGTTCAGAAGTACACAAAAATAATTCATTTTTCTGAATAGGATGAAACGAGGGGGAAGAGATAGTGACTACACTGCATCAGAAGAAGATACTGCAGAGAAAGCCAAGAAACTGAGGACTACAAACGAGCATTCTCAGACTTG
Source organism: Galemys pyrenaicus (assembly GCA_019455555.1). Taxonomy (NCBI): domain Eukaryota; kingdom Metazoa; phylum Chordata; class Mammalia; order Eulipotyphla; family Talpidae; genus Galemys; species Galemys pyrenaicus. The sequence continues at coordinate 4,508,055 of JAGFMF010011611.1, forward strand.
TGATTGGGGTAATCTCCTTCAGGACATTATCCTCCAAGTATTCAAGTATTTGCCTCTTCTTGACCGGGCTCATGCTTCGCAAGTTTGCCGTAACTGGAACCAGGTATTTCACATGCCTGACTTGTGGAGATGTTTTGAATTTGAACTAAATCAGCCAGCTACATCTTACTTGAAAGCTACACATCCAGAGCTGATCAAACAGATTATTAAAAGACATTCAAATCATCTACAGTATGTAAGCTTCAAGGTAAATACTTTTAAATCCTTCTTATAAAAAATAAAGCATATTTAGTCACTTTTTTGTGCCTGATTAGTTTAATTAGTTAAACTAATTAGTATTAAACTAATACGTAATCTCATATCTTTAAAATACTGTATTTTAGGGAAAGTGTTTAAAGGTTTAGGATTATTGTGTACTTAGAAGCTGTCACAAGTAACATGTATGAGCTAGAATATCTTTTTATTATAATCGGTAATTTTGTAAAACAGAAGCAACCCTAATTGGGGCAAGGGTGGGGCAGTGGTGGAAGGATCAAATTCCTCATGTTACTCCCCCATACACACACACACAAACACTTAACCCCACTTCCATTAAGAAACCTGAAGAGCCTTCCCTTTGGTTTCAGTCATCTTTGAGTTGTCAAAGAATATTAAGTGGTTAAATCCTATTTTAAAAATGAGTATATACACTATCTCATAGATTTAAAGACAAAATTCCATCAAGTGGATTGACTGGGTCAGAGTTGTATTTTTATAGACACTGTATCCTGTCTGTAGAATCATCACAAAACCATTTGTCCTATATATTTAAACATTTGTGAGGAAATTCTGATTTGCAGAAAGAGCTACATCTTTGGGTTCTCCTTAGCTCTCTTGATAATGTTTGTGTTTAAATCCTCACTGACTGTGTACCACAGAGGTTTGTAGTCAGTTATTAGTATAGATCAGTGAGTCTTGAACTTTGTTTGCATCTGAAACTAGAGAACTTGTTATACAGATTATGGGGTTCCACTCCAGAACTGATTGTTATAATGGTTATTCAGTCAGTTTAGGATAAATCAACTTGAAATCCAGGTAATTTCAGTATTAAATAACTCACCATAATGGAAGTCAAGTCTTGAAAATCATCCTTATCTTTTCAGGGAACCCCAAAGAGACTGACAATACATGTGACAATTGAAAGAATTAAAATTCTTTAATTTACAGTGTAGTGAACAAAACTATTTCTTGCTTTTATAAAATTACACGTACAGAGAAATGTAAGTATATGTATGGATAAATGGTACTTTCTTTTCTAGGTGGACAGCAGCAAAGAGTCAGCTGAGGCAGCTTGTGATATATTATCACAACTTGTGAATTGTTCTTTAAAAACACTTGGACTTATTTCAACTGCTCGGCCAAGCTTTATGGATTTGCCAAAGGTATCTGCTGGTTTTGTGTTATTAGTAGTCACTGAGAAATCTAGTGTAACCCTGACCATCTTTTATTGGCCAGTGGGAGTGAGTGAAAGAAAAGTAGTATATATAATGGAAACCATTACTATGTAGAACGTTAAGCAGTCAAATTTTAAAAAAGCTTTTCCTATTTTCATTACCTTGTTCTTCATCTGTAAGATTAAAAGTGAATGAATTTGCATTGGGTTTTATAGGAAATACTGAAAAAAACTAAGTAAAACTGAGAAAAGAGCATATTAGAAAAATGAGATATATAGCTGCTCTTTTCTGGATTTTTTTTTGGAACAGAATGTGAAATTATAATCAAAGGAAAGTAAAAAGTGCTGGTACTGAGAGCAGGTATAACTTATTTATAAAATCATCTGGGAAGAGTAGGAAGATATATTCCTGAGGAAAGTTAGTATAACTTGGATTAACTTACAGATTTTATTTGAAGAAAACTTTTTGGTGAAGAGTTAATAATTTTGTTTATTTGTATGAATATAATCCTGCACACTAGGGTATTCTTTCTCTAATAGCTATCCTCTTAAATAGAAAAACTGATAAAACCCACTCTGTATGTTAGTTAATATTCAGTATGTTAGTATCTAATAATTTGAAATGTTTTCATAGTACATCACAGACCACAATATAGACACCCCTCTAAATACTTAACAATTTAATTTACTAGGATGGTTCAGGAAGAAATATTACTACCTTGAGTATTAACTCAGGTTGTTCATTGGAATATCAGTAACAAATGTATCATGATTTCAAAGTCTTACTTGATTACAAATGGGTCATTAAATTTGTACATTTGAGATATGGGGAAGAAAATTTCTGTTATTTCAACATCTTAAGATTTTAAGTACATGTGTTAGGTCACTGAGGTATTTTGTACCTCAGTGCTTATTGTACCCAAAAGTCATCTGAGTAACTTCTGAATTTTGGTTTATTATCTATATCAAATTTCTGCTTCCCAATTAAGACCAGTATAGGTAGCTGTCATTAAGATGATTCAGGGACCTCTAAACAGCACTTGGATACATGGTATAGTTGTCCCTTATTAAATATTTATATAGAAAATGACATTTTCTCAGTTGATATTCTGTGTACCTATCATAGTTAAATATATATATTGTATGTATAAAATATACTATAGTAAAAAGTATGTTGAACATAATTTACCTTTTTTCTTATTATTTAAGATTATCATTATGTGCATTTAGTACTAGTATTATTTTTGTATGTACTGCAGTTTTGTCTTTGGGAACAATTAGTGCATCTAGAACTGAGCCTGGGATGACTATATTCTTTATTTTATGACTTTTGTAGGAAGTTGAAATAGGAAGTTTCCGTATCTTCGAAATCTTCAGAGAGGAGGAGTAACACAAAAGAAGTATAGCTGACCATAGCTAAATCTGAGAGAAATAGGGAAAAGGCAGTAATGCAGCCATGAAAACACTAATGAAGAAATGTGATGTGTTCAAGATATAGTTGAATTTGATGTTAAAATATGAGAGAGATGTTGACCTTAAAGTGGCTTAACAGTTACCTAATCAGAATTTAAGTAGTTAAGCAGTTACTTAATCATCATAGAAAAAAATAAGTAGAAAACATAAACAAGAAGATTGTATTTCATTGTATTTTCTTGCCTGTTAACCAGCTCTCATCTTTTTCACTACTGTAATGAATTTATAAAGTAATATGAGGGAGATTAGTTATGTAGAATAATACACATGTGTTGGAGCATGTGTCGGGTTAGTAAATGGATTTTTTTTTTTCCCATTGGTATGACCGGGTTCTAAGCTGTGAGTCAAAGTTACATAAACTTTGACCGTGCTTTTACTTCCTATTTCTCTACGTGGTTGCTTTAAATCCAATTCTGTGTCCAACAAATACTTGCTTGTATGTATACAATAAATGGAATGATATTAATTGGTACATTGTGGAAAAATACATATTAAAATAGGCTTTAAAATACTGTAATTTAACACATTTAATGGAGTTTTATTTTTAAATTTGGAATTTAATTTCAGTATGATTCAGATTATTCTGGATCCACATTGCAAAGGAGTCTTTCATAGCTTCTTTGCTGACTATTAATTTTTTATGATTATACTAATAGTTATTGCTACTTCAATAGCCGTTATTATCAGACCAATAGAGAATGCAGTTCATTGTTGTAAAAACACTAGTGTAGAGCTTCAACACTAGAGTAGAGTTTCAAGATAAGGTGATATGAAGTGTCTGAGAGGTGTTACCATCTTGGGTTTCAGAATTCCTCTTTTTCGTACCATTGATTGGTTTGATTTAGCAACAGTCATCCCAAAGCTTAAAACCTTTTCTTCTCACACAGGTAAAAAGGCACTTATCAAAGATGGCAGATAGCACCTCTCTTTTTTACCCCTTACTCCCATAACATGTTTGCTCCCCCTAAAAGAGTAACATTTAGGTTTATGTAAACCATACATTTGTTTTATAAAAACCTCTCAATTCTCATTTGTAACTGAAGCGGTGTTTTACTGTTTTTGCTTTTCAGTCTCACTTTATCTCTGCACTGACGGTTGTGTTTGTAAATTCCAAATCCTTGTCCTCACTTAAGATAGATGATACCCCAGTAGATGATCCATCCCTCAAAGTGCTGGTAGCCAACAACAGCGATACACTCAAGCTGTTAAAAATGAGCAGCTGTCCTCATGTCTCTCCAGCAGGTAGGCTTTTTTTTTTGCCCTAAATGATTTAGTAAACTGTGTTGATGTGTTTATCAAACTAAGAACTGTGATCTTAACCTTGAAGATGCACTAATACAGCTCATTTTTTTTACATAGCATTTTTTTTTTAAAGATCTTATTTATTTGAGCATACAAGACCTGGGGTATAGGCCAGAGGCACAGTGAGGTAAGAGGATTTGCCAGAAACAGAGCGGGAAGCAGAACAGGCAGATTGACTGAAATATACTGGACCTAACACATGTGTCAGTGACCTAACACATGGAGCAGCAGGTAAGGCAGGAGAGCTCTGCTGCAACATTTGGATCCCCTCCCTGCTCTGGGATCTAACTCGCACTACAGTGGCTGCAGAAGCCCCACAGTGCAGTGCTCAACCTCTTGCGCCACCAGGGAGGCCCCTGCATAGCGTTTTTTAAATGTCATGGTACAGTAGCATAAATTCCGTAGTATTCCTAGCCTGTACGCTGACTTTCAACTTATTTTCTAATCGTGGCAATTTGTGTACAGCCTGTACTAGATAGAAATAGAATAGGTTTGAAAAAGGAAATGACAAGATGAAGTCAGCCTGAGATGTCCCTTTAGGTAATACAGAATTTTTTCTATTCGTAGTTGAGCTAACAGAATAGGTTTTGGGTCAGAGCAAACTCATTATTGGTTCTCACCATAGAAGGAGAAGAGTTGTGCTAACATTACAGTGTTGCCTTACATTTTTCAAGATAATGTTTTCCTCAGTTGAATTTTGGTACTGAGTCTGTCAAATGGAGCAATAACATAAAAGGCACTTCTAACCCCTCTTATATTTTCTAAGCATTGCTACATTATTCGTTTGGAAATCATTTAAATTCCAAATGGTTTATATTGTAGAGCTAAGTATAAACCTGCACTTCCCACTTCATAGTACTCCCACCGGTCCTCACCTTCCAATATTTTGGCTGTTGGGAAACATGTTTTTAAGGGACAGCATTAAGTCTTTGATCCCTCTACAGAACACTTCCCACGTTCTTGCCAGAACAAAACTAGCCTTCTTCTAAGAAAGTAATTCTTTCCTGAATGAAGAGTAATTGTTCCAGCTTCTCCCACATCTCCCATACAGACCGTCGAAGTGATGGGAATAGCTTGATCTATTGCAGTTGTTGTCTGGCTGCTCCTGCCAATTCTAGATCATTGAAGATATAATCTAAATAAAGTAGAATAATGGACTTTGGCAGTTACTTCCTATGTGACCTTGGTGACATTTTATTATGTACATTATGTATACTATGCTTACTTGTGTTTCGGTTTGTTCTAGAAGTTAAGGCCTTATGTTACAACTTTATAGTGTATAAGGTCTTCTGAGTCCTTATTCCACTTGTCTCAATCTTTTGTGCTACTCACATTCACATGCAGCTTTTACTTGAAATCTATATAACATTAATTTTTTGTACGTTTGTTGTGGTCCGTACACTGAGGCATGTGGAATACTTTCCCCCAACTTCATTTAGTGAACTAGCCCAGCCTTCAAAAATTCAGCTGAGATGTTTAGTTTTGTTTCTGTTTCCTCCTCTTTTCTGGTTTCGATTCTCCAACTGTTAAGAGCACTCTCAACATAACTTGTGGCAGTTACCATACCATGTGAGAGCCCATGCATCTCTGGTTTCTTCAGAAACCACAAGCTTATTATCCTCTATCTTGGTGCATTCTCTATTCACTTATTCTGTATTAATACCACATCAATTTTTTTATTCTTTGTTTAATACACATCAATATCATATAACTTGTTTGATTTTACCTAATGGCTTTTGGACTATTTATGTTTTTTGCAATATCATAAAGCCTGACATAAAAAGAAAAAAAATGGGAAATTGTAACCAAAAATGCAAATAAAAGATGAGATAATATCTAATAACTACAAAAGCAGTTTTGGCAGGCATGTTCTAAAGTCATCCCCAAGAGTCCATGCCCGATCCCTAGAACTTATGAATAAGATCTGATTATCAGTCATTTCTTCCTTGCGTTTAGAAACAACAATTGAACAACAAAACACTCAATATATTATCTATTGTGTAGATATGCTATGTCTGGTACTAGATGTTTTCTACAAATAATCAAATATTTCAAAAATAAATAATACTATTTTGAAGAGACAATGAATTTGTACAAAAATTTGTAAATTGACTTCTTTCTCCCAAGGTATCCTCTGTGTGGCTGATCAGTGTCATGGCTTACGTGAACTGGCCCTGAACTACCACTTGTTAAGTGACGAATTGCTACTTGCTTTATCTTCTGAAAAACATGTTCGATTAGAACACTTACGCATTGATGTAGTCAGTGAGAATCCTGGACAGACACATTTCCATACTATTCAGAAGAGCAGCTGGGATGCTTTCATCAGACATTCACCCAAAGTGAACTTAGTGATGTATTTTTTTTTATATGAAGAGGAATTTGATCCATTCTTTCGATATGAAATACCTGCCACCCATCTTTACTTCGGGAGATCAGTAAGCAAAGATGTGCTTGGTCGTGTGGGAATGACATGTCCTAGATTGGTTGAACTAGTAGTCTGTGCCAATGGATTACGGCCACTTGATGAAGAGTTAATTCGCATTGCAGAGCGTTGCAAAAATTTATCTGCTATTGGACTAGGGGAATGTGAAGTCTCATGTAGTGCCTTTGTTGAGTTTGTGAAAATGTGTGGTGGCCGCCTATCTCAGTTATCCATTATGGAGGAAGTATTAATTCCTGACCAAAAGTATAGTTTGGAGCAAATTCACTGGGAAGTGTCCAAACATCTTGGTAGGGTGTGGTTTCCAGACATGATGCCCACTTGGTAAAAGCTAAATGATGCAGAGCATGATGAATACACCTTAACTTTAAATATATTGTATTATAATAAAAGTTTATTTACTGTAGTTCTGATGTTACTCTATTTTGTGGCACAGAAATTTGATAATCTGAGTTGAGTATATAAAGATCATTTTTTGGAAGACCAGTGCAACAGTTTTGGTTAGAAAATTTCATGTGTTTTATATTAGTCAGCAATCAAATCTCAGAAAAATAATGGTTCATATTTGAGAGTAATAACCAGTTATAAGGACTAAACATTTTGTAGTCTGAAGGAAACAAAACATATATTATCCAAGAAGTGAGTACTAATAGGTTTTCCAAAACTTTATGTTCTCTATGCATTTTTTAAAGATGTAAACTTGACATTTTAGGGTTTTCAGTTATACTTACACCTGTTATAAGGTGTTTAATATAGCTCAGGAAAGTGAGCAATTTTTTTTTGAGAAAAATGTATGATATGTATAGTATTTAATGGAGATTGTTCTCAAATGTTACAAAGCTATTTAAGTATATATAAATAATTGGGACACTTAGAAAATTGATAAATGTCAACCAATAATCATAGAAGAATAATAAACAGAGCCAAGATCAAATTGAAAGAAAATAGAAAGGAGGCAGTTTTAACTTTATATGAGCTTTTAGGTTTACGCTATAATCTGCTAAACAATATAAATTATTTTCTATGATATGTTACTGTGTATTTGTGGCACTTGAGGCATCATTTGTTATGTAAGGAATGTTAACCAGTTTTCCTGAGTTTTACTTATTTCAAATTAGTTTTGAAGAATTACACAAGAATTGAAATGAAAAGCTTAATCTATTTTAAAAAGCCAAATTGAAATTTAAAGGTAGAATTTAAAATGTTTGTTGTTCTTATGAAAGGAGATGATTCTTCAGTGAATTTTAGTGATGGTTCATTTTTCCATTTTGGAATGAAATAGTTATGTAAGTAGAATTTACAAGAATCTTAAAAAGACCTCCAGTGTATTAATCAGCATACGTAACTTTAAGAGGATGTATTTATGTTCATAGTAATATCTGATCAAATTTTGCTAGTGGACTGCAAAATTTTAATAGAAAAAAGGTTTGCAATTTTGTGGCCGTTAATTTGGCTAAATTAAGTATGTTATTTAAGTTAGGTAGCATTTTTATTACTTTCATATAAATAAAGGCAATCCATATGTTTAATAATCTGTAAAAATACTAAGTTTGGGACTACCTTTAGTTTTTTAAATATATTATAAAAAATTTGCTTGTTAGTCCTAGTAGATATTATCCTCCTAAGGAAAATTAGAAGCTGTTTACCTCCAATGGAAATATTAATGCTTGAAACTTTTAGAAAGTATCTTGATAATTATGGAAGCTAATAGTCTTAAAGATCTATTTTTAAAATAGATTACCTTCCTAAGAATAAAAGGTATTTTTCTATATAATTTTTGCTTTTCAAAATTTATGGTGGTATTTAGACCACATATGAGAAGAAGAAATGCTGAATCCAGATTTGGAAATTAAAAGTTATTCTATAATATTTTTCCCTCTTATTAAACAGTAAAAAGCTTTGATTGTACAAGAAATCTCTGTAAGTGTACGAACCTTGTTTTCCTTGAACAACTTTGAGAAATGGTCTTGAAAGTACATAATGTTCTATTAACCAAAGCTTTATTTGAAAATTTGCTTTTTGTACAAATTGAATTACGTAATGCTTGAAATACTTTAAAGTCACTTTATAAGTAAAATGCATAGCACTTCTTTATACTGTAAATTGTTATGTTTTTATGAATTTGAGAATAAAGATAGTTACTAATGCTATGGTATTACTAGAGTTTTTAAAAACTGCCAATACTTACTGATTTTAAAACAAGTCAATAACTTAGACTTAAATAAGTATGGTTGGTTTTAGTTTCAAGCTGATACCTTATTTAGTATTTAATGTTTATGGCAGAATGGCTTTTGTGAAAATACACTAGGCAGATGGGATCTAGTCTTGAAAGAAGCTATTATTCAAATTGTATAAAGAAAATTGGTTAAATTAAAAATAAGGTTTTTTTCCCCTGTATTTAGACCAAACATTCAAAACAAATTATTTATATTAGAATTCTGAGGGTCCTTGAAGCCAGCAGTCCTTTTAGAGAATTATTTTTACATAAACCCATATATTCAGAATAGTTTTAAACTACCGAAATCATCTGTCTTAACAGCTTCCAGAAAATGAAACTTCAGTTTACCCTGGTAGTGTGGGCCATTTAGAATAATAAAGAAAACAGGCATGATCAAGATTAAATCAGTTTACCACATTTGAAGAATTTTTTTATATTATGGAAAAATGTACGATAGAAGGGAGTGTCAAGAAAGCTTAGGCCTGAACTAGGTCTTTTACTAAACTAAATATTTTCTACTTCATACACTGCAAGAACCACCTTTGCAGACTCTAGTGCCAGTTTATCTTGTAGGGTTGGTTTTAAGGTTACCAAGCAGCCAGAAAAAAATGGACCTGGCTTGCTGACCCCTAACTTTTTACTCCAAAGTGAATGGTAGGGAAAATCTAGAAAAGAAAGTTCAAGGAGCAGGAAACTACTTGAACAACAAAAAATATAAATACTGAAATTTTAGCTTGGAGCCCAGTCCATTTGCCCTTGGCTATGGACAGGGAAAAAAAAACATGTATGTATGACTTGGGAACACTGCTCTTTGTGTAACATGCCAGTAAATTTCCATTAAAAAAAGGTTATCTTTTTTTTTAACACCATGCTGCCACCTTTGTAATTGAAGTTTCAAGTTTAAATATTACCAAAAATGATCATTAGATTGTCATTTTAATTATAAGAAATTCCAGCAGATTCAACATGAACTTTATGTATTTTTAAAAAAGGCATCCTACTTGCCCTAATCCACCTCCATCACCCATCATTGTCTAAGATCTCATTGCAATTTAACTGAGCTGTATCTAGCTGCTTTCGGCAAAGTCATCTTCTTAAAATGTAGCCAAAAAGAATTCACTTAAGTGCCACCAGAACAGATTATAAAGCTAGGTGAAACTTCTCAGTCTTTGGATTTTTTTTCTCCCTGATTTCAAAGAAGTATTGGTGAGGTCCAAATATTTAGAGTTTAGGAGCTGAAATCACCTTTTGGCTATTTTCCTCTACCTACAAAAATATATTTGATGACACTTGTGGGTATACTTACCTAATGCTGAGCCAGAATTAAAAAGATATATTTATTCTAAATACTTAAATAGTTCAAACAATATAATTCAACAAAATGGTTTCTCTTAGAAAATTTTATATATTTCCAACTTTAAAGCAAAATAAAAATCACATTTCAGCTAAACACTAGTTCAAAGGGCAGCAAAATTTAATTGGCAAATTCCTGGTTGCCTATGTTTTGCTTCCCCAGCTACCATTTTAAAGTATGTCCTTAAATCCTTTCAAAATTTCTTAATTCACTGCTATCTGTAGGAACAATGAAAAATCTTGAACTATTTTAAACCTGTTAGAATCTTGCTTTGAAAGTTCCATGTAGAAATGTCATTTGTCTTTGCTACCTAAGCTTGTGACTTAGGGTTAACACAAGCCTGACACAAAAGCTTTTGTTATCCCATTGCAGGAAATCCAGAATACAATTTTCTCTGAGCAGTGTGTCTAAAAATCTGGTCGAAGTTGGCCAATTTTAGCACTAGATGGTAGTAAAGTAAAAATCCAATGTTTTTTTGTGACAATCAGAAGGCAATTAGCAGACTAAAGGGGCTAATTTAATTAGGAACATTTAGGCACTACTGCCATGGATAGGCTAACCGGTAGGCAGTGAAAGAAAGGGCTCTGTATTTGACGAAAACTTTGCCTCTGTGCAATAGGCAGAAAAGTGCAGTGTTTCTCAAGCTATCTGTGTTAAAAGCTGGTTTTTTATTTTCAGACTGTTAAAAGTGCCTTTTTGAAAGAGACAATAAAGATATAGATAAGTTAAATAAAATGCAAGTCCCATTTTTTAGCAGATTCAACAGAAATACAATCCAATAAGTTGCCTTAAAAGTTTCTAAACGTACTTACCTCCTCACAGACATGTGACATACAGTTCTAGTAACATCAGATGCAGCAGTAAGGACACTACTCAAAGTGTCCTTAGACTAAACTGAACTAAACACCTGTTTGAAAGTGCATCTCAGTAAGGTAACAGAACCTAGTTCAAATGTGACTCCATCATTACTAGCTGGGTAGCCACGGACAGCTTGCAGCTCAGAGCCCCAGTTTACTCATGTGGATTGGGAACACAATTATCTGTGCTCTCAGGAGGCACAAAAATGTAACTTGAAACTGAATAACGTAATTAGTACATTTAATTATTAAACATGGGTTGTTTTCTCTCAACTCTGCTCCATCATGTTATTGACTGGTGTTTTTTCCATGAATAGAAAAAATGTGTTCAGTTATTATCACACACTTAGTGGACCTTGAAACCTTGCTTGACTGCTATAGGGGGTGCCCACCTCCTTGGAGATTCTTAACAAGAACCTGTCCTCTCTACAAGTTACCCTCTTACACTGAGCTGGCAGCTTTAGTGGCAGAGGATGGGAGGACTAAATGAAGGAGTTAAGAGGGCATTATCCACCCAGACATATCTGCAGTCAGGTAATTCCATGCCCCGTTTGTTTGCAGAAGCACTGTGCCGTCAACTCATGTCCAGGTGATTATTACAAAACCTAGGAAAGGTTGACATGTAAACTACATTAGGTAAGGTAAAGGGTAGCAGTTGTTCTTTGATTAGTAGCTACCATTTATTGTGACCTTACCATGCCAAACACACAGAGTTTTGATTTTTCACAACCTTCTCGAGAGATGATCATCTTAAAATAACAAAACTAATGTTTAGAGGTAATAAGTTGCTTAAATCACAGAATGTCAGTTATTAGCTAGTTCCAAAATGCTAGCCAGAAACTTGTGTTCTTTAACACTGGATTTATTAGCACAGTTGGAAGCACAACCATACCTGTCTTTAAGGTTAAATGAACAGAACAAAATCAACTAGACCTGTTTGCATAAGTTATAAAAGCTGTAAAGTCAACTTACAGTACTACCAAAGGTACTGAAATGAGAGAGTGTAACTACTGTACCAGAAAAAAAGTAGCTGTCACCACGAAAATGTCAGGTTATTTTTAAAATCTTGATAGACAATGTCTGCAATTTAAAAAGATTTAGTCCAAAGAGACTATGTATCTGATATAACTATTAAGAAAAGCTTGGAGGTTTAAATCAAAACCACTTAACATATTTTAGCCAATACAATGAGTTTCAGCTTCTTTCCAAATAGAAAGTCCTGTCTGCCCATGTGCATTCCAAATTTTTCCCCAAGAAAAAAGATCTAAGTCATTCACAAATGTGAAATTACTCCCTGAAAAGCCAATATGCTGGTGGCTAGAAACAGAACAGCAGAAGATTTTATATACCAGAACATGTTTTGTTTCTGGCAGGCAAGGGGATTTCTTCATATGTTATTCTAATAAAAGGGAATTTCATAGGTAAAAGCCAATACTCAAAATTATAAAACAAATAGAACTGTCTGTGAATAATCACTGCATCAAAAATTTGCAAAAGACTAAACAGAAATTCTTTGGTTGACAAATGAGGCTTGAAGGGATAATAAAATTTTTTCATAGCTAAAGCAAGAGTATTGTTTCCTGTTGGTCCAAAGATAGATGTTTCATTTCCCAGATAAGCAGGTTCTCCACTGTAAAGAAATATTCTTGTATAATTGGTTTCTATCTTCTTGAACGTGGCTCCAAGGTCAGCCAGCTTCTGATACGTCCTTAGCACAAATCGGGAACAGTCGTAGGATTCAAACCACGTTTCCGCCCCTGTTTCTGCGCTGGCTTGGACAGTCCAGGTTTCATAATAAATCCCTGTTTCATTGTCCCATTTTACCCACTGTGCCATTTTATTAAATATGTTTCCTAGTTGGGGGGTGAAAAAAAACAGCTATGAACATCAAAGCTAATCATGCTAATTTTAAGTAAAATGTTCTAACCTGATGAGGGTCATGAAGTACATGAATGAACTATAATAGCTCCTGGATTTCCAAACCCACCTCTTACAATAGAAATCTAAGCTGAGACCTTAATTCCAGTCTTCAAGATAAGAAGGTTTTTCTGATTGTAAACAATGGGTGTATAAAGAGGAACCTTACATCTTACTCTATTATTTAAGCTATGGCCAAGCAAAATTGTACGCGTGCATAAGCCCTCTATCTCCACTCTACTTAATGAATCATTAGATCGAGAGTCAAAAAAGAAAATGAAAGCAAGAAAAAAACAAAGAAAAAAGTGATTGGGAAAAGATAGGACAAGAATTGAAGAGGGTAAAATGCAAAGCTTTTCTGTCGCAAGGCACGGTTGGCTGTTGAGAGAGGCATGTTGGCTGCCTGAGAAAGGCTACCCTATAAAGTTGGCCTACTAAAGTTGTGAGAGGGACCAGCACACCCATTCACCCTGAATATAGTGGGTTAAGCAGCATATTTTATAAACAACCTCTAGAAAGTAGAATGTTTGTGAAATGCCTCAATGAAAGTAATTTCTTTGCTTGGAATATCAATACAATCATTAAATACATGCCATGTTTTTGAAACTTACCTGATATAGTTGCTACTAGCACTAATGTCCCATTTTCCTTCCAGTGAATATCATCAATTCCTTTATAAAAGCAGGCAGCCCCTTGATTACACCAGAAAGGGGCATTCATCTCAGGTCGGAGATGGGGAAATGTGCAGTTTCCAAGTTGGAAAAGTTCATACCATTCCATTGTGTAGTTTTTGCCAGTTAAAGTACTCCTGAATCCAATGGCATCATGCATAATTTTCTGTGTAAAGATCATACACATATAAAAGCATTTTATAAAGTAATCCCTGGTCCAAACCACAGAGAGAAAATGTGTTATACCATAACTGTCTATCAAGTAGTAAAACTGCTCAGCTGTTCCTCTTCCATGTTGCTATTTTTTTTCCCTTTATTAATTCTTAATTTTTTTTACATTGCTGTTCCTTTTTGTGCAGTATTTGATTTCTCCCCTCAGGTGTAGTCCCTGTAACTATCCCATCACCACATCACCTGTCACCATGTGGCTGTTCTTATGTCCACTCTGTCCAAACTCCAGATCATCTACTCTAGTTTTAGCCACTGAGCTCAGACAGGAAGGACACATGCTATGTGGACATGTTCATAATTTCATTCATTTAGAATATGAGAAGCCTCCATGCCATGGGCTCAGATAGGAAATCTCACCAGAAGCTCATATGAGAGCAAGCCTAAGACAAATACATACAAGGGCCTGACACTACAGAAACCTTCCTGCCTGCCTTGCCCCTTCCTCTGAGTCCCTCCTTCTTGCCTTCGAGGAGCTGGACACCATATTTGGGTTCTTACTCAGAATATTAAAAGGTATTAAAGTGATTGCATATTACTGTTCAGAGCACAAAACTCGAAAATAGTACTAACTATTCATTTTAAAGATTCTAAGAAGAACTTTAATAGACATGATCTCAAAATCAGCCATTTGGACAGTGATTATTTCCTCAGATTTACCCAGTAATCAAATGATTTGATTAATCAAAGTTATAAGATCAAGAGGCACTCTTACCAAGTGTCCCAGAAGGCGTCCATATTTGAATTCCCATACTGGAGCTTGTAATCTAAAGACTTCAATGACATCATCACCTTTCATAACTGGAATAGGAGAACCAGTTGGACAGAAAGTATATTTCGCTTGACAATAAGGATCTGTTTCTGGACGGAAGGAAAAGCGTCTAATAAAAAGAAACCAACAATTTACATTTTAACAGGAACTTGATTCTTCTTGCACATTTCAGAGTCAGATTTTCATTTCACTGTTTCCAGAGAAAACATTCAAAGCTTAGCCCATAATGTATGAATATACATCTTATTTGTTACTTTGTGTAGAAAGTCCAATGATGTCTTTAATAGCAAATGATACACTAAAACATTAAAAAAGTTAAATGCCTGCTTCCTTGTTTGCTACTCCCATTGTGCTAATTTTGAAGTAGCTGTATTTTGCAACTTTTACAGCTCCAGAATTTAGCATAATAAACAGATATGTACTGAATAATTGAGTATTTTTAAAATATTTACTCTCCCAATCACACATTAAGATTATTCAAAGATAGATGTGATTAAATAACACATTTTCTGTGTTCTTAAGGGCTAAGCCACATTTCCTCAAACAATATTTAGTGAGGATTTAGTCTATGTAGGATGCTCCACTAGGCCATAGGGAAACAAAAATTCAGAAGCTGTTCCTTTCCCAAGGTGCTGGGAGTAAGGGCTGGGGAGACAGAAACCACTGATGAAGTACAATGTGGTAAATGCTAAACTAAAGAAATATGCAAAATGTGATGGGCACAAAGGAGGGGAAAATAATGCTTATCTGCTACCAGAGAGGTGGGGTGAGGATGGCAAAGAAAAATGAGACCTGGACTAGGTTTCAAAAATACTTTTGAAGAAGAGTAAAATGAAGTATTCTAAGTTAAGCATGCCACTTTGGAAGAGTCTCAACTAGGTAAATAAGCCTGGAATTTAGGCTTCAAGGCAGGAGGACAGGTGGAAGGAACTGTCACCTTGCACTAACACAGGGGAGCAGCACTCCCTAGAGTTCTACAACTGGAAGGGCTGAGCCAGGGACTGAGTTCACAAGGTTTTAAGAAGCAGATTTTGATATGGTTAAATTTGCTGTAAAATATACCTTGTTCTGTGAATTAGGATAGCAAGAGATATTAAAGAAGAGAAGAAAGTAAAAAGAAAAGGCAGCAATAGGACCAGATGGGGAAATGCATTTGAGTTCACTTCGACACTTGCTAGTCACCTTCCATATTTGGAAGAGAGAGAAGAGGATGGGAAAGAAATAGCTGTCTCTGTTAGGATCTAAAAACACTAGATTCCCTCAGATCGCAGATCTATTGTTTTACAATCCTAATACAGCAGCAAAAATTTCTATTAAAAAAAGTTCACAAACATGATGCTAGATATTAACTGCTTTCTGAAAAGTTTATGAGACTACCAGACCCCGGTATATTATCCTGTTTTATATATGCTTACCTAGTTTAAACAAACACAGTAACTATATACAGGTTTCAACTGCCCACAGCAAAATCTATTTTAAGTCAAAGGTAATTTCAAAAGTGTAATTTAAGTATGAACTTAAATTTTATTAATCTCCATTGAAGGAGAATTATAATCACCGAGATAATAATCAAAACAATCACCGAGAACACTGAGAAGTACTTAGCCTAATCTTAAATCAAGTAGTTTTGGATTCTCAATCTCTTCTCTGGGCTTTTGAATATTGAACTTTTACTTCTTAGATTTTAATAAGTGCTTTCAAGAAAACCAGCTTCAACGCCAAACTTCTTTTTCCAATACCGCAATCAAAACCAGGAAGGAAGGGTACAAATCGTTCAGGGAGTGGAGTGGAATGCACTACTATTCAGGTGTGATGTTGCTGGCATTTACTAGATTTAATTCTCCCTGCCTCTATTCCTCTGACTCAGTAAATACAGGCGCAGAGACTACTGAGTAACTTCCCCAAGTCACAGTGATGGTGGAATCTGACTTCATCCATAGCAGTTGGAACCCTGAACTGTCTCCTGACGACCAGATTATCCTGCCTCCCCATTCAATATGCTGTCATCCAAAAAGAGCTTTGCATTTTCAAAAATCCTTGGCCTTTGTGAATCCTGCCCGATGTTGACACCATGTTTTTTCTCTGTTTCGCCATTACAGTTTTAGGCCATGTAAATACTCTTCTAGGTCAAAGGTTCAAATCGGCTTCACAGATTCGCAGCCCAGGCCCTCGATTTAGGATCAGCGTCCCACCTCCAGGCTGAAAAAAGGAAACACACCCGCTCGCCCACCTTCCGGGGCGCCCCGGACTGCGGGGGATTCCCAACACGCCAGCCTTTATTGCTAAAATTGGGAAGTTCCGGCAAACCATGGCCTGTTTTTGTCAAGTTGCAAATTGTGCCAGAGTTGACAAGCTCATAAGCAAAGACTGCTACTCAGAGTCAGCTACTTGTATCTAAAAGGCACACCATATAGTAACATCCACTCTCTTCTTCCACGATCCCGGGCTGCCCAGGGTCTAGGTCACCGCCTACGGGCTCCAGCGTCCCGAGAGGAAGACGGGTCCAGGGAGGCGCCCAAAGAGCAGCTGCCTCCCGACCTGTCAACTTCGCTCACTCGGCGCCCAGAGTGTCGCCGCGCACGGCCTCCAGACGGTCGCGAGACCCAGACACAAGGCGCGGGACGCGGGCGCACGCCCTCACCCCACGCCCCACCCGCCGCCCGCCACCCGCACCCTACCCAGCCGACCCCGGCCGAGCGCGCGCCCTCGCCGCGCGCACTCACTTGTAGGGCACCGGCCACTGGCGCCGGCAAGGGCCGCCCTCAGCCGCCGCCAGCCAGAGCGCGACCAAGGCCCAGTGCCAAGGCGCGAGCCCCGGGGCCGCGCCCCGCCAGCTCCCGACCCCCGGGCCGGCGCTCCCCGCCTGCGCCATGGGGCAGCTCGGGCTGCGGCGGCGCCCGGGAGTCCCGAGACGGCGGAGGCCCTCGAGCCGAGCATGCGCGGAGCCGCTTCCTCGCCCCCGCGCGCACCCGCACTCGCGCCGCCGCCCTCCCGCGGGTCCCGCCCCGGCCGCGCGCCACCCGGGCCCCGGGCCGTGCGGCTGGGGAAGCCCTGGCGCCGGGGAGCCCCGAGCCTGCTTCTTCTCCTCCGCTGCGCCCCGCGCCCCGCGCCTGCTGGCTTGCACACTTTGCCGGCCCGAAGGTGCCTCGCCCGGGGAGTCCAGTCGGGCCTCGGGCCTCTCCCTGACAGGTAACCCTGAGTCCCGGCTTCTCGGCCCCCTCGAAGCCCACTCCTTTTTGGAGTGTCCTCTGACATCCCAACCACCACCTCCCAAAGCCAAAATTCCAGCGGATGGCAACTCTCAATTGGCCAGGAAGTCAGTGATGAGAACCGCGGGCCACGCTAACAATATAGTCCAGTCTGAGCCACTACCCCACACCCAGAGCCTCTGTATCACCCCCTCATCTATGGTCACCCCCAGATGTCCTTTCTTGTTTGGGTTTACATCACAGTAAGGAAGAAGCTTCTACTTTGACGCGGAAGCAATGGGGTCCATCACTCCCGCCTTAGATGAGACACGCGTGGCCGGCCTTGCTGTTACATACCAACGCTGATGTTCGTTTAGAAACAGTCCTTGAAGGCGGCTCCCCTCTTGTTTTACACGACTGAAGCTTGTAGAGTCATTAGACCACACACCAGCGAACCATAGCTATATGTGTAACCCTGTTGGAAAAATTGGTTGCCCTCCTCCCCACCCCCTCCTTCCCCCGGAGGGATGGGAGAAATGGGAGAGTCACTGGCTTCCACCAGCCCTCAGGAGGTTGGGGTGATCCCCAACACCTCCCCACCTCTTCCTTCACACTCCCCGCACCCCCTACCCAGACCTTAGCCCACTTGCTGCATCAGGTTCGTAGGTTCTGCAGCACCCCATTTAAACACCCACTTAACTAAGGGTTTGGGTGCCAGCTGTCCCTACACCAGCACTCACCAAGGCTAAGCTGGCTTCTCCAAAGATGAAAACAAATTAGAAGAGAAGAATGCATCCTAGCCATGAAAGCCGAAATGCAATTTCTGATCTGTAAAGCAAGGCAGGGTTGCAAGTGGTTTTGCCCTTGAGTATGACTTCAAACTCCTTACAAGAAACTGCTCGCTAAAGCAACATAGTAGTTTTTAAACCATACACTAGGGGGCCCCAGTGGAACTTCACATCTAGCTCAGAACTTAGAATCTGAGTTACCAAAACCACCCTCCGGTTGATCTTGGTCAGAGGTGGGAAGCCCCCCTTTTTGGTTTGCACTCTTTCCTCCAGCTAGTCCTAACTCAGCCTCTTAGTAGTTCCCATCTGTGTTGACCTGGTCTGATTCTGCCTTCTGATCTCTTGGCTGTGAGCCCAGCCCCCAGGCTAAAAGATGTTTGTAGATTATTACTGTCTAATTTCTCATGATACTGATTACTCTAGTCCATGTTTTTTAAACATTGAGTGCCCATCAATGGGCTGAATTTTAATCCAAGTTTAATCCTTTGGGTCCTTGCCCAATCAGACTAAGAACACTAAGAATATTACTGTAGGGCCTCCCTGGCAGCAGGTTGACGCCACACTGTGAAGCATCTGCGGCAGTTGGATCCCGGTCCAGGCAGGGGACCCACATGGCGCAGCAGACCTCTCCTGCCTCGCCCGCTGCTCCCCTCAGCAGTGGATTTCAGTAGACCTGCCTGTTCTGCTCCCCACTCTGTCTCTGGTGAAGCCTTTCACCTTCTGTACCTCTGGCCTGTACCCCAGTTCTTGTATGCATAAGTTTTTAAAAAATCCAATTTAAAAAGTAAATAAAAAAGAATATTACTGTAGTCTAATACAATCAAGTTTATCAATGGTTGTGTGAACATTAGTATTCAGAAACCTACTTAAAGGTTGTCATGAGTCTAGAGGGCCCACACATGAGTAAATCAGCACCCTATAGGACCTAATTGCCTGGCATCTTCCAGAAGAAATGAAGCTGTTTCCCCTCTAGTAGAGCTGAGGGAGACTTCCTCCAAAAAGTTACATGGGTGTCGGTTAGTCTTGGACTCACAGACATGCACATGGATCTCGCCATGAATGCACTTTCCAATCTGCCTTCTCGCCTATGGCTTGTTTCCAAAAGAAACCTTTAAGCTGTTAGAATAACTGATTGCTTTTGTTTGCAGTCACCAGTTGCAGTGTGGGAGACTGAACACCAGCGGAACTGTGTGGCATCTCCCCAAGCATTGGAAAAGAAGGCTGCAGGCTTCTGAGGTAGGGTGGAGTTTAGCTGAGGCTTACATGAGCAGTGTTTTGGTAAGGTCTAGACTAACAGTCAGTGTCAGGTCTAGACTGAAAAGTAGACCCAAGGATTCTATTTGCTTGGAAACTGTGCAGTTAAAATAGAAATGTCTAGAAATCCCCTACTGGATGCTGTGCTCTAGGTTGTGAAGCTTGTAAACTAACGCTGTTTCTCAGTCAAGTGACTGAGCTTCTTCTGGCAAAAGTGGAATTTGTCACTCTAGAAAAATGATTTCAAACAATAAATTCTCTCTTATTTTAGAGAACAAGTTTTCTCAGTAGGAAGGCAGTAGGTTTTTATGACACTACAGCTTTTGTATTTTGGGAGAAATATTGTTTTCTATGGCTGGTGTTATCTGTATTTTATGCAAGGCTCAGGAATGACAGGGCAGATTTTTCAGTTCACACTGATTTTTATTTTCGCACTTACAATCCTGTTTTGAAAAGATTATTTTAGTCATTAAAAGCATTATTCTGGGCAAGGGTTTTACACCAGGTTGCTAAAGTGATCCATGGAACACAAAAAAATGTTAAGCACCCCTACCATGGACTAATTTTCCACACTAATTTTAATGCAAGAGGTTTAACAATATCTCGATGTTAACAAATATAGTAACAGTTCCCTCTGGAAAAGCTTATGAGACTGCAGTACACTTACCTGTTTTATAAATATTTAACTGGTTTAATCAAATACATCAACTATATATATGTTCTATTTTCTGATTTTTATTTGCAGTTTCACTGACACCACAGTTTATCTTAGGTCAAAAATAATTTCATAAGTATAGTTTAAAAGTGCATTTAACAGTTAAAAAATATATATTCCTTAAGTTAATATAGTGTTATAATGCATCAATTGTCGCAAACTTTATATATGTATATATTCTCTTAATATGTGACAAACATGTTGATAAAACAACTACAGAGCTATAGTTAATCTCACCCTAACTCCAAATCAAGTAACTTGGGATGGACAATTCTGTTGTTGTAGTAAATCTTTTAAATAATCCTTTAAAATCTCTCACTTATTTATTGTGATTTTTACTTTTATTTGAATAGTTCTAGTCTCAAAAAAAAAACTACCCTCAAAACAAAAACTTCCATTTTCTTCTATATATCAAGCAAAATGAAGCAGTGTATATGTACATTGTGAGAAGAAACATACTGATGTCAGGGATTTGACACAGCTGATATTTACTTCCAATCACCCTATGAACAAAATGCAACTTCCTACTTTCAGATTGAGGAGGCACACACAGAGATATTGAGTAACCTTCCCAATATCACAGCAGCTGATTCCCAGCAGGCAGAGTCAGAACCTAAGCCTACCACTATCTTATCCTTTTCAAGCTCACTATTAGGTTCCTCTTCCTCCTCCACTGATGTGGGGGTGGGGTGTGGACACATAGATGTTTTCACAAGCAGCTGATCTTCCCCCTGGCTGATGGTGTCACGTTTCCATCCTCTTTGTACATGTGCATCCCTGAGGCTCTTAAGCTATGTAAATCTCCCACGGGGTCTCGGAGTAGACCCAGGTCATGAGTTTGCTGTCTTCTAACGGTAGCTTAGGCCCCGCATGCTACTTCCACGCTAAGGAAGATGTGGACACTCTGCTTTATTTGCCATCAGGCACACAAGAAGGATTTAGTGAGTTATTGTTGGAGGAAAATAGGGGCTAATAATTTTAAGATCTGATAAGGAAAGTAGATACGTAATTGATGGAGAGGGCAGCTTTTACCTTTTAATAATAAAACTTCCTTTTTTCAAACAGCTTGTCAATAACACAAGTTATATTAATTTGTACTATGCAGAAGTAACTCAAGAGGCACCTAGTTAAACAATGTAACTACATTCTTTGCTATTTCTTTCCTGTGATTATAAAGGAAAAACTAGGCTACATGTATGGAGATTCGGATTTTTAAAAATTTTGCACATTTGTGAATGCATCCTAGACAAGACTGCCAAAACTGCCCTTAACTACAGCCATCCCTGTTTCTGGACCTCAAATTCTCTTTTCACGTGCTTTAAGAAATTACTTGTGGTCACCTCGGATGCAGATGTGTGATGGCATCTCCCATTCAGTCTTATCTGCCAGCTTTGGGACCAAGTAGTGAGAAAGTCTAATGCACATACTTTAAAATGTTTCTTTTTAAACTTTAAAAAGCATTGTATATCAATATTGATTTTTTTTCGAAATAAGTTGTGTGGGAGTCAGCTAGAGATAGAATTCATATAGTTTCTTGTTTTTTCCTTTAAAAATAATTTTCAAATAAAAGTTACTGCTTAATGAAATGGCTTACGGCTCCCTGGCATTTCCTCCTTTCTTTCCCAACACAAAGGGTAGAATGGCTGCGGCCTCTGCATTTCCCGGACGCGAAGTTTCAGAGGATAGGTCTTCAGTAGCACCTACTAGAGACTGGGCTCACCCTCTCCAGCCCGGCCGCCCGCGGGGCTCTGCGCACAGCCCTCACTCGCCGCGAGGGGGCGCGCGGGTGCAGCGCGCTGCCGCGGGATCCTTCATCATAGACACTCGCTGTCGCCGGCCCCATCGCGGCGGCTGCGGCTTTTGCTTTTCCACAACCGCGCGGTGCGCGGAGCTTCTGCGGACCTGGCGCATATGAGGCTGGCAAGCTAAGTCCCGGAAGCCCCCTTTATGCAGGCGCGTCTTCTCTCGACAGCATGAGGAATGGTGGGCAGAAGCTTCCGAAGTCATTGCCTTTCCCCGGGGTTTGCATCGTTGTAATTTTAAACTGTCTAATGCCTGTCCCTGCACCTTCTGGGCTTGGTCTCCAGCTATTGCACTGCGCTTTTGACAAAAAGGGCAACTGGGGATGTCCGTCATCCAAGCGTGTAGGCAGGGTAGAGGCCATTGTAGTCCACCCTGTACCTTCCAGAGCCGGAGACTTTCCACTGGGGCTAAATTTTGGCCAGGAACGCGTTTTGGGTTTGGCTTTGCTTTTTTTGCAGTAAAACATTCATAGCAGATTGTACCATCTTAACCCTGTTTAAGTGCACAGACCGTGGTATTAAGTTCATGTACACTGTTACCCAACATGCCACTCCATTTCTACAACTTTTCCCTCATCCTAAACAGAAACTCTACCCTTTCGTGGTATTGTGATTTCTAATGGTTTTGTATATTTGGTCGTTCTCCACCTTCTGAAAGAACTCCAATTTCCTGAGAGATAAGGACCTTAAATATATTTCTTGTGTTGATAAGGTGACTTTTGGAATGCTTTTAAAGATGAACTGGTTGCCAGAGAGCCAGTCACACGTATTAGAGAGGGTTGGGACTTCAGTTTCCACCCTTCTGACTTTGGGAAGGAGAGAAGGGATGATGGCTCAGTGAGTCACTGTGGCCAGTGGTTTAATCAGGAATACTTAAGTACCCATGTCTCCTCAAAAACCCAAAAGAGGGTCCTCCCTAGTGGCACAAGGTTTTAAGTCTCAGCACTATAGTTAGGGGAAAAGGATGTCCTAAATGAACTCCACAAATAGGTTTTATTTGTGGGGTCTAGACCCCACTCCAGACCAAAGAGATCCAAGACTTACAAATCCCATAATGTCATCATCACCGAAGGGAGGATTGCTGGGACCTGAGGGAGGAGTTAAGCAGCCAGGTTTGTTATAAAACCAGACATGTGGGTCTTGGTGGCTCTTGGCTTTTTGGCTGCCCTCAGCGTGCCATGGGGATTCCAACTCAACAGAACTGGTAGGATGCATTCACCAGTTTATCTCCCTTTCCTCCCTGAGTTATTAATTTCTTCATCTCCTCTTATTTGTAAATAAACCTTTTATTAACCTTCTTTGTGTGTGCCTGCAGTTGAGTCTAAGTGCCTTTGAAGCACAACAGTGAGGACCCACAGTCAGGCAACCCATTTCATATTGGGATTGCCCTGTAACACTGTGAAGTTACCTGCAGCTACTGTAGCACAAGTTCAATCCCCAGCCATTGAGCTAACCCACATGGGCAGCAGACCTCTCCTGCTTGCCCCCCTGCTCCTCTCAGTGTATTTCAGTCAATCTGCCTTCTGCTCCCCACTTTGTCTCTGATAATCCTCTCACCCTCCCCCCAACTATGCCCCAGTTCTTGGATGCACAAATAAATCTTTTTAAAAAATTAGGTAAGGAGTGCTTATAAGTTGGTGAGCTTTTGGAGATTAGGAGGAAGTTGCCCCCTGGGTCAGAGTTTAGAAGCTTCCAACCCTTCCTTCCATTCTAAATTTCTCTTCCACCTGGCTGTTCCTGTGTTATATCCTTTTATAATAAACCAGGATCCCAGTTCTGTGAGCCACTGTAGCAAATAGAATCTAAAGAGGTTGAGCCCTATGATCTGTAACTGGTTGGTAAGAAGCACAGTTGACAACTGGGACTTGGGACCAGCATCTAAATCTTGAAGAACTGAGCCTTAACCTTTGAGGTGTGATAATATCTCTGGGTAGTCTCAGAATTGAGTTGAGTTGAAAGACACCCAGCTAGTGACTGAAAATTGCTTTTTGGTGGTGGGAGGAAGAAGCCACACTCTGGAATTGAGTGCAGGCTATTCCTGTTATGTAATACTGATACTTCCATATTTCCCTCTCTCCCTGGCCCCTGGTAACCTTCTGTCTCTGTAAATTTGATTACTCTAAGTACCTCTTGTAAGTGGAACCATATAGTATTTGGTCCCTTGTGGCTGACTTATTTCACTTAGCATATTGTCTTCAAGGCTCATCCGTGTTTTAGCATGAGTCAGAATGTCCTTTCTTAAGATGGAGTAATAGTCCATTGTATGCATATACATTTTTTAATCCATGCATCTATCGGTGGACATTTGAGTTGTTTTCACCTTTTGGCTATAGTGAATAATACTGTTATAAACATTGATATAAAAATATTTGTTGAGTACCTGCTTTTAATTCTTTTGGGTATAGCCCTGCTAGTGGAATTGTTAGATCATATAGTAATTCTATGGTTTAACTTTTTCGAAGAACCACCACACTGATTTCCACAATAACTATACCTTCTTTTTAAAAATGCCTTAAGATACACTACTCATTAATTCATCCTGTAGGACCTGACATTTGAAATCAGAAGACATTCCTAGTCCTGAGGAATTTCTTTTCTTGAGGAGCTTGCTTAATTTCTCTAGGAGGAAAAATTACTTGCTCAGCATCATTTCGAGTTAATACAAAGCTGGTCATAGAAGCCAGTTCTCTCTTTTTCTTTTAAAGATTTATTTATTTATACATACAAGAGCTGGGATACAGGCCAGAGGTGTGTGGTGGGGGAGAGGGGAGGGGAGTCACCAGAGACAGAGTGGGGAGCAGAACAGGCAGATTGACCAAAGTACACTGCTGAGAGGAGCAGCAGGTGAGGCAGGAGAGGTCTGCTGTGCCATGTGGGTCCCCTCCCTGGCCAGGGAGCGAACTCATGCTGCAGTGGCTGTGGATGCTTCATAGTGAGTCCCAGGGCAAATTAGGGTTAAGTAGAATAGTCCACACCAGTGTCAATAGTGCTGTGCCTTAACCCCTTGTACCACCATGGAGGACCAGAAGTCAGGTCTCTTGTCTCTCCAGCTTACGAAAGGAAACCATTTAAACCCAGTGCCTTTATAATTTAAAGGATATTAAAATTAAAAGGACCACTCATGCATTTGTTCAACAGTAATTGCTGACTTCCTAATCAGGGAAGGGCAATGTCCTACAATGTTTGTTTTAATGAGACTAGGTCTCTGACCTTGAGTTGAAATCTGGTGGAGACTGACTGACTTACTTACAAACTTATTTACTGTGCTTTCACAGTGCAACAAATGCCTTAGAACTTCGATAAAGTTTCCAAGGAAGAGTTGAAAGTGCATTTCATCTTCATCTTCACATCCACCTTGGGCAGGTAAGAGTCGATCTGTTTCTAAAATTACTGGTTTAAAATCCAATTCACATTCCTTTGCCCTTCAAAATGCCTTTCCTGCCCTTAGTTATATACACTAATAATAAGTGAATTTAACTCCTATCACAGATAAATATATGTATATAACTACATGTGTATACATAGTAATGCATGTATATGTATATATGTGGATGTGTGTATATATGTATGTATATGTTTGTATATACATATATATCACAGGAGATATTTTGAAGATAATTTTATAAAATCCAAAATATGGAAAAAAGAACCTTAAGAATATTAATATTTATTTTTGTCAAATACAAAGTTTAGAACTAAAAGGTATAGACTCATGATCTTGTACTTTCTAGCCCCGAAGACACCCTATCAGAGACTCGGAGGTCACTTGACTCAGACCAGTTTTGTTTGCTTCCGCAGTGGATTTGTGATTTGAGGGTGGAGTAGAAGCCAGTGAAGAAGGTATGACTCAGAGCCTCCCCCACCTGCCTTCCTTGCCTCTGCATCCTGCTGGCTCCCCAGATCAGTGCCATGGAAGGATCCCGGGACTGGGGGGAGGAG
Source organism: Galemys pyrenaicus (assembly GCA_019455555.1). Taxonomy (NCBI): domain Eukaryota; kingdom Metazoa; phylum Chordata; class Mammalia; order Eulipotyphla; family Talpidae; genus Galemys; species Galemys pyrenaicus. Next base: position 4,534,408 of record JAGFMF010011611.1, read on the forward strand.
GACTGGAGCAGTGCCCTCCCCACCAACTGTTTCTGACGGCTGACTGTGGGTGTCAAAGCAGAGTTGGTAGGGCTAGATGTGTGGCCATGTCAAGAGATGTCTTCCGAATTGTCTGCTTTGGGTTCTGGCATGAATGCCTCTGGGAATTTAAGTCAGAATCTGAGGTGGTCAATTTTATCTCCCACTTGCTTTAGATGAGTGGTTGCCACCCTGATAAACAGAACCAGCTGTGGAGAGCTTAAGCCATACCGATGCCTGGGCTGGCACTTTGCTCCCAGAGGTTCCTATGTAACTGGCCTGTTTGGGCCGCATGTAATTCTAATATGTAATGGGTAGAGTCACCTCATCAGCAAGATTTCAGGGGCTGATTTAAGCAGTTCTCCCATAGTTTTGAGCCCTATCTGTTCTTATCTATAAAATTAGATCTTCTTTCGATCTTTTTTAAAAGCACATGTATGTTTTCTCATGATGTGTATGTGTTCATATTTGAAACCAACCTCTTTTAATTCTGTTTCCTTTTGGAAATTAATTTATGGTTTTATTTTTCCCCTCTGGAAGTCCCCTGCTATTTCTCCCTGTGGTTGATCTGTAATATTTGTAGATGGTGTTGGCCCTGAAGGCATACAGAATTGCTTGTGGTCTTCTGATTTTCCTTTCTGGTTTAGACTCTGAGATTGACTTACTTGATTGTTTTCATGCAGACAGTGACATCATTTGTTTCTCTTTCTATTTTTGAAGGTGAAGATATTTGCCCCTAATGCTGAGCAGATGCACATCATTAATCACTTGAAAGGGAGCCCAACATAGGAGAAGAGAAATGTGCTGGAAGAAAGTGCCAGAAAAACCCATGGGGACGTACACAATTTGGCAGAGCTAAACTTCAGCAAGCTTGATGCTGTCATTATACCTGGTGAGTTAGCTGAAAGCTGTGAGGCCAACTGTTCATTTTAATTAATGCTCACTGACTTTAAAACCCGCTTCCTGAGCGAGTGGTGCAGGCTCGCCTTCCATTTTGAACCCTTCTGTGCCAGGCTCTAGGTCTGTGGTTCTGAAACTTTGCTGCACCCAAAAATCACTTGGGAAACATTGCTTTCTAGCCCCACACTCCCACACCAGAGGCCAACTACATCAGAACTTCTGGGGGTAGAAACACATTATTCGTTGCTGGCACTATCCAGGTGATGACACTGGGAAGTGAGGTTGGCGAAGCAGTAATCCGATCCAGAGCGCCCCTTGGTTTCTGCCTGGCTGTACCTGAAACCCAAAGTCATCAATGTCTGTGGCCCTATGAACTGGATTTTAGAATTTGTTTAAATTCTCAGAGGATTCTTATATATAGGCAAGTTTAGGATAAAGAATGAGTGACTAGCTTTAATGGTATTTGAATCACCTGGAGATCTCATTACATTGCAGATTCAGACTCAGCGCCTGGGTGACAGGTAACACGTGACAAGCAGTCCACATTTTGAGGCCTCCGTGCTCTGGAAATCACAGTGGAGATTTTGCCTGTCTCTGAACCTTTTCAGTGAAGGAAAATAAAAGATGAAATTCATACCATTTGCAGCAACATGGATAGAACTGGAAGGGCTTATACCAAATGAAATAAGCCTGAAGGAGATAGATTACAGATGGTGCCAGGAAGGGCACAGAGCAAGTTCTTCACTATTCCAATAAGATTTGGTAAAGGAGGAGTCCTGGAGCCCTCGGTGCCTTTGTCAGGCTTTTATTATCAAAGGTGACCAGCTACACGGCAGGCAGAGGTGCCGGGGGGGCCAGGAGGCTGGCAGGCCTCCCAGCCCCCAGTGCATCTTTACCCTCTGGGTTTCTCTTGCTGCTGCTCTGCTTCTCTTCTCTCTGCCTCGGTCTCTCCTTGCTCTTCTGCTGGAGTACTCATGACACCACCCTTAGATGGCCCATGTCTAAGCCCAGGTGCACCCACTTGCGCATGCCCACTTAGGCATGCGTGCAGAACCATAGGTGTCCATCATCACACCAACAGCAGGAAGGCAGAAAAGCCTTAGAACTTTTCCTTTTACCCTACACCTGTGGAATATAGAAAAACCAAACAAAGTGTCAGGAAAATACAACCTTTAAAACCAACCCTTGAAAACTAACCATAGGTCTTCAGCTTTTGGAGAAAAGAGATGACGATGGATGGGGAAGAACACAGTGGACTGTGTGGAGGACTGTGGGTGCTTATGTGGTGGGAGAGCTGGGTGACCACAGCTGAGGGGGGAATCTTATAAATCCTATACTGTCAACTCACTATCAAGGGTGTAAAGTAATAGTACTTTAATAACAACAAATAGTTTTTTAAAAGAATGAATTACAAAAATATAATAAATTCATTTAAAAATTCATCATAGTTTTAACTTTTTATTAACCCCATAAGGAAATATATGTTATGTATTTTTTTCAAACTAAACAGTTAAAATTGGTTTTATTTTAAATGTCCACAATATCCTTAAGCATTTCGGATGCAACCTGGAGATTTTCTACAATCAGAAATCATTGTTTTATTATCACAAGTGTGTTGCTTGTAGATACTTATCATATCTATATAAGTAGGCTGCTTACTGGTATTTTATATTGAATGTTTTCCAAATATTTGTTGCCAACAAGAGCATAGATGATAATTTATCATCCTCCCAGGTCTACAGCTTGATTTGGCTTCGCTGGACTGGGCTGGAGGTTTCTCATACAGTTGCACTCAGATAGTGGCTGCGGCCATAACGTCTGAAGGCTTGACTGGCTGAAGACACCACCACGGAGTCTGGGGCCTGCCTGGGATTGACAGAAACCGCTGCAGGCTGTCCATGGGGGCTGGCCAGGCAGCAAATACTCCTTACGTGTCGGAGAGGTTGAATTTCTTACTTGAGAGCTGGCATCACCCGAACCAAGGCTGCTGGAAGACTCAGACTCTCCTCTTAGGGCCAGCTCAGAGGTCCCGAGGTGTCTCTTATGCTTTGTCCTGTTACTCAGGACTAAGACCAGAAAGAAGAGGAAACAGGGAGAGGGTGTGCACGCTGGGGCGCATGGGCTTTGAGCACCATCTTCGGAGGTCTGCTACACACTGTGTGTAAAATATAAACTCAAATATTCACAAAACCCCAGAGAGAGAGGGAATGAGGAAGATGAGTTTTATTTGAACTGCTGGTGTTTTAAGGATTTACGCTTTCATTCATTGCAAATGGGATTCCCCTGAAACAACTTTGTAAAGGTTATTGGTCTCATGCTGAAATTAGTGTTTTCACATCTGAGGCAGTATTACTTGTTAATCAATCTAGAATTTATTACTGCTATTAAAAAATCTTTAAGATAAACTTTTTTAAAGAGAAATGAAGTTATCTCAAATGTATTATTAAAAATAAAGTTTTACTTTGTATCAAACTTGAAATATTTGTAAAAAATTGGTCATGATGAGTACCTCAACTTGTGTCTTCAGATTTTCATAATGTAGACCAAAAAAATGTTTTTCATTTTTATTATTATTATAATGAAAGCAATAACAAAAAGCTTTGTGTCTAGAAAGTCCACCTCCTATAAGGGTTGTGCTGGAAGTTATATAAAGTCTCGTGATTTTTTAGCACGTGTTTTAGTATTTGGCTCAAAGAATCTGAGCGACTTTGCCAAAGATAGATTGCTATATTACTTTTGAAAACAATGTTGAATTAAAAGTGTCAACCCCAGAAAATCCATAGAGATGCTATTTTTACATTCTAATCATGTTATTGCTCTTATACACCTTAATTCCTTGCCTAGGAATTCATTTCTTAGATTCTTCTTGTCAGCTGCTTCAAGTAATCCCGGCTTCTGTGTCTTTGCAGGTGGTTTTGGGGTGGCTGAGAATGCACTGCTGACAGTTCTGTAAAGGAATGAAGGACTCTTCAACCTTCCACTGTGCTAAGAAGCCCATCAGCTGGTGCTACCTCCCCGTGCTGGCAACTGAACTTTCCTGCCTGTGAAGTCACAGTGGGACAACATGATGATGTGGATGGAAGGGAAGAAAAGGAGAACAGCTTACTGCCGGGTAAGCGTTCCTGTTTTCCTTCCTCCAGACGAATATAAATGTGACTGCCTTTTGATAGCTTAATAACCTTTCATTATGGGGCTTCCCATTTGGTGATTGGCACAAGGCTGTTTAGTGGAGATGATAAGGGATGTGGTTTAAGGTGATAAGAGCAGATGGCTTTGAATCACAGGGAGGCTATACTCTTTCAAAATGCAATGGCTTGCCGTGGAGGAAAAAATTTCAATATAGCAATTGTCTTGGGTGATATCATTCAATTGTATGGATCAAACCGTGCTTGCTTTAATTATTTTCTATTGATCCTAGCAGATAGCCTTCGTTTCTCTTACTGAGTATTTAAATGAAACCTCATGTTGGAGCATATTTGTTATGTACACAGTGCCTCTGAGCTTTTGTTCTAAGTGTTACAGTGTTGGAGAGGCCATGCCAGCTGATAATTTTAACTCTCTTCACAGTCATGCTGTCAGGTGCCTGAGAAACATTTTCTCCCACTCGGTTAGATCTTTCTTCGCATAGGTTTGTTGGTGCCTGGCTCAGCTGTGCTAGAAATGTGTCTTCAGGTTGGTGAGGGCATCTGCCAGGACCCCACCAACATGGCATTTTTAGAACAGGGGAAATGGTGGGGGATGACTTATAAGGTATTTGAAAATGATGCTTTAATTATGCTATTTAGAAGAAATTGTTCGAGCAACAATATTTAAGCTCCAATCAGATGAACTGTATGCTTTATCACTTAGTAATAGGTACGTCCGTTGTTGTCTTTACTCAAAGATTAAATAATCATCCGTGAACTACTCGGATATGCATGGTTTCTAGAAAAGCACACTGTTTTATTTTTCATTTTTTGAAAGTCAGAAGCAACTCTCCCATGCCATGTTTTCAAAAGATGGACCCTGGGCTATTCCAAAGACTTCCTCAACTTCTAGGCTGATTCCTATCTCCATACCAATAGTACCAATGGTAACTGTGGGTTGACTTGCTTTTAATAATTACAACAAAAAGCTGGGAAAATTTTATAAGGGAGATGCTAATGTTGACTTTTTTTCATTTACAGTTGAGCTAGATGACTAATTTTCATTATTTCTGTGAAGGTGTTATTCTGTATTTTATGATTTATATAAATCATACCACTTTAAAAAAATAATTTCTTTATTATCATCAATTCTTTTGGTGTGCTGTATAGCTGTCAACTGCTGGGCTTTAGCAAGAACCAGCATAGATGCCTTTCAAACACTAATCTGCTTCATATGTCATGTTCTTGTGAGCTATCCCTTTGCTATATTTTTTTTAAATGTAGGGTAGGTGATAGGAAGAATGGAGCAATTTTACTAATGAATGAGAATAAACTTGGATTAGTTTCCCTCCCTAATTCCATAGTCATCTTTCTTTCAACTTGAAAGTGATATATTCTCCTGCTATCCTGTAATGGATATCTTAGAAATTTCAACATGTAGATGTGTGATTCAAAGTCTAGATAGAGTTAATAAGTTTGCCCTCTTCCCAAACCACACACAAAAATTTGACTACATTAATTACTTCCTGCTTAATCTATTGCTAATTTGGGATTTTTAACCCGAAGACATTTTTATCATGGACAATCAACATTTATTAATTACCCCTGTAATACTTTTTCACTAACATGCTTTATTATTTCTCAAATTCTTCATAATCTTCTTATAAAAAAAATTGTAATGAAAGGTGATATAGAGTAGTGTCAAGAACAGGACTTCCAGACCCAAAGAACTTTGTTTTTTAGACTTTTTAATTTATGCTTTACAAATAGAGACACTGAGGCAGAGGCCACCGAGACCCATGCCCAGCATCATCCCTACTAAGTGAAGAGGCAGGGTTTGAATCTTCTACGTTCTTATATTTAAACAACAGCGTCTCCTCTGCTGTGGAGGCTTCCAGTAGCCCATGGTCTGAGAGAACTACTGCAGCACAGAAGATCAGAATCCTTCCTTTCTGTCAGCAAATATACATGAAGTTTCAAAATCTCTATACCTCAAGGTTCATGGAGTTCATAGATAACTTGTCTGCAAAGATTAGCTTTATAAGAAAATCTCAGGCAATTTTGTAACACAATGTAATGGTGAGCCGTGAACTGGGAGGTGGATTGGAGCATGAAGCACCACACACACACACACACACACACACACACACACACACACACACACACACACACACACACACACACACACCAGGCTAGAGGAAGGAAGTTTATTTAAAGAAATAAGCCGGCTCCTGCCAGCAGCAAGCAGGCCTGAGACAACTGGGACAGGTAAAGAAGCAGAGCAGCTCCTGCATGGGAAGGGTCCCGAAAGGGTTGCTGCTGGGCGAATGCAGCCAGGTGTTTAAAACAGCGCTCATGTTTTGGGTCTAGGGGAGCAGCAGTGGTGGTCTTGCAGATTCTTGATTGGTTGTTTGTGACTTATGTCCAAATATAGGCAAACTGATGATTTCTCAGTACACTATTTCAATTTCTGTTAATAAATTTTTTCCTCCGGTTATATCTCCTGGGCTCCCAAGTCCCTATCTTCCTGTCAAGGTCTAACTCCTCAGTTTGAATTTCAGCCTTACACATGTTTCTCAAATCCATCTCTCATGTTTCTTGCGTATCTCTTATCTTGCTATAATTGAAACTGCCAAGCAAGATTTATAGGCCAAAACTCCTTCAGCAACCTCCCGCTTTGTAAAGCAAATCATTGAATTTCCCCCAATATAAAATCATTCAGATGTTGGTAAGCTTCAAGAGAGATTATATGATGGGACTGTTAAATTTGGGATCGATTTTGAAATCACCTCTTGGGGAGAGGGCGCTTTCAGAAGTCTAGTTAACACAGAACAGTCTTCCAGGTCTTCTAGGTTTTCTACCATCTTGATGAGTCTTTCTACTGAATCTGGGGACAGTATCCCAGAGGCATTGGCTCTGAACTTTTCCTGTAGGTCCTTCTGACTCAGTGGCTTCCTCCAGTGACCATAGAAGGTATCAGAGTGCTCCTTGAGGGTGACCCCATCCTTGAGGGTGACACTTATTTCACAGTACAGTGTGTTGAAGCTTGGCAGGTTGTCCTGAGGGTGCTCCAGCTCCACCTTACTGAGTAGGTCTCTTAGCTGTGGCCTGTTGATCTGACATTCGTGAAATGATGGGACAGTGACGGCACCATCAAGCAGGGCAGCACAGGCCACATACTGAAAGGAGTGACGGGCTTCATGCTCTGAGTCAGGGAAGGGCCTGTTGACATATGGGACATCTGGAACTCTGAGCACAATTCTTTCAATATGTTCAATGGGAAGCACGGCTCTGTCTGATAGAAGGAGTTTCCTCAAAGCTGCAGCTGCATCGGCCACCCAGTGGGTGATCAAATGTGCAGGGAACCGCTTGAAGGCCACGTCCTGCTGGCCCAGCAGCCAGGCATGGGAATCTGGGTTTGGAAGTACTTTAGGGGAATAGTTGGTATAGAAGGCCCCAAACCCTGCCTCCATGTCTAAGACCTGTCTGTTTCCTTGAAGACCCAGCATTGCCAGAATAGCAGCTTCTAAGCCATGCCTGGCCGCATTGCCAACGTGAAGAGGCTTAGTCTGAGTGGCAGCGTTTGCCATGGGCGCCCCGGCAAGAGAGACGGCAATAGCGAGGGCTTCTTGGCACTTTGTCCTACTGAGTCCTAAAAACTTGGATGCAGCAGCAGCACTACCCAAAGTTCCTACTACTGAGGGGGGATGAAATCTGAAAAGCAAAAAGACAAAGAGTCAGAGACTTATAAACCTTAACTACCAGGAGGCAGTGAAATGTAATAGTCAGGACTATAGATAATGGAGCCAAATGATCAAATTTCACCCCTTCCACTTATTAACGTTGTGATCTTGGGAAAGTTATCCAACTTTCTGTTCCTCTTTTCTCTTACATAAAAGGGTGATAATAATCGTATTTACCTCATAGGATTTTAGATTTTTTTAATACATTCACTTGCCTGACATATCATAAATTCTTTATAGATGATATTGTATATAATTACTGCCAGAAAAGCAAAAGTTGTTGATTACTGAAAGCCCAGGTAACTAGCTGTAAAAATTGAGAGCCTTGCAGATTGTAATGTTCACTCAGCATTCCAGTTTATTGCTCTCCTAGCAGGCTGAGCCTAGTGGCAAAGTAAATACTAGACTGAACGTCATCGTACAGCCACTGTTGAGCCAGGTGAACAGTCGGGCTTAGGATTTTCTAAATGCTCTCATTAGGATGAAGGACCATAGCAAATTTCAAAATAGCTTCTATGTTGAGATGTGGTCAGGGATATTCTGAGTGTCCACAGAAGTCCAAGGATGAGTCACCTTGAGATGAGTGACCCCCATTTATTTCATGGTTCTATTTGCTTGACTGGCTCTCCAAACCCAAAGGAGATTTTTCACTAGCACTTCTGAATTCACACCTTTGTAGATGAGTTATAAGGTTTGATTTGTGACTAGTGAATTAACTTATCTTCTGACACTAATGTTACTATCTTTAACTAAGCCACTTTCTACACCAAGAAGCTCTATAGCGATCACAATGACAGATGAGGGGAATTAACTGCCTCTCAATGAGGAAAATACTCTTCATACCTCTTTGGTATGTTACTGGATTCCTTGGAGAAATGCATCAATCGGCCTTGTACTTCAATACCAACATTGAAAGCCAGCAGAAGGTCAAAGCCAGAAAACTTTGGACTTGAAGGCAGGTCTTCTGCTAAAGCAATGAGAACAGGAAGGACAGCTCCAGAAGGGTGGGTGGCAGGGTGCCATGTGTCATCAAAATCCATTGAGTGAATCTGTGGACACACAACCAACTAAAACTCAACATGTATTTCCCTGAATGCAATGATTTTTGAACGAGTAAGAGTTTAGATTAGTAATAACCCAATAAGATTTTTAGATCTGATTCTCTAAAAATAAAAACAATAACTATCTGATTTTTAATCACATGATTAGGCTCTCCTCTGCCCTCAGTACGTAGGACCTTGGGGAGCAGCTAATGAACTTCAAAAGGAGCTTGGGTCCTACTCAGGTGTTCAGTGCTGTCTGCCATAGTACCTGCAAAATCAATCTCCATTTAAAAAGAAAGTTGTAGAATTGGATGACTGGTCCTCCCTTATCTCCCCACCCCATATCATATATTTTTGTAACTTTTTGTCATGAATTAATATCAAATTTATGAAAAAGTTGCAAAAAATCTTAAACACCAATAAAGCTATATTTTAAAATCATTGTTTTCTGCTATATGGTTTCATTTCTCTCCATTCTGGCCATTTTCTATTATTTTCTATTAAATAATTAATAATAGAAGTTCATTTAAAAGTTTTTAAAAAGTTCATTTAAAAGGTTTTTCTGTTAGACTCATTTCCCATGACTTACTGGGCGTCTGCTTCTCTACACATCATGGGATTCAGCTTTAAATATTCTAGCTATTGTCCCTATGGACCACAGAGATATCTCAGAAATCCCAATATATTCCTGTCCAAATTACCTCTTGTAGATTGCTCAACATACACACAAAGTATAAAAATTATTTCTCAGGTGACAAGTATTGGTTTTTAGTTTGGGAAAAAATAGATAGCATATTGGTTCTCAATAAGCATCTGTTGAATGACCCAAAAAATGAATGAAACTGGCACTGGGCAAAGCAAAGGACTTGAGAAGGAATTTAGTTTAGATATAGGATTTAATGTATTTTGTTACATACAGTCAGAGTTTAGAATTGTGACACCTTCTATCTTATTTCCTCTACTTCACAATTTCTTTAAAAAGACCAATTCACTGTAAAAACAAGGAAACTAAACTTACTATCTAGAAGAGAGGGAAGACCACTTCATCTCTTTACATATCAGTGATCTCAGCAGTAAAATGTGGAGATTGTGTGATTTCTGAGATATTTCCTGGCTCTGAAAAGGTTATGATTGTCTAATAGTTGAAAAGATTTGAAAACCTCCTTACAGCCACACCGTTAACAAAAGCAGCATATGTTGGTGGGAGCTTGAAGTTTGAACGACCCCAAACAGTGCTGGATATATTGGAACTGTAGATCTGAAACAAAAGAATATCAATCAGTGGTATGAACACAGTATGCCAAGCCACCATCCCAAGAGGTGGTCTTCCTCTTTGGAGGCATTACTTTATATGAAACTTTGTGCTAGACTGAAGACCAAATCATTGGATTCCTCTCTACCTTACAGAAGAATCCACAACTTTCTCCATGGAAGGGAAAAGAGACACTGTTACTTAATCCCATATCAGGATCAAGACGTGCCTTGGAAATTAGAATCTGAATTTACTCTCATTTGCTCCTTGAGGATAAATCCTGGAGAAGGAAGACTTCCTATCAATACCAATCACTTCCTTTGGAGTAAGACGCTCCATCTCCCATGTCCACACCCCCACTCTCCTCAGAGCACTGATCTAGCCTTTTCTCCAGGGAATCTTAAAGATTCTCTTCTAGTAGTATTTGCTATTATCTCTGAGACTCTCAGATAAAACTGTGCTTTCAGCCATAATAATAATAAACTATGAGGTATTACTACTCAAGATTAGCTTGAGACTGATTTTAATATAGTGACTTAGTAAAGGATATGGATGAATATTAAAGTACAAACAATAAAGCATAGAAAAGCATAAACCAATATAAACAATGCTATATATACCAAAAGAAGGGCAGAGTAGTAGAATATGAACACACATCTCCAGAGAGGGTACACCCCATTAAGTAGACAGGTGTGTGCACTGGTTTTATCTCTAAAGTAGACATCAAGCTTCTTACTTTACTGTATTCGCTGACTTTATGAAACACTTCTGTACTGGTTCCTAGGATCCCAACACCCAGAGTATCCAGAATCATCCTCTTGCTCCTCTGAATAACATGATCAGTCAGGTGTTCCACTTTCAGGCCATGGATCACTTTGGCAAAGCTTTCTGTGACAGACTATAAAGGAAAATGTGTTAGGACCATGCTACATTCATTTATAGTTCTGTGCTTCTTTCTATACGAGAGCTCTAGGTACTTTGATGTAGACTTTTGCCTCACTAGAGGATATCCAGTTGATCTAGTTAAGTTCAAAATTGTTTTATGTGATGTAAAGCATCTAGAAACACACATCAGCCAGTTTCAAACAGAGTATGTGGGCTACTGTGAAGGGAAGCACAGGGTCAGAGGAGGAGAATGCTAGGATGGCTCCTCCACTAAGTGAACCTGCCTGGTTGTGGGGTGCACCCAAACAGCTAGTATCTGCCCTGCCATCACTAGATCCATGCCTCTTGTGTATTGTATTGAATGTGTTATATGTATGTGTATATATATATGTGTGTGTGTTATTATATATATTGATATATGTATATATATCACACATATACTACATCATTGTTATTTTTTATACAATGTATGATTTCTCCTCTCAGGTGTAGTCCCCATTGAATTCCTACCACCAGTTCACCTGTACATCATCACCATACTCCCTTGTGCTCTTCCCACCCTGGTTTTAATCCCTCTCCCTCCTTCTCCACTGCTTAATGTCTCCAATTTATAGTTTGCCTGCTAGGTTTGTTTTCCCACTCCTCCATCCCTTGTTTGGTTCCCTATATTTCTCCTGTAAGTGAAACCATCCAATATTTTACTTTTTCCTTCTGACTTATCTCACTAAGAATAATCCCTTCTATGTGCTGAATACTTTAAATATTATATGGGTATCCATTTAATACCCATAAGTTTTTAGGGAGGTATTATGAATTTCACTTTGCAGGTAAGGAAACATAGCAAGGTGACATCACTATGTTGTACAGTTCTTAAGTGGTGAAATCTGCTCAAATTCCAATGGATCTAATTCCAAAATTTCCTGTAAATTCTGCATCTAGTTATTAAGCTCCTCTTTTCTTTATGTGCATTGTACAATGTACAATATACATTCTTTATATACATTTCTTTATGTACATTGCACATAAAGTATAGTCTGAGAAGCATCAGAAATGTTTGGGGTTCTTGTTTAAATGAACATCTCTGGTCCCCACACTGACACTTCCAGAATTATACCCTTCCCAGATCTGAAACTTTTGAAAGCATAGCCCAGGATATGGTGTTTTTATAAGATCTCTGGGTGACTTAAATGCTCTAGTGCCACTATGTCCAATATAGTAGCTGCTCTTGACATGTGGTTCTTGAAATTTGAATTGTGATTAGTTTAAATTGAAGTATGTCCTGAAAGTAACACAAACACTCGGTTTGAAGACTAGTCAGCAGAAGAGAATATAAAGTATCTCATCAACTGTAAAATATGCTGAAGTGATAATATTTGGTAAAGTGAAATGTATTATGAAAGTTAATTTTAAGGAAAATTTCAGTTTCTTCTTTCTTTTTAAAATATGAATACTAGAAAATGTAAGGTTGTGGTTGAGAAACATCTGTTCTTTCTGTTGTTGGAGACTACCTGGAAGTGTTGATAACTGAGCTGTAAGACAGCCAGGTGCAGAGACTGGGGATGAGTATGAAGGCTAAAGGTGCAGGTAGCAGCATAGGTCAGGGATTGGAGGTTTGAGAGGTTGGAGTGAGTTGGGCAACTCCAGCTGCAGAGCTGCATACAGGGAGCAGAGGTGAGAGGGAGAATGGATTGCAGGCCGGGCTGAAAGGTGAAAGTTACATTTATGCTAAAGGTTGACTTGGTGCCCTACTGCTGCCTTAAGCAAGGTAGAGATATGATCTGATCACTGTTTTTGGACAGATCTCTGTAGGTAGTCATGTAGAGAATATGTCAAATAAGAGCCTGATGCAGTAGCCCAGGTTCTGGATAGGTAGATGGCAATGCCATTTGTCAAGAAGGAGAAGGAGCAGGCTTTTGGGCAGTGATGATGGGCTTATTGTGAACTTACTGAATGTGAAGTATGTGTGATTATCCTTGTAGAGAAACCTATTCTGCTTCTACCCTAAGCTGAATAATAAAAACCTTGAGGATAATTTGCATTTCATAAACAAAGAATACTTTGCAATTTCTCTAAATATCAAGTTCTTCAATGTGTAGAGAGTGATTTGGTTTCCTACAGGTCTTCAAAGGGAACATCTGCGATCAAATATGTAATATAGTATTATTTCACTGTATACCTCGCATTTAGTACCACTTAGTACATGTTAAGTCACTCCATTCCCTCTGATTATTGAATCAATAATACAACCAGACAAGTTTGTCTCACTGAACATCAGATACCTCATTTTTAAAAGTGCATTGTTTGATATGGTTACTGGACTAAAGGATCTAGAATATCCAAGGCTCCTGACTCAGTGCCCAGGTAGAGGTACACAGATGGAGTCAGTGCTCACCTGAAGGTCCTTCAATCTGGCCACTAACCGATCCCACATTTTCAGCCTTAAGATATATCAAGTCAGGGAAAACCTGAAACCTGCCATTTTTGAAAGGATGGGTTATTTCTTCTGCCCTTTAGTAGAAAGATAGGGGGAGGCTGGAGTGGGAGGCAGCAGGGGAGAAAATGACTTGAAGAAGAGACAGGGTCCTGGCACAGAAACCTCTGATTAGGGTAGTGGGGAATTACAGTAACTTTCATTTTCATGCTGCTAAAACTTTTCCTAAGCAAGTAGCGGTAGAGAGAGGGGAGGAGGAAAAGCACTGGCTTGATTCACCAAGTAAAATTTAGAGTTTTAAGCACTGGTTGTAATGGGGGCTAGTGAAGAAAGGAAGAGCACCATATTTAGTGTAGAAATCTACATGTACACACATAGCTGAGGCTATACACAAACACCATATGATTTTCTTTGAATAAATGCCATCTGTTCTCTTTGAACTAAAACCCATGGTTTCAACTGGGATTCCTGCTCCAGTGACGCCTGAGGAAGTATTAAACATGGACTCCTTCAGAAACACATCAGGTTCAGTAAACCAGGATGTACCTGGGTCATAAGCAAGGAGGTGACAACAAACTCTGGGGCTTAAACTTCACAAACACCAAGGACACCATATGTGACAAGCTGTTGTAATGGGTTATTCTTTTTTGATTAACTGATGTTGATTCATTCACCAGGAAAAGGCTAGCTTGAGATGAGATGGCAGAACAGTTTTTGTGGGATAATACACTGCCATTCTCTCAGATTGCTGGCCTTCTGACAATAAAAGTGCACCTTATAGATTCAATTCCTATATCTACTCATTGGTTTTGCCAGTGACAGGCAGCCTGACCCTGCCATTTTTGGCAATAATTGGATCCCTTGTCGAAAGCAGAGTTGCCTCTTTTCAAGCTCTGTTCCTACAGTTGAAGGCATTTGGTGATTGATTGTCCATCTTTTAGGGTTAGCACTGACCTGGAGGTGACCTATGGGAAAGTGGGTCTACCTGGGGACATGTGTTGGCAGGGCACCAATAGAGAGTCTGGAAAGTGATTGAGGCAGTAGCACCCATTTGTAGGACCCCACGATGCTAGTGACTCATGGCAGTAGGACCCTGTGTGGATCCCCTGAGAACTCCTGAACACCACAAGAACAAATGGCCTCTTTCAGGACTCAGTGGAAGGGAACATAAGGAAATGAACATGTAGCTGCTCAGCTGGCTGCCGTCTTATATCCATCTATTTCTTTTTTTAAAAAAAGATTTATTTATGCATATAAGAATTGAGATACAAGCCGGAGGTACAGGGGGAGAGAGGATTCACCAGAGACAGAATGTGAAACAGAACAGGCAGATTGACTGAAATACACTGCAGCGGGTGAGGCAGTAGGGGTCTGCTGTGCCATATGCGAGTCACTTCCCTGGTGGGTTCGAACTCGTGCTGCAGTGGCTGCACATGCTTCATAGTACAGTGCTTAACCCCTTGCGCCAATAGAGAGGCCCCATTATAGTCATATATTTCTAAGACATCTTTTTCAGTCTTCTTAACTTTCTCATGGTATTTGTCGCTTTTTAGTAGAAAACTGTGATTAATGTATAAACTAATGCAATATATACAGTCATTTAATAAATAATGTAATTTCACAAGTTCTTATACAAGTCTGACACTGTTAATTTGTCTAGCATATCAAACCAAAATGTTATGGTTCCTGCTGAAAGAAAACAAAACAAAAACACAGCACAACTTATCTTCCCTAGGCAACTAAGAAGAGTAAGATTATTAGAAATGCTGTCTGGTAACTCCATAATGGACATACCCAATACTAGCATGTTAAAATTCCACAAACTTATAATGAATTATTTTCTTCCTAATGTTTTACAACAAAATCAAGTCTCTTCCTGGTAAAACATGGATGAAAAACAAGATGCAGTTAATTAGATAGCCCTGAGGATATGAGAAATGTTTAAATTCTAGTTTTGAAGTAGAAGCAAGCAACTTTTAGAAGGAGGGGGCAACAGAGGAAATTGAGACAAAAAGAGGTAAGCTAGAAAGCCAATTTAAATTAGCCACATAAAATGTATCAATACCTTGAGCATCTTGCTGTTGTCAAGAGGCAGTTTCTCTCAGGAGTGAAATGGAGATTTGTATTGCCTGCCTTTATACATGTCATTACTCTCCATTCACTTTCCCTTCTCCTAGTTCTGAAATTTCCACTATTTCAACAGTTCCCAAGCAAACGTACTTCAAACTTCCTCTGTAATGAATTGCAGAACTTACTGTCGGTGGAGGATTCAATAAGTCTGGAAAGTACAGTGTTGATGATCATTTGACTTTGAAAAATATTCATGCTCTTTTATCTAGGTATTGCATATAAAACTTAAAATTAGAAATAAGCAAATGTCCCCCAAATAGTAAGTTAAGTAAAATATGGCATGGTCAATATTTTAAATACATTTTTATTTTTTTCTTTTCATTGTCTAGGGACCAGTGTAACAACTTGAGTTCCTGGTAACTGAGATTAAGCTCCTAATGCCTAAGGGCATTAAACTTTGGTCACACTTTGTCCCAGCCTGTTAGTTCCTGAACTACATTACCCATGTATACATATCTCTGGTTTTGGTGTTCTGTCTGTCTTCTGGGATGTACTATCTACTTCTCTATTTTCTATTACTCAAGTTGACTCTAACATAGCTTATGTGATTCTTTTTGCTTATAATCAATCACTATGGATTGCCTTGTCTGGACCTAGCTCTGCTCTCTTGGCAACTACATTGCCTTTGGGCTGTTCAATCCTGACCAATTGGTTTGTATCCGTAGTCTGTACAAAAAATTCAACATGTGCTGTATTGGAAGTCTGAGCTGGAACAACTAGCAAGTATCGAATACAGCATGTATCGAATATTTTCATCTTTGGGAAAGATTGCATTTCAAATTTAGAGGAAATCTCAAGTCATATAGTTCTATCACCCCCTTATTATAAAAGGGAGAGTATGGCCAAAGAAGAAGTAAACTGTTCTTCACAAAAATGCAAAAGGTTATCTTTTGTGGGTAGACAGCTGTCTCTGGGAGATTTCAAGTGCTTTGCTTCTCTTATGTAGAGCTTATGGTGAAAGTGTTGAGTCTCTGAAGAGCTCAGATCAGGGTCCATGGGAACCCTCATGGATTAGTGGGGAAAGGCCTTGGTTATAAGTCAGGACTAAGTAGGGGAGGTGATCAGTAGAGAGCTCCAATGAAAGGACACAGGTGGACAGGCTTAGGAGCAGTGAATATCTCACTTGAAGTTTTTCTGTACAACATAATAATCCCTTATGTCTTTCTTAGAAAAGTTTATTTCTATAATCTAGTGTCACTCATACTTTGGGAAATGAAGGCAGGGCTTCACAGAGGGCTGGAGAAAGAAGTTCAAGTTACTAATCAGAGGGAGAAATGACAATATGACTGAAGGGGCCCTTTGATGATCCTAAATGGTTAACGAACAGTTGAAGGAAGGTGGATATGATTGCACCTTCTTGATGGCGTAGTAGAGAGAAACTCAGAAGGATGAGCACTAGGGGTTGTTTGGATGCTGCTGGGCTTCCCAGCCAATGTCCAGACTAGGGAAATCCTGAATGAGGTTCAGTACTGACAAGCATGGTGATTGTGTGCATCAGGGTACCACCGTTAGTGCATGACCCAGGAGGACACAGGGATCCCAAACTTAAGAGGCACATACTCTGACAAGGGGTCTATCCATGCACTGCACAAAGGCAAAGGAAGATGACAATGTGAAAGCTTTTAAAACACTTAATGTGCATAAAGAGAGAAGAAAGGATAGTTATAATAAAACTGAAAATTAACCATCCTCTCTTGGGCAAATACTTACCCAAACAGGGTCACTGAAGTAGGGCACTGAGGCCCCAAAGCTTGTCACAGTCTGAAGTACCTTCTGGCAGGTAACAGCAAGAAAGGGGTAAGGCAGATCTGGGGTGAAAAGGAGCAAAAGAAATATAACATCAATATAATTGCTGCCGCTCTCTCTTCCAAGAGCCTTCCCATGTGTTGCTTTTAAGGGTCTCTACATGTCTCTCCTCCACTTATCTCCTTCATTATCTCTTCTCTAGAGCCCACTGGCCTTCCATGTTATATAGCTTCACCAGGCCACTCAACTCTGCCCCTAGGTCCCAGTAGCTCCCCAACTCAGAAAATCCAGTTCATGGCTCATTTGGGGCTTGTAATCCAAGGCAACTGCAGGTAAGTGGAGGCAGAGAAGATGGCACCTCCCCTTCATAGAGGTATAACACTATCTCAGGCAATCATTATTTTATATCAGTGCACTTAAATGGGAAAGATGGATCCTTGTATCCAAAGAATAAGAGGGTTATTTGGGGACAAGAGGGATGCAAGATGGGTATTAGGGACATTTAGATACATTCCATCAGGATACTTACATTGTAGGTTTTTATGATTTATTGATGGGTAGTCCACCTAAATTGATGTTGGGAATAGTCTCACTGAGTGGAGAAGAGAAACAAGTTTGAAAAACACATAGACTGGTCCTGATCCTAAGCATTATCCCAGTTAGGAGTTCTGGAGTTTTCAGTTTAAATATCTATTTAGAGATCCTCAAACCACTTTTACATAAACATGAATTATGGACTGTGCTGACCTTCACTCTTTCACTGTGGAAAGTTAAAGGAATGATGACCTTTATTAAGTCTGATGAGCTTTATGGGCAGTACTATAATATAGCTTCTTTGGGCTCAAGTTTTGCCACCATTGAATTCAGAAAAAGAGTTAGTTCAACTGTTTGCTCATTTAATTGCGTTGTACTTTTATAGCACTATCACCAATTTAGATACTAAGACCCTCTGTAATTAGAATCACTTTCTAACTATCTAGAGGTTTAAGTGATAAATTATATGTCGAGGGCACCTTTTCAGTCAAAGACAATTGATGCCTTCCTGGTTCCTTTTTCTCTTTAGCTCTAAGTAGAAACCAGAATGATTATTTTTAAATACAAAACTTCTCTTCCATCATTCTCCTGGGGCTGAGGGTGGTTGAGTTGAGGGTGGATAGGAGAAGGGTTGGGGAAGCAATGCAGCGAGCAGCCCTGTGGAAGACTCACTTGGGGGGGAACCGAAACTAGCTGACAGCCAGTGTGGAAGCTCGTCTCCCCACAGGAAGTCTGACCTCAGAGACTGCAGCCTGCCTGTGGCTGGACTGCAGCCTCCTATGAGACCCTAAGACAGAGTCACCAGCTAAGCTGCTCTGGTATTCTCGACCCTTAGAAACTGTTGAGACAATAAAATTTTGTTATTTTAAGTGGAAAAACCTTGAGAGTAATTTGTTATGCAGTAGTAGATGATTAATACAAAGTCTGAGCTGTTAATGTGACTTATATGGGTCCTTATGATCTGACTTTAGCTATCTTTTTGTCCTCATATTGGGCTTAGCATCTCTTCCCTGACCAAGTGGTCAAGGTCTTCATTGCCTTGTGAACCTCTGTCCCTCTCTCACTTCTCTTGTCTTCTCTCTACACTACACCTCTTGCTTCAAACCCAACCCTACAAGTTTCTTCTCATCTTCCATTGCAGTTAGTGGTTCTTAGCCAGGGTCATCTTTGTCCTTCAAGGAAAAGTGTTTGGAGGCCAAATTGTGGCATCTAATGTGTAGGGTCCAAGAATGCCTTTCTATAATGTATAACATTAGACAGTCTCTACAACAACAAATGAAGTGTTCCAAATGTTAATAGTGTGAAAGTTGAGAACCTCCTATTGCATATGGAGTTTACATCTAGGAGTGAGGGAGGAAAAGAAGGAAAGCAGGAAGGAAGGAGAGGGGGAGAAGGTAGAGACAGAGAGAACAAAGAGCTAACAGTTGGTTACTGAGGCTGGACCCTGTGGAAACATTCCCATGGGCTTACCTTGGTGCATACCCACAGCTGTAGGGCTAGTTGTTCATTTTTGAGGTCTTTATTTTAACACTACACCCATAGTTGACTAGAATCATAGGAACTGACTCTACCAACCCAGGTTATATAAGAATGAAGAGTCAATTAGAATTCTAATGTATTAATATAATATACATTGGTCAACTTTCATAATTTCTAGTGTCTATAGGTGTCTGCTACATAGGGCCTTTTCTGCATTGAGGTGTCTGAGAAGTCAAATTAGTGATGCTTACTTGGTTAGTAGCAGAAAAATTGGAGAGCTACTTTCCCCACTCTATGGAAAAGTGAGATGTGACTCTTGCTTCACAGAATCTTCCAATTCCCTATTGCCCGGAATGTGTGGGCCTACCAGCTTCTCTGTTTGATGTACTTGGCCAAGTTATTATTTTACTTCCCATAAATTACCTTTATTTTGTTAGCTTATATCTATGAAAATGTGGGAATTAATCAACCGGAACCTCATTTAAAGAAGTGGAAGGTTAGAAGACAATTCTTATGTACAACTAATCAGAGCACAAATCAGAATCCAACCAGCAGAGATATGCCTTGCATATATCCCATGGGAGGAAGAAGAGATTCCTTGTTGCCTAGAAACAGCTCAGCCAAAAGGAGAACAACATACTTGACAAATGAAAAGCCACCATACTTTGAATTCCCAATGTCCTCCAATGGACTCTTCATTTACATGTCCTCCAATGGACCCTTCTGTAATCTTCATAAGAACATTTCTCCTTTTGCACTGGGGAATTTTGTGTATGTTTTATGAGAAGACAGCACTGGCTAACTGGTTTTTGTTGTTTAGGAATAAACCCACATTTCTAGTGAATTTCTACCTGTGTATTTGTGGTCAACAAAAACAAGCAGCAAAACTAGACATTCCTGGACTTTAATTTTATGCCTCAAATCTATCATCTTTGTCTCTCAGTGTGGTGAGTGAGAGCTGTTACCCTGGAAGTTTACTACACAATAAAATGCAGTTTTGGGTGCTGGTAGGATATTAACTACTATCATATTTCAGTAAGAGAAAAATTCCTTACTGCTAAATTGTCTGTCATGTCTCATTCAGAGTATACCTATTAGCTGTAGATTTTAATGTCCTCAAATTTCCTCAATATTATAGACAAATATTTAGGATTAATGTAGCCTCTTGTTATGTTAGACTTGGCATTTTCCTTTTGACTATTTGGGTTCTGCTTCTGGAATCCCTACTTATTCCTCTCCTTCCCTTCTTCCCTTTGTCCTCCTTGCTACTCACAAACAACATTATCCTATTTTTCCAGTTTAACATTAAAAAAAAAATTGAGTTTGCAAGATTTTCCAACCCTCTGTGATTTCTTTCCTTGAATTAATGTTATTCTTTTTTCTGCCAACTGAAGAAAGATAGCCTTGGTCTCACATGTGTGCAAATGGGAAAAGGATGTTCAAAATCAAGAGAGAAACTCCTATTTTTTGAGAAAACATTTGTGCTAAGGTCTATGGATTTGAAAGAATGAGATGATGGAGAAATAACTAAAAAGAAAATCTTTTCTCAACCCTGAAATTCTCTCCACTGAGGTATTAGAGGGGGAAAAAAAACAATTTAATTATTGAATAATCATTAAACCAGATGTGATATGCACCACAGATAACCCACCAAGACACTGCAAAGACAGAAAGGAGTCTCATCTGCTTAGATAGCCCACAGCTCACTGCACACATGTTCTCCAGATAAACAGTCCTCAAGTTTACTGGTCTTCAAGTAAGAGACTTTGACAGCACCATTTGTCTCCTGAAGTTCATCCTCAATTACCTGGTAATTGAGGTGACAGCCTGTGTTAGCTAATTGATTTTATCCGGAGGAAAAGCAAACTTCTTAGATCTTCAGAATGGGGTTGTTTTGTGACAGGAGTGGCCCATGGGAGTTAGGCTTCTTCTTTACCACAGGAACTGGGAGAAAGGGGTGCATGTCAGGTGCTCCCAGAAATGAGAAATATTCCTGGGTCGAAAAGCTAATAAGAGTCCTCTCTAGTTTCCAAAAGGATTTATATGCATTTTAAAAAGAGGAGAAAAAAAAAAACCAAAACAGCAGGAATCTCCTTATTTTCACCAGAAGATTGCTAAACTCTTATGTAAATCTTTATTGGTTTATAACCAGTATAGGTTTTAGGGGTACATAAATAAAAATTAACATCTGTATATTCTTCATTATGTTAGCCACTAAAAGTCTAATTTTGTCACTCATGCAAATGACACCCTATGTCTCATTTACCCATCTCTCCTTCCCCCTTCCATCATGATAACCATTAATTTGGTCTTATGGTCTAAAAGTTCATTTATTTTTTTTCATTTGTTGACTTATCTTTCCTTTATGTATCACATACATGTGAAATCATGGTGAATTTGTCTTTCTCTGTCTGACATTTCACTAAACACAGCACTCTCTACATCCATGTTGTAAATGGCATAATTTCATCTTTAAAAAAATTTTTATAGATGAGTAGTAGTCTGTTCTGTAGCTATACCATACCTTCTTTATACAGTCACCCACTGATGAGCACTTAGTTGTTTCTAATTCTTGGCTATTAAATAATGCTGCAATGAACACTTTATTTGTCCTAACATATTAGAAATAAAAACCCCAATTTCCCAGGAAAGACATGGGACATAGGCCTTGAAGAAGACCTTGCAGAAGAGTAAGCGTTGAGTGAGTGGTTCTGATGGGAATGAAGGGAAAGGCACGATCCTCGTGCAGGAATCCGTACACCCACACATAGCACAGGCTGCTTGTCCACACGAGCTGACTAATGATCTGTCTTCTTTAAACTAAGACTGTTGCTTTGAACTGAGATTTCTGCCCCACTGATATGCAAGTGAGTGCAAAACATTGATGCCAGCAGAAATTAACCAAGCAGGGGTAACCAAGCAGGAAATCAACCTGCGGCAAGGGGTCAAGCACCGCACTGTGAAGTATCTCCAGCCACTGCAGCACTAGTTCCACCCCAGGCCAGGGAGCCGACCCACATGGCATGGCAGACCTTTCCTGCCTCACCCTCTGCTCCCCTCACCAGTGTATTTCAGTCAGCCTGCCTGTTCTGTTCCCTGCTCTGTCTCTGGAGAATCCTCTTACCCTTCTGGGTACTTCTGGCCTGTACCCCAGTTCTTGTATGCATAAATAAATAAATTGTTAAAAATTTATTAACCAAGCAGACCAGGATGTACCAAGAGCAAGATAATCAGGAAGTTGGTAATCAACATTGGGGGCTGAACAAGAAATACCAAGAATATCAACTATGATGGGCTGTTTCAATAAATTGATTCACTTATGACTAATTGTTTTTGTTTAACTCACTAGACAGCAGCCAGCTTCAGGTGAAATGATAGAACGGTCTCTTCAGGGTGCTATGCCCACTGGTTTCTTAAGTCAGTGGCCAGCGATCTGAAAAATGAAAGCACCTATGCATTCAATTCTAGTCTCTGCTCACTGGCTTTTTGTAGTGACAGGCAGTATAACACAGGCCCGTTCCGCTGAGAGTTCAAAGAAAGAGGTAGAATTCCAAGGCTGGATGGACAAAAGTGCTTAGAGAGATCCACAGAGCATGTCACCTTCAACTGCAGTGAGAGGTTTCAGATGAACAGGGCACAGGGCGAGAAGTCTGGCTCAGGGGCCAGGGGGCCCAACATTTCTTCTCTAAATTCTTCCTTTTTCTAGGGAAAGAGACAAGTCCTGGGTCAGTGTTTTTTGGCTTGCTGCATGCTAGGAGCACAAGTTTCCCTCTGGCAACATCTGGGAGGAGTAGAGAGAGGGGAATTTGGAACAAGAGATTTTAATAAATTTCCCTCACTTGGGGCCTCCCTGGTGGTGCAGTGGGTTAAGCAACACACTATGAAGCAAACCTCAGCATGAGTTCGATCCCTGCCGCAAGCCGGGGAGGTGACCCCCATGGCGTGTAGACCTCTCCTGCCTAGAACGCTGCTCCCCTCAGCAGTGTATTTCAGTTCATCTGCCTGTTCTGTTTCCTGCTCTGTCTCTGATAGATCCCTTCACCCCCCCACACTTATGGCCTGTACCCCAGTTCTTGTATGCATAATCTTTAAAAAAAGTTCCTTCCCTCCCTCCTTCCATCCTTCCATTTTGCCTTTCTTAAACAGTACATACAAACATCCTATTGGTTCTGTTTCTCTGAGGGAACCCATATTAATAAAAATATTCCTTGGGATGGGAAGATTCCATATCATTTGTCTTTGTATCTCAGTGCCTGTGACTGCTCCCTCCACTCTTCTGGTGCTGTGTGAGGGAGGGAGGGAGTGCATAAATGTGGGCCCTTTGTGAATATGGCATTTCCATGTTCCTACCCTATTCTGGTTTTTGAACAGCTGAGAAATTGCATTTCAATCCTGGGCATGACATGCTGCCTAACATGTGCATGATTAAATCAATTGGGGTAAGAAAAACTAAATGAGTTTATTAAAGAGTCAAAAATGAGGATTCAAAACCAAAAAGCATCCTGACAGATTTTACTCTGAGAACTGTTCCAACTACCACAAGTCTGAACACAGTTTGTATAGGTAGGAACAGTGAGTCATTGACATTAACAATGTAAAGATAGATTGATGATATCTATGTGCAGAGCAAGCAATGCTGGAGCTTATTCACTCCCCTGATTTGTAAGGAAAACACTGTGGAGACGCAAAAGCTAGGTACCCATTGTTAAAATCTTTATTTGGCTCCTTGGCCTTTAGTGTGGGTTGAAAGGCTGGTTTACAGGTAGGCAGCAGATTCCTGCATAAACTACTGGATGGAGTCTGTTCTTGCTCTATCTTTGCAGGTGCCATTACTCTTTTGCCTTCTAGACTGTGGATGGGAGTGGAGGGTAGGGAGAAGGACAGAAGGGGTTTTCCACAAAGGCTCTGAAGTTTCTGTGCCTCCATGGACTTCTGGAATATTGGAACCTGTTTCAGTTCAAGAACTATCCCCAAAGAGGGATGAACGCTAACAATTGGACCAGTTGTCATCAGGGAGTGATGAAGGGGAGATTAGAGTCTGATAGTCACTCCAGCAGGACCTTCTGGGAAAATGCCTTTATGAAGTCTCCTGAGTGTCTGCCCTGGACCAAACCCTGAGTTCTGAGCTCGGGCATGATCTGCCACTGGGAAGGGACTGTCTCATCCCTCCTAGAAAGTCGAGGCATAGCTCAGACACCACTATAGCATTTACATTTTGGCATTTCTCTGGCATTACAAAGCTAGATGCTCTCACTGTGTTGGGTCCTTCCCTATGCCAGAGAGGCTGGGCAGTCAGCTACGTATGCTGCTTGCTGAGTGGGGAACTGGAATAAAGGAGGAGCAGGGATTTAGATCACCAAGACTTTGGGAAGTATTTGGTCTGACACAACGGCTATTTCTCTCTTGGTCTCTACCTACGGGGACTTTCAAGGACATGGAAGACAGACTGTCCACTTCTTTTTCTTTGTTCCTCTTTTAAAATCAAAGTTATCATCTTCCCATTATTAGAACATCTATATACATGATAGCACATTCTTGTTTACCTACCTTTTCAGTGTAGTTCTTATTAGCGGTTAAGATTCAATTCTTGTAGAGCTGGAAACCATCCAAGTGTCCATTGACAGATGACTGGATAAAGAAGATGTAGTATATATACACAATGAAATACTATTCAACCATATAAAAAAATAGGATCATGCCATTTCCCAGACATGGAAGAAACTAGAAAGTTACATGCTTAGTGGAATAAGTCAGATGGAGAATGACAATCAGCCAAGCATTGAATTATTTCATTCATATGTAGTACAGAAAGATTCAGAGCTAACAAATGAGCCAGATGAAACAAAAATACACTTTAGGACTATATGACCAAATTAGTGATTACCAGAAAAGAAAGGAGAAAGAGAGGTTTATAAATCAGGTAGAGGGCCAATTGTTTGGTTTAAGGATAGAATTGTGGCTTTTATTGGTGAACTTAGTGTACATATAGATGTTGCTTTATAATGATGTACACATAGAACTTGTACAATGTTATAATGCAATGTTCTTCAATAAAAAAATTTTTAAAAATACTTCTCAAAAAATCTCCAACTATTTTATTTTTTTAGTATTGATTTATGTATACAAGAGGTACAGGCCAGAGATGTGTGTGGGGGGGGGGTGCGTTGCTTAACCCATTAAGCCACCAGGGAGGCCCTCAAAATATGATTTAGATGCACACAGAAGTTTGAGAAGCACTGGTATGTGAAGCATGGTCACCTGCGTTAAGCAGCCTGGGGACTTTAGTAACGATCTTTTGCTCAGTTCCTGGTATGCAACTTAGTCCCTGATAGACCGTATATGGCCTCAGGCAGAATGGACCTGAGGGGTTCCATGACTCCTGACCCTTACTCACTCCTTGATCTGCAACTATATGCCTCCCCTCTTGGTCTGTAGCCATGTCATATCTGACCATGTATAGCTGTCAGTGGAAACCCACGTGGAGCCTTGCAGAAACTGTAAGCGTATAGAAGCCCCTGACTTCCTAGAAAGGGGGCTCAGCTTTGGTATGTGAATCCGCTCAGTCAGCACCAGTGCATTAAACCTGCTTCTTGTTAGCCCTGGTGTCCATGTTTCCTTTGTGCCATGTAACATTTACATTTGTTTAGTATTTCTAATGTCAAAGATAAACCTTATTTGGCAGCAATATTCAAAAAAGTCACAATCACACATTATATTTTGGCCAGAAAAGAGAGTCAATAGATTATATTGATGATTTGGGGCAAATCTATCACAATTCACTCAAATGGCTCAGCATTGAGTCCTTTTAACAGAGGGAAGGTAATGTCTTCGAACTGATAGCAGTTTAAAAGATTGTTAACATGCACATGCTCAATTCAGCCATGGGGGAAATGAGCTCTTTTGTTCCACCTCTCTCGCTGGAACAATGGATGGCATAAAATATACACTCCATTTAAAGGTTATTTAGAGTTTGAATACTTTGAAAATCAGTCAGTTAGAAAAGAAAACTGTTAGTTCTGGGTCACTGATGGTAAGAAGTGGGAAAAGAGAAAAGTTATTTTCATTTAAGTTTTACATTTTGGAAAAAAGAATAGGCAGACAAGGTACATCAAGTTTGCTGTTTTAAAGGTGAAAAAGATAATTATTGAGAGCATTGTTATTTCCCTTAAGTCATGATAAAGAGTTTTGGATTTTGAAAGTCAAAGTCTGAATAATCAGTTACATAGCCAAACAAACTAAGAGAAAATAATTTGCATCAGTCAATGTATTCTGACATGCTAGATGAGAATTATCAGTGAAATATAAGCACAGCTGTTACTGTTAGGGGGAAAGACCCTCCTGAATGGATTATACAAATAGGTTATGGACTTCGACCCCCATTCTAGACCTACAAGATCCAAGGACTACAAATCCCATAAGGTCATTATCGAAGAGCGGATCACTGGGACCTGAGGGTGGAGCTGAGCAGCCAGGCTGAATATAAAAGCAGACACGTGGGCCTTGGGGGGCCCTTTTTTCCTTGGAGTCAGCTCTCAGTGCACCGTTGGGTTCCAGCTCCGAGGAACTGGTAGGATATTTACGGATCTGTATCCCTCTCTTCCCCTTGTGTTATTCACTATGCTATTTCCCCTTCCCTTGTAAATAAAACCCTTTATTAACCTTTGTTGTGTGTGCCTGCAGTTGGGGCATTATAAGTGCCGTTCGAGCGCGCGGGTGAGGACCCAGTCAGGCAAACCCATTTTATATTAGGGTTGCCCTGTAACATTACTTCACATCAAAAATGTGGAAAATGGAATAGTTTATTTATTTATTCATTTTTACATTGTTGTTTCTTGTATGTTTGATTTCTCCCCTCAGGTGTAACCCCCTTAAAATTCCTGCCACCACATCACCTTCGAACCTTCGCCATAGTCTCTTTTGCTCTTCCCCCTCCATTCTTGACCCCCTTCCTTCCCTTTCCCCGGCAGTAGGTCTTAGTTCTGTAGTTTACCTGCTAGCTTTGTCTTTTTTGTTGTTCTGAACCCTTGTTGGGTTTACTATATTTCCTCTTATGAGTAAAACCATCCATTACCTTTCTTTTTCCTTCTGACTTATTTCACTGAGCTTAATGCCTTCCAGCTCCATCCATGTTGCTGCAAATGGCATGAGTTTATCTTTTTTGAATGCTGAGTAGTATTCTGTTGTGTATGAACAATACATCTTTTTTCAAAAAAATTTTATTTATTTTATTTATGCACACAAGAGCTGGGGTACAGGCCAGAGTCGCTAGAGGTGAGAGGCTTTACCAGAGACACAGCGGGGTGGAGAACAGGCAGATCAACTGAAACATACTGCTGAAGGGAGCAGCGGGCAAGGCAGGGGAAGTCTGCTGCGCCATGTGGGTCCCCTCCCTGGCCAGGGATTGAGCCCACACCACTGTACCAAGGATGCTCCACTGTGTGGCGCCCATCTTCTTGATTTAGTCATATTTTTGGGGGACATATAGGTTGTTTCCATATCTTAGCTGCTTTAAATAATGCTGCAATAAACATAGGAGTGCAGGTTTACTTTTGAATTAATGTTTTTGTGTCCTTTGGGTAGATTCTTAGGAGTGGAATTGCGGGGTCATATGGTAAATGCATTTTCAATCATTTGAGGATCCTCCACACAGCTTTCCATGTGGTTGGACCAGTTACATCCCCACTGACAATGTAAAAGAGTTCCTTTTTCTCCACATCCTTGCCAGCACTTGCTGTTGGCAGTTTTTTTAATGTGGCTTATTTTTCATTTTTACTGGTGTGAGGTGGTATCTCATTGTGGTTTTGATTTGTATTTCGCTGATTGTGACATTGAACATTTTTTCATGTGCCTGTTGGCCATGTCTTTTTAGCTTGTCTGACCACTTTTGGACTGGATTGTTTGTTTTTGTTAAATTGTATAAACTCTGTAGATCTTGATATAAGTCCCTATCAGTTGTATGGAGTGAAAATGTGGAAGCACTTAATAAATATTTTTAAAGTATGAAATCTAACTGTTTCAAAATTCTGAAGCAATCAAAAAAATATCTTTTTTGAGTAATTACTATGATATGCAGGGAACTAAACAAGTGCTTCATATACTTACTTAGAACTTATGTTCTATTCAATCTTATTAATCCTTGACACCACTTTATGGTTCTGTGGTTGTTTATATTGTACAGATGGGCAAGCTGAAGCTTGGGGAAGCTTAATAGTAAAAGTGTAGAATTGTTTATATATCATTACCTTTGCATAACTAAAGAATAATTATTAGTTTATTTGCCTGGATCTTGCTGGTAAGAGGATATAGAAGGAGACCTTCATACAGCAACTTGATTTGTCTTTTATTAGGATGAAGAATTTTTCCAATGACCAATGATCTTGGTTTGCCCAGGACTGGGACGTTTCTGTGCTAAATCAGGCAAAGTGGGACAGTTGACTTGTCCCAGGTATTCCAGGGAAGTGAGTTATTGGAGCCAAAAGTTTTAAAAGCAGATTGCTTGAGCTTTTTTCTAGTTTTGCTTAAGAAGTGATTCTTGTGATAAAACAGAAAGTACTGAAGTGCCTTAAGGTCTATTCTT
Organism: Galemys pyrenaicus; assembly: GCA_019455555.1. Taxonomy (NCBI): domain Eukaryota; kingdom Metazoa; phylum Chordata; class Mammalia; order Eulipotyphla; family Talpidae; genus Galemys; species Galemys pyrenaicus. Next base: position 4,563,271 of record JAGFMF010011611.1, read on the forward strand.
AATAGATTAATGAATGCTGGACCTGCCATCACTAGAACTGGCTTATTTTGCTTTGTTTTTCTGAGAATCATGTCTGCAATCATAAAATTGAATACTGAGTTGTTTTTTTTCCACCTGAGAGAACACAGGGAAGAAATCAGCTTGAAATGGACCTCCCTCAAGACATGTCTCAAGGTCTTCGAACCCTCTTACTTTTTCAGCTTGCTGGTGACAGACTACCTTACTTGCTGCACACAAGCAACTTCCACTCCCACTTGTGTTTTGTAATTTCTGGTTGTGAACTCATCTTTAGGGAGACTCACTCTGGGCCTCCACAGTGGCCTCAAGTCAATGGGTGACCCCTCATCACCCAGAGCAGTTTTGTACTTGCTTCTGCTAGGGCCTGAGTGTGTGAGGTTCTTATGCTAATTTCTGGCTTGGTAGGTAAGGATCATGCATATTCAATAAATTTGAATCATAAATCCATGTAAGGGCAGGCCTAAAATTGTTAATTCTTGTGGGAGTTGGCAAGACTTTCCTCCCCTACTCCGAACCCATGTGGAGATAAGAAAGCTTCTTACTGACTCCATGGACTGGGGCACCTAATGTTGCCAGATCTTCCATTAAATTTGAATTTCAGATAAACAACAAATAATTTTCTAACATAAGTGTGTCCTGAATACTGCACTAAACATATTTATATTAAGAATTTATTTGTTGTTCATCTGTAATACTAATGATACTACATGTCCTGACTTTTTATTTGCTAAACCTGCCAAACTTAGGTGTACCTTTTAGTAACTTTAGTTAATCCTTTGGCATCTCAGCTATAACTCCTCAACTTGAGTAGGGTCTGCAGATTCCATGAAGCCTTCACCAACTCAGCTCTGAGGTTGCAATGTTAAGATCAAACTGAAAAATCCCCCAACCACATTATGATGCACTCTTGGCTCTCTGGTTTCTTACTGTAGTTTCATTTCATGTTTATCTTTGACACTGGGAGTTCCCTGATTTTCTTCCAGGCGCGCCCTTAAAAGAATTTTGTCATACAGTTCTTGAACAACGCACCTCCTCTTATATGGATGTTTTTCTACACACAAGTTTTGCAATCACAAATTCAAACTCAAGTCAGTTGGTTGAATCCCTGGATGTAGAATCCACAGGTACAGAGGGCTAACTGTGAATTATATGTGGATTTTTCAATTGCAAGAGTCAATAAATTTTGCCCAGGATTTTCAGGTCTTTTAAAATGAAAGTATTAAATATTTTGGTCTATCCTGTTTCAGAAGATGGAAACTCTTATGCACACTTTATAACAGCCAATTCTGTTACTATATTGGTGCCAGGAACTAATATGCTGCTCTTGAGGCTTCTGTGTGCAAGAGGGAGATGATACCCATGCTGAATTATAATTAACCCAAGAAAACTAAGTCAATGTATAGTGAGACACTTTGAAATCAGGTTATTATAAGATAAGCAATTTCAATATACCAAAAGTTAAAGCTACATGAGAAAAAAATTAAGGAGCACCTAATTTAAAACCTTATAATTTTTACGTCCAAATGACTTAATTGCTAGGGTAAGTGTTACAGGTGCTATTACCTTCTACTAAATGAAAGGTAATGCAATGCCACCCCCTAAGAGGGCTATGCATCCTTTTCTAAGCACATAAATGGGGTTCGGCTATTGAAGGAGAAAGTAATGCTAGCAAGTGATTTGTGGTTTGTCATAACTCATTTTTTTTAACTGCCATGACAATCTTTCTGTGGCATTGAGATGTAGCTGAGTCACAGCTAACCTCTACAATAGATGTATAAAGCAAGCAAAACCCAAACCAAACCAAAACAAAAAACCACCATCATTCTTTAAACCCACTGGGGGTTTCAGGTTGCTTTTTGAATGCAGCACAACCTGATTTATCTCAACTGACACAGGTACATCTACCCCCAGGAGCAGAGCCAGACACTGAAGATACAACAGTGAACAAATTAGACAATTGCTTCTCTCATGGAATTTAGTGTATAGTAGAGGTAACCCAATTTAATAAAATAGAAAACGTAATGCAGAAATAAAACAGATTAAAGTCTTGAAGGAAACCCATTGTTGGTAAAATTAAAATGCATTTCTTTAAAATGATACTCCAGAATATTTCCAGGAAAGGCTGAAACTGTTTATAAAATCAAACACAATGTACAATTTAGACCAGAGACAGATAAAGATCATAGAAGAATCAGTATTGCAGAGTCCATGAGAGAAATCAGTTTCTACAGGAGGATACAGTATGTGTTTCTAATTTCTGGAGTGACAGCAAAAAGGGAAATAGTTAGGAAATACAGCTATTGCTTGACCACAGAATTTAGGCTCTTTGAGAAACTGAAACTTTTCTTGCCCTGAATTAAGAAGCAATTTATCAACTAGTCTTCATGAGGGGGACATTTCACAGGAGGAAATAGCTCTATATGTTCCTGTGGCCTTGTAAAGTCAAAGAACATTGTCTGAATGGGTATTCCTTCTACAAACCATCTATACAAGTAAGGAGAAAAGAAAAGAAAGCTAGCCATTTCTGCCATGAGCTTAAGTAAGATGGGCCTGTGCTGTCTTGCCCATTGTGACTAGAAGGGGGCAAGAAATAGTGCATCATCACGTGACCTTCAGGAGTCAACTAGCTGAGGTCCTGTGAGTCTTTGGAAAAAACTCATTTTAACTTGGTTTTCAGCTGGATTTTCTCAACCTGGATACTGATTCATGTTCTAAGCTACTTACACGAGAATCCGCCTCTTCATCTGCAAGGTCAGAGGAGGCAGAACTGCCAACATGCCGGGAAGTTAAAATCCTGACTCTGTCTTTTGTCATAAAACAGTCACATGGTCTTGGTGGGGGTAGGGTATGTGTGTGTGTGTGTATGTGTGTGTAAATTCCTTCAAAAAGCAGCAACTGAATTTCCGTAAGTACTTCAAAAGGTTAGTTAAGAGACCAGAGTTCAGCAACACAAAAGATGTAAAAGGTTATTTGGATTGGAAAGTGTTAAAGGGCTTTTCTTTTTTTTTTTTTTTAAATTTATTTATTTATGCATACAAGCACTGGGGTACAGGCCAGAGGTGGGGGGGTGAGAGGATTCACCACAGAGAGCGGGGAGCAGAACAGGCAGATCAAC